>JARHVA010003950.1:137500-712500 GCA_037957365.1 Torreya grandis | reverse complement strand
TCAATATTTTTTTTACTTACATATAATACATCTTCATCCAAACTTGTCAAGTTCTTTTCTGAAAAAAACTTTATTATTCCATACTTTTGTACTTCATCAATCTGGTTCCTCACGCTCATCCATTTTCCTTCATATTTTATCCACAAGGCATTTTATGTCTTTAAATATTCAATAGTAATGGTGGTTATATCATACACATTCTTAAATTTATGGATGTATTCTATACCTTTCTAGATGATGTTATCCAACCAATTATCAAATACCCTAGTAACCATTTTTCCTCTGTGTATTTGGTTTAGCATCCTTTGATTGATAGGTGATTCTGGATCAAAAGATAGGGGTAGTTGGGTGATCAGTTGTGGATCTAGACTATGAATGGCATCAATATACTCTACCATTGACTGTATAGTCTATTTTAATTCCCTTTTATCTTTTTCATCCTTCCAAGTTCTACTGACTATCCTTTTGGTGGATGCTTCAAGGTGATGCACATCTATGGCAAATGATGCAATCCCAAGATCTACCTTTTTAATTGTAAAATCATGAACTATAGGATCTTAAACTTCTTCATTGGTTTTTGGCCTAGCTATTTTTAGATTCTAGTTCCCTGTATTAAGATTGACATCTACCCTAGATGTTGTTTTTAACTTTTTAGATCTAGGAGTTTTTCCCTAAACATTTACTCACCATATCCTCCAAGGGCAAAGAAAATGGTACTACTTTCCTTTTGTTGTTAATTGAGCTTTCTATCCACTTGGGTATAGAGGCCAAGGCATCTTTATTAGGATTTGGTTGATCAGAAGGTACATTTGAAATAATCATTAATTTGGTAGAATCATAAAGAATCACTATTTTTGGATCTGCACTAACCTCTTCCACCATTGGTGAACCATATTCTTTATCACCTTTGGCTTCTCTTGAATCTTCTTCAGAATTTAAATCCACAATTACCTTTTCAAAAATTTGACTCTTTCTCTTGCTTTGGGTCCTTGATGTAGTGGCATGAAGAGATAGAGTATTTATAAGGGCCTTATCAGATTCTTTGATGATATGATCACTTCTAGTTTTTATTATAGAAGTACCTGCATCATAGATAGTAATAAGCTAGTCAAAGGAGCTTATTGGGAATGATGATTCAATTATTGATGTACATTACTAGGAAGCTATGTTTTGAGCTCCCCCTATTTTTTGCTCTCCCAACCATTTCTTAGTTCTCCTTATCACTAGAAGGGTCTTAACCTCAATTCTATCTTCTTCATTTTTCTCCCAGTCAATTTATGGAATAGGCGATTGTTTTATTTACTCAAATTATATATCAGTCACCTATTTATTATTGTCAAAAATTCTAGAAATGTCCATATTTAAATTAAGGGTAATAGTTTTCCCTAAGGAGAACCTAGACCATAGTCTTCTTATAACTTCAAATTCATCTGAACAATCCTCCCAATAATCCTCTAATTGAGGAATATGTGAAAAACTTGTTCCAAGATCCAAATTATCTCTGGCAAAACCTTTACTATCTAATTGTGATCTAGTTGTGAAGTATTGAAAATTGAATTTATTAATATCTAATTCTAGATTTAAAGCATCAAAGATTGATTTTCATGAATAACATCCAAGTTCAATAGGAAAACATATACCATATTTCTTTTTCATTGGGATTTTTTTTATCTAAATGTGCTAATTGTTTACAGACTTCTATTAACACAAATTGATCAAAAATATACCTAGGTAACCTCAAAGATTCACCGTCAAAACCCCCAACTCTGATATAAGTGAACTTGGAAAACTAAGTGAAAAAACTACTATAAATGTTGATTAGTTACATAGCTTCATCAAACAACCTTTTATTGATGTTATTTGGTAATTCAAAAGTCATTCTCTTAGTAAAAACATCATTGACCCTCCTATAATTTTCATAGCAGTTATGCATTTGTAACTGTGAATAATAATCATAAATCTTGTTGTCTTTAGCCAAGGGTGCATGAGGTAATCCTACCCATTTTCTTGTAGATTCCAGGAAATAGAAGAGGTATGAAGACATATAAAACTCTTTATTTCCCAAACAATTACTTAAACGTAGATGTAAACATTCTGCTACAATTTCTACCCAATCCAAATATTGCTCTCTTTGGAGGATCACTTATATGAATAAGTACATCTAGTCTTCCCAATAATATGCATGAGCATTACCTTTTAGTCTATGTAGTAATACTATAATATCTTATGCTTATAGAATCATATGATTTCTTGTTAATGATCTAGGTTATCTTGAACCCCCTTTTTGGAATTTCAAAATCCAATTCCTAGCAATCACACTCTTTTAAATTGCTTTCTTCAATGAAAAGTAACCATATGAAGAATTAATACTGAGGTCAGAGTATGGTTCCTTGGGAGGAATTCTCATTACAGACATTAGGGTTTGTCTATTGATATGCAATAAAGCATTGCCATTTATAGTCTTGATGCACCTATTTTAAGGTTCATATCTATTCATGCATTCAAGGACTAATTTGGGGGATTAGACAGCCATGGGAAAGGTTGTAGCTTCAACTAAGCCACTTTCTACTATCTTATGTATCATAAGATTTGACATAGGATTTATATCCCTTTCCTTAAAATCTTCCAAGTCATATTGGACCAGAGAAGTGTCCCCAATTTCAGGAGGAGAACATATGAGACTAGGACCATGTTCGTAATCAATACATGTAGATTTCATGGTTACAAGTTAGAGGATCTAATGAAAATAAAATGTTTTGGACTCCTTAAATAATATCTTAAACTCAAAAAGAAACAACTTATAGTAAGAGTAAAACTCACCTTTAAATTTATCTAAAATCACTATGAATTCAAGCAATCAAATATTTTATAGCACCTGTGATATTATCCTTTGTATCACCTAGTATTCTTGTTTTCTAAATTTGAATTGTTCTCTTTTGATACAGATATCAACCAGATCAAATAATTAAACCAAAACAATACGTGCTAATCATGATTGATAAGACATGTATTCTGACATATGCATTAATGGAAAGCATTTTTTTACTTGTAATTTTGATGGGTAATGATTATCTATAACCTCATAAAAATTCAAATTTTCTACTTTATAATAAATTTTAGATATATTCTCCTCTAAATCTTATACTAATTTTAACTTAGAGAAAGCCTTGGGGCAAGATGAGAGTATATTTATTGAACTATTGAACCATTAAACTTTTGAAAATGTGGTTCAATTTTGAGGTTCAAAGAGACAAGATGAACTACACAAACTGACCAATAGTCATATGATCTTTCCAAAAACTTTGAACTTTGAAACATTAAACTATTGAAATCTTGAGCTCTGCTATGTAGGTTCAATGATACATTAATTTATACAAGGGAACTGAGTGAACATGACTCTTTATAAAACATCAAATATTTAATTCTTGAACCATTGAACTTTTGAACTCTGAAAAAGGGTTCAAGTTCAACCAAAAGGTTCAAAATCATAATTGAAATACATAAAGGAACAAATAGTTCACTTTGAGAAATATTGAACCATTAAACCTATTGAACCATTAAACTTTGAGAAAGGTTCAAATTCAAAGGTTCAATTCTTATAAGAATTTACACACAAAAGACAATAAGTAGTTGAACTTATTTTATTGAAAAATTCATGAAATTTTGAATAAAGGTGACTCAAAAGGTAACATTGGCTCTAATTGGGGACTGTATTTTATGACAAAATGTAGAGAACTCAGAAACTCTAGTTACATAGACTAAAACACAACAACAGAAGAAAAGGAGAAAGATAAACCAAAAATGGGAAAGGAAAACACAAAATGTGACAACAAAGGAAAGACTATGTATAAAATAGGGGACACTTGTTTCATAGTCGATACAACTTAAGATCCTGTCCATTATAGGATAGGGGTAAAATAGTTCCATCCAGATATTCCAATTTAAAATAATTAGGACCAAGTACCTGATGATTTTTGAAAGGCCCTTTCCAAAGTGAATCAAATTTTCCATTTTCTCCTTTAGGTTCTCTTCTTTTATCCCATAACAGTACTTCATCTCTTTCCATGAACTTTCTAGGTCTAGTTTTTTGATCAAAAATATTTTTAACCCTGTTTTGATGACTAGTAATTTGGTCAACTAGTTCATTTCTCTCTTCCTCAATCTTAGTTAAGTACATAACTCTTTTCTCTAAATAATCTTGAAAGTATTTATCTTCAATAACATTTTGTAATTTAGCTATAGATAATTCTAGAGGTAATGATAATTGTGCTTCTATCCCATAAACTAGCTCAAAAGGTGCCATTCCTATTACTCTTTTTAGGGTTACCCTATCAACCTAAAGTGCTTCATATAGTTTCTTATGAAAATCTCTAGGGTTATCACTCACCAATTTCTTCATGATGGATATCAAATTATTTATTACTGGACTCTGCTTATCCATTCCCTTGAGGGTTATAATCCAATGAGTGAGAAAGAGAGACACTATGTTCATAGCAGAGTGAAGTAAGTTCCATTGAATAAAAATTGGTAGAATTATCTACCACAATCTTTTGAGGAACACCAAAATGTACCAGTATATTTTATTTGAGAAAATTGCATACCACTTCTGAAGTAGTTCTCTTCACAGGGGCTACTTTAACCCATTTCATAAAATAATCAGTTGCTGATAAAATGTGTGTATGACTGACACTTGATGGAGGTGAAAGAGGCCCAATGAAGTCTAATCCCCATTGTTTGAAAGGTTCTTCAATAATGATAGGTCTTAGAGGTAATACTGCAAGTTGTGGCCTTCTTGAAAAAAATTTGCATTTTTAATAGTTAGCTACCCATTTATATGCATCTTTGAACATACCTGGCCTATAATAACAATTTATAAGGATTTTGAATGTTGTGACCGAAGAAGAGAAATGTCCCCCATAGGATTCATTATGAAAAATTTACAATAGTTTGTATTATTGTTCCTTATTTACACATCTCAAAAAAAAATCATCCAGTCCCTTTTTATATAGGATATCACCCCAAACCACATGTTTTTCTGATTTTAACTTCATATTCCTTTTCTTCTTCAGAGATAAATGACTAGGACAGTCTCCATAAGTAAGATAGTGTGCCACATTTAAGAACCATGGATCTTGTAAGCTCACTAATAGGATAGTAGGAACTTCTTCTTCTTCTTCTTTGATTCTAGATATCAATTTTCACAAACCTTGACCTCTACCTAATTTGGTTGGCTTAATCTCCAGGTCATATTCTTGAATTTTAGCAACCCATATTGCTTTATTGTTCATTCTAACCTCTTGTTGAGTCAGAATGCTTTTCATAACTAAACTAGGAACAAATACAACTAAATTATAATGAAGTATATAATATCTGAATTGATTAATAGCCTTTACTACAACAAAATCTTGTTTCTCAGTCAAAGAATATTTAAGTTTGTGCTTCATGAGAGGAACACTCATAAAGGCTATTGGGGTTTCTATATTTAACTCATTTTTCTATAACAAGATACCAGACATGGTATGTTCTGAAGCATAGCAGTAAATAACAAAATCTTTTTAGAAATCAAGATTTACCAAAGTAGGTGTTTATGAAATAGCCTCTTTAATATCTTCAAATACTTTCTTAGCAGCTTCATTGTATCTGAATGCTTGTTTTTCACTCATGATTCCCACAATATTTTTTGTAATCTTAGCAAAATTAGGAATAAACCTTCTAAGAAAATTAATCTGGCCAAAGAAAGACTTAATTCTACTCCTATTAGAAGGAAGGCTTAGTTGTTGTATTGCTCTAACTCTTTCTGAGTCAATTTTTATTCCACTTTTTGAAACTAGGTGTCCCAATAACTTCCCTTCTATAACATAGAAAACTAACTTCTTAGGGTTAAGATATATCCCATGATTCTGGCATCTTTGTAAAATGGTCTCTAGATCCTTCAGATGATTCTCTCTTTTTCTATATAAAATAGTCAAATCATCAAGATAAATGACAATAATTTTATCTTTCAAATATTTAAAGGATGAATCCATCACCCCTTGAAAAGTTACACTAGCATTAATCAAACTAAAAGGCATATGGTTATAAGAAAAAATTTCTTGAGGTGTAGTGAAAGTAGTTTTATGTTGGTCAGCTACAGCCACACTTATTTGATTATAACTTGAGAACCCATCTAACATGGACATCATTTGTGACCCAGCAATAGTTTGCAAGATGTGATCCATCATAGGTAAGGGATAATTATTTTTTAAACTAGCTTGGTTCAAAATCCTGAAGTCAACATAGATTCTTATTTATCCATTCTTTTACGTACTGGAACAATGTTTGCCACCTAAGTGGAGTGATGAATTGGATAAATAATCCTAGCCTTCAACATCTTGTCAATCTCCTTAAAGATAGCCTCAGTAACTTTTGGGTTGTAATTTCTCATCTTTTTTATGAATGGAATTGCATTTGCTTTCAAAGGAATATGATGCTAAAACTATCCACATCTAAAATCTTTAAATTCATCATAACATCAAGTAAAGACATCCTTATACTTAATCAATAGATTATTTAATTCATTTTTCACTTTTTGTGAACAATACCTACCAATGGAGACCCATTTAGGGTTAGTCTCACTTCTAATAATAATTTTTTCATAATCCTCCATTTTTTTAGGATTTTGGACAAGTTTGCCTTTAGTATATTCATCTTGTCTAGTGAACAAATGTTCTAGAGAGACCAATCCTTTAGGGATTTTGTTTCTTTTTAATTTAATTACATCATCTTTTGGATTTGTTGGTTGAATATTTTGTCACTAGCTAACTGATGGCAAAATGGTTACATCAACCACAGTATAACGAGATTTATGTAGCAGAATGAGTGTGGTGACCATAGCCAGAATGAGATAAATCTCTTCTCTTAGCAAGGGGAGGTTCCCTATAAACTATAGTATACTATCTATATGCTGAAAAATACACAGGGGCGAAATCATACCATCCATCTCTCTTTTTTTAGAGATGATGTTCATAAAATAGAGGAGAATTCTAGTGTAATTACTGAAGGCACTTCTCTTCTTTCAAAAGTGATATTCAGCCAATAGTAAGATCCTTCTTGGGTAGTAACAGAAACTACAAGAAACCAATGAAAGCACAAAGTCTTTCATTGTCTCTCCTACTAATTAGGATGAAGTAACACAGCAAGATTAAGTGTAACTCAAAGTCTGCACCTAAAAATACAATAGAGGAAATGATAATGAAGGATAAAGAGATCTCAAAGTCTCTCTAGTATCCTTTACATAAAAACATAGACTAAATGCAATTATGATAGCATAAAGTCTCCCACAGCCAGCTTCAGGACATCTACCACTTATTCTGCTTGTTTGATTAAATGATAAAACTGTATTTAGGGAACAGACATAAGAATAATTTCTTAAATGACATGAGCTTATTCCAATGCAAATTTTGAAAGGTCACTTGCTTTCTCATTCATTTAACAAAAAATTATTAATAGTCTGAGCTAAATCTCTTCTCTTAGCAAGGGTAGGTTCCTTATAAACTATAGTATACTATATATATGCTAAAAAATACACAGGGGTGAAATCATACCATTCCATCTCTCTTTTTTTAGAGATGATGTTCATAGAACAGAGGAGAATTCTAGTGTAATTACTGAAGGCATTTCTCTTCTTTCAAAAGTGATATTCAGCCAACAATAAGATCCTTCCTGGGTAGTAACAGAAACTACAAGAAACCAATGAAAGCACAAAGTCTTTCATTGTCTCTCCTACTAATTAGGATCAAGTAACACAGCAAGATTAAGTGTAACTCAAAGTCTACACCTAAAAATACAATAAAGGAAAGGATAATGAAGGATAAAGAGAGCTCAAAGTCTCTCTAGTATCCTTTACATAAAAACATAGACTGAATGCAATTATGATAGCATAAAGTCTCCCACAGTTAGCTTCAGGACATCTACCACTTATTCTGTTTGTTTGATTAAATGATAAAACTATATTTAGGGAACAGACATAAGAATAATTTCTTAAATGACATGAGCTTATTCCAATGCAAAGTTTGAAAGGTCACTTGCTTTCTCATTCATTTAACAAAAAATGATTAATAGTCTGAGCTCAAAGTCTCAGAATTGCCTTTCAATTTGGGTAAAGCTTCAATTCTGATAATCAAGAGATCCCCTTTTTGTACAAAATGGGAGATTACAATATATATATATCATTATAAGAAAGACTTGGGTGCTTGTTTTCATGAAAAAAACCCATGCTAAATTGAATGCCTTAAATATCTATCAAAGGGCCATGCTGAAATAGGGCATTAGCCTTGACTTTGGCATTCTGAATTATCTCAAATGTCCCTTCCTCAGCATGGGTTGCCTAGTCTTCTTAATGATGCTTACATATCTATCCATTCACCTTTACTTAATGCAAAAAAATAGGCCATGCCTTTGAATGTTTGTGTTCCTTGATGTCCACCTAGTGTACAATTCCACCTACTGGAAATAACTCTCTTGCAGATATTTCTAGATTTCTTATAGTTGTTCTCTCTTTTCTTGCCATGTTTTGTCTTTTCTTGGTGATCTGAGATCTTAGTGATATCTTCTCACTTTCAGTTGGCTCTTTGGCTCCTTCCTTGGTTGGTCACTAAGTTAGTTCTCAGGGATTTTAAAAATCAATAGTTATTCCATCACCCTGACATTGACATCCATGAGGACATCACTGGTTGCTTTGAACCTCTTTAAACCTTAAACCTTGAAATATTTTGGTTCAAGGTTCAATGTTTCATTGGTTTAATCATTTTTTGAATGGCTGTGTTCGCTTTCTTTTTCTTCTTCAGTTGAACCATTTCTTTGAACTTCTTTCTAGAATTTTCCACTTCCTTCATTTGCTCAAAGCTTCCATTCAAACTTATGAATTCTTTGAACCTATTGAACCTTTGAACCTTTTGAACCTTTTGGGTTCAAGGTTCAACGGTTCAATGATTCATTCTCTTTCTTTGAAGCCTTTTATTCTCTAAGTCCATCAAACTTATTGAACTCATTGAACCTTTGAACCTTTTGAAGGTGGGGTTCAATGGTTCAACAGTTCAATCTTCACTCTTTGATTCCTTCTTTTCTTTAAGTCTTTTCGACTTATTGAACTCGTTAAACCTTGAAACTTTGGACCATTTTGGTTTAAGGTTCATCAATTCAATGGTTTAACATTATCTCTTTGACTCCTTTTATTCTCTAAGTCCACCAAAGTCATTAAACTTTTGAACTCATTTAACCTTTGAACCTTTTGAAGGCAGGGTTAAATGGTTCATTATAATTGTTTAAAACCCACCATTAAGTATTTTGATTGAACCTTTGCATTTAACCATCCTTAAAACACTAAGGAAATGCCTTAAGTGTTTTGAACTTCCTTTGAAGAAAGCTTGCCTATTGAACCTGTGACTTCTTTAGCTAAAAAGGCTTGAATATTTGAAAAACTTAACTGCTCAGAACATTTTTAAGAAAGAAAAGAGAGAGTTTTGGTCTACATGTCCAAAATGGTCGATATGTTGTCTACAAAAGCAAGTGACAAATTTTAGGAACAACAATTAGCTCCAGTTGGGGAACTTCCATTGATTGAAAATAGAAATAGTCAAAGGGAGTAGAAACTAGAATCTCAGTGCCTTCACTTATGCCATTGGGCTATGGAGTCAAGTGAAAAAATAAAAAGAAATGAAAAACCAAATGGAAAAAAATAAACATAATAATATACAAATGTATAAGTGAACTCATCTAATACTTCAAGGATTGAAGCACTTCAGATGTTGCCCACTATGAGGCAATGAAAATGGCATTCCATCTTGATATTTTAGCAAGAAGCTATTTTCACCATAGACTTGATGAATGATAAATGGACCTCTCCACAAAGAATCAAATTTACCATGCATTATTTTTTATTCTCTCCTCTTGTCCCACAACAAGACTAGATCATTAATTTGAAAATCATGAATCCTTGTTCTTTTGTCAAAGAGTTTATTCACCTGATTTTGATGTGTAGTAATCCAGTCCACTACCATGGTTCACTGCTCATCTAGTTTGGTTAAGCACATGATCCTTTTATCAATATAATTTTTGAAATTTGAATCTTTGATTGCCTTTGCCAACCTCAATGCTGGTAGTTCTAGGGTGATTGGTATCTCCACATTCAAACCATATAGAAGTTGGAATAGTGACATGCCTATTGCCATCTTGGGTGTAATCCTATCTACCAACAAAGCATAGAATAATGCTTTATGCCAAGTCCTCTGATTATCATCTACCAGTTTCTTGATAATAGTGACTAGATTCTTGTTGCTTGATTCTGCTTGACTATTTCCTTGCAGATAGTAGTCAAAGGAGTGAGAAAGAATAATCTTGTAATTGTAGCAAAACTCAGTAATCTCAAGAGAAGATAAATAAGCAACATTATCTATTACAATCTTAGTTGGGACCCCAAATCAGGAGATGATATTTTCTTTAAGAAAATTACATATCACTTCAGAAGTAGCATGCTTAGTTAGAATAGCTTCCACCCATTTGGTAAAATAGTCAGTCATGGTGAGAACATAATCATGTCCATAACTTGAGGAAGGGTTCACTGCACCAATGAAATCAATACCCCATTATTGAAAAGGTTCTTCAATCACCATTGGCTTAAGAGGTAATGCAGCCAATTTAGGTTTCTCAATGAATTGTTGACATAATTCACACCTACATACCCATTTGTACGTATCCTGAAATAGCGTAGGCTAATAGCATATTACTCATAGACTCTTATGGGCTATCACTGATATAGAAAAATGTCCTCCACAAGCCAAATTATGGAAAGACTCCAAAATTTGACCTTATTGCACCTTATCAATGCAATGAATAAAAACACCATTAAGGCTTCTCTTGTACAAAACATTGTCCCATAAGACATAGTTAGCAACCTTTAACTTAACATTCCTTTTTTATTTGTATGATAGATGGGTGGGACACTCACCATAGGTAATAAAATGGGTGATATTGGAATACTAATCATCAGTAGTAGCGATGAAGAGCAATGTAGGCACGTCTTTGACCTCGACTTCATCATTTTCTATTTCCTAAAGGATATTATTAGCAATCAACTGGCAGAGCCCCTTTACCTACACAAGCTTGGTAGGTTTGATATCAAGATCAAACTCCTAAATTTTAGTAATCCAATTCCCCCTTTTAGTACCAAACTCTTGTTGAGTTAGAATGGACTTCACTATTCTATCAAGCACTAGAACAACAGTATGTGAATTCAAAATATAGAATCTAAAATACTTTACCACCTTGACCACGGCAAAAGCATGCTTCTCCATATTTAAATAATTTAATTCATGAGCTTTGAGAGGAAAGCTCATGAATGATATGAGAGATTTCACATCTTCTTTGTTTTGATGAACCAAAATAGCTGAAAGTGTATGCTCAGAAGCATAGTTATATATTATGAAGTCTTTGGTATAATCTGGAAAAACAAGGATTGGTGCATGGGTGATCACTTTCTTGATATCGTCAAATGCTAAATTTCCTTCTACAGTCCAATGGAAAGTGGCTTTACCCTTCATCATATTGATAATGTGGCGAGTCTTCTCTACAAATTCTAGAATGAATCTCTATAGAAAATTCACCTTTCCAAAGAAAGAATGAGCAACAGTCTTACTAGCAGGAAGAGTAAGGTTTTGGATAGATTTGACTCTTTTTGAGTCAACTTTTATGCCTTCTCAGGATACAGTGTGACCAAGAATTTTACCTTCTATAACCCTAAAAATTGACTTCTTAGGATTAAGAGAAATACCACTTTTTTGACAGTGTTCCAACACTTGTTGTAGATGATGCACATGATCAGGATGATGTTTGGAAAAAATGGTCAAGTCATCAAGATATACCATAATAAACATCTCCATCTCATCTTTGAAGGCAAGATCCATCTCCCTTTGGAAGGTAGCGCTAGCATTGATCAAATTGAAAGGCATTCTGTGATATGCAAAAGTGCCCCAAGGTGTAGTGAAAGTAGTTTTATGTTGATCTACTTCATTAACTTCTACTTGATTTTACCCAAAAAAACCATTTAACATTGATAACATTTCTGAACCAGTCACTATTTCCAACACTTGATCCATGATGGACAGAGGGTAGTTATCTTTTAAAAAATATTATTATAGGTTTCTAAAATCAACATAGATATGAATTTCTCCATTCTTCTTTTTCATGGGAACTATGTTAGCAATCCATGTGGAATGAAGGATTGGAAAAATAATTCTTGCATTCAGCATTTTCTGGATCTCAAAAAAGATAGTACCTGATATTTTGGAATTGTATTTCCTTTATTTCTACTTATAAGGCAATGACCTAACTTTAAGAGGAATTTCATGCTGAATTTCCTTAGGCCTAAGAGATTTCAAATCATCGTAAGAATGTGCCAAAACATCAATGTAATGGTGAAGAAGGGTAATGAGTTTGAGATTTTCATTAGAAGTGCAACAATTTCCAATGTTAACCATCTTGGGATTTCTTGTTGTACTCAAATTCACCTAATCAAATTCCTTGGATGAACTTGAATCTATTTTTTGCTACTTGATATACCTCTCATGCTTATCAAACAACCTCTCAAGAGAAACCAAACCTTTTGGAATTTTATTCCCTTTGATTTGAAGGAACTCTTCACCAGTTTTGGAATTTACTTCAGGAGCTGATTCCTGTGGTGGAGATTCACTTCCTTCAAAATAAAGTTCCTCAAAGCTATCCATCTTTTCTAAAAAATTAATGATTTGATTGTTATTTTTAAACACCTACCAATGATTGGCATTATCAGGTACACTTGGTTGAAAGACTAGCTCAATAGTGTACTTGTCCAATTTAAAATCATTTGGGGAACCATGAGGGTTGTAGAGACTGCCAATAAATCTGCATGATCATTATGTTCTCTCACCACAGAAAAAATATTGAAAGCATCAAAACAGTCAATGCAATCTCATACTAGATTGAGATAATGTCATAATATTTCATTTTTGGTTTGGTATAGGTTCCTTACCTGACAAACTACCAATTTAGCATTTCCCTGAGCATGAAGAATTTTAATACCTTTAGCATGAGCAACTTTCAATCCAAGTAGTAAAGACTCATACTTAGCAGTGTTTTGAGTATTTTTAAACTACAACTTATATGAATAAGGAAAAATTTCTCCTCGAGGGGAGATCAAAATAATTTTGGCTCCAAAACTAGTAGAAGAGTAGCTGCCATCAAATTCTAAAATCTAGACATCATTAAAATTTGATCTTTTCAAAAACTTCTCTTCATTATTCAAGGAAGATCCTTTGTTGTCTAAACTTTGCTCTAATAATTCTTCTGACTTTACATCTAAATTTTCTAAATTGTCACTAAAAGGAGTTTCATCTAATGAGATGAAAACATCTTCAGTAGTTAGGAAATAATTACCCATTCCTGATGATTCAAATAAAATTTGAGCTTCAGGATCTAATGTTTGGGTGATTATATATTAAGACTCTTTCTCAGGAAGTAATTTTTTCATGATGCCTTTAATAGTTATGCTTGCTTCAGATAGGTCCATATTCAATTCTCCACCTACATCCTTGCAAAAATTACACCTGAGTAGAATGCCATAAGAGGCTGGAACATTGGCTACCAAAACTGTCATTTTGATCCTCTTCTCTGGAAAAGTTGCAAATGCAAATTGGGCATCTTTAATTTGACCTAGAAGTGGTGCTTGCTTTTTCTCCATGGAGAAACATCTCCCAAATGTCTTAGTTAAGGTAAGACCAAGAGAATCTACTACTTTGGTGGGTATAACATTATTAGAGGCCCCATAGTTTATTATACAGTTGCTCAACTTATGACCGTTTATCAAAAGGGAAACATAGAAAGGTTTTATTTTCCCAAGGGAAGCAAGAGGAGTAGCAACAATATTATTTTGAGTGGATTTATTCTTCAAGGAATCATGAGACACCTTTGAAAAATCTTGTCTTATAGGGATGGTTTTATTTTTTACGTATTTGGCTAGCCTATCAAACTGTTTAGGATTAGCTCTCAAGTACTCAACTTCAGTCATTTGAATCTTAGTCCTTTTGGCATGATCGATTATATCAAATAATTGAAATGAACTAGAAATAGAGGAAGGAAGTCCATCATCTTGATATTTATTGGGTGTGGTATTGGTCTGAGAAATAGAAGTAGAAGGTACAAGATGGTTTGAGGTACTTACTTTCTTATTAGTCACCACGTCCTTTGATTGAAAGGGTAGTGAAGTCCCCCATTTAGCGATCAAGACTACTAGCTAGGGTTCTTATCCTATTTTTCCTTTATCATCTTGTTGAGTTGTCTAATTTTTGGATCTAGTAAAAATAGCATATGATCCATCAAACACTTCTCCCTTACTTTTAGCTTCATCTTTGTAATTTACGAAACCAATGTTAGAGTCACTAGCTAATTTTTCTTCTCCTTCTGTGAAGAGATTAGCATCATCTTCTTGGTCTAACTTAGGTTGGAGCAAGAATCATGTTCATATTTCAAGTAACCAACTATTGAGTTAGTCGGTACTACTTCAATGGCAAGTTTCCCCTATGGGGGAGGCAGATGATTTGGTTGCCCTTGATTTTTGGTAGCATTACCTTGATATGACTAGTTTTAAAATGTCCTTCTTGGCATATTCTAATAAGGAGGAGTAGACATACCTTGGGCCACTTATCTTTTTAAGGCTAGTAGTTCATTTGTCAACTTTTGCACCATAGGATCTATGGTGCTCATAGAAGAACTTTTAGCAGATGAAAAATTATTTTTATTGAAATATTTTTTGATCTCACCTACTAGGATAAAATCATCTTCAACCTCAGTAGCCAAATTTTGGGCTAAAAAAAAT
Source organism: Torreya grandis (assembly GCA_037957365.1). Taxonomy (NCBI): domain Eukaryota; kingdom Viridiplantae; phylum Streptophyta; class Pinopsida; order Cupressales; family Taxaceae; genus Torreya; species Torreya grandis. The sequence goes on along the minus strand of JARHVA010003950.1, from coordinate 697,616 downwards.
CCATAGGACCAGCCTGCCTCAATAGAAAAATTACTTTAGGATGTTGAGAATTGATGAAAAAGCACTTGAGGTTCTCCAGTGTTGGTTGAGCAATCGTAGGAATTTAGTTCCTCAACTTATTAAATTTAGAAACAAAGTCTCACATAGGCTCATGAGGTTCCTTCTTCATTTTTATATGCTGAGCTAACAAGGCATGTGCATCTTTAGCAATTTTGAACCTAGCCTCAAACTTGGCCTTGAGCATATTCTAGTCAATTATAGTTTGAGCTTGAAGGTGATAAAACTAGTCAGTGGCAACACCTTAAAAATTTTCTACAAATAGTCTCACCGCTATATCTTCGTATTCCACACCTATCACACCACATGCTATGGAGAAGGAAGAAATATGCTCATCAGGATGAACCTTCCCATCACCATAGAATTTGGTGAAATTCTTTTTTGAACTACGAGGTAGTTTGTGTAAAGGTGGGGCTAGATTGAGAGGACCAAAAGAGTTACCCCAAAGACCTTGGGCCACCATGATATGACGATTGAAGGGAGGGATAACAAATATTATTGGGTATTATAGACAAAATTCTACTAACACTAAGACTAAATGCTTCATTTGGTATTGGAGATCTAACATTGGTAGGAGGAAAGCTCCTAATACACAGGAGATGAGATGGCAGAGGAGAGATATCAAAATTATTTTTCTAGACTAACTCAAATATAGGATCAATAATACCTTGAGCTCTCTAAATTTGCATGTACGATGGATTTTACAGAGTGAAAAACTAAACAAGGACTAGAAATGCTTCAATTTGAAGCTGGAGGCTTCAAAGTGTGCATTCGTGTCCCCAGTGGAGTCACCAAAAATTATTGGTTCAATATTTTGTCACTAGCTGACTGATGGAAAAATGGTTACATCAACCACAGTATACTAAGATTTATGCATCAAAATGGGTGTGGTGACCATAGCCAAAATGAGATAAATCTCTCCTCTCAGTAAGGGGAGGTTCCTTATAAACTATAGTATACTATATATATGCTAAAAAATACACAGGGGTGAAAGCATACCATCCATCTCTCTTTTTTTAGAGATGATGTTCATAGAATAGAGTACAATTCTAGTGTAATTACTGAAGGCACTTCTCTTCTTTCAAAAGTGATATTCAGCCAACAGGTAAGATCCTTCCTGGGTAGTAACAGAAACTACAAGAAACCAATGAAAGCACAAAGTCTTTCATTGTCTCTCCTACTAATTAGGACAAAGTAACATAGGAGGGTTAAGTGCAACTCAAATTCTGCACCTAAAACTATAATAGAGGAAAGGATAATGAAGGGTAAAGAGAGCTCAAAGTCTCTCTAGTATCCTTTACATAAAAAACATAGACTGAAGGCAATTATGATAGCATAAAGTCTCCCATAGTCAGCTTTAGGATATCTACCACTTATTCTTCTTATTTGATTAAATGGACAAGACTATATTTAGGGAATAGACATAAGAATAATTTCCTAAATGACACGAGCTTATTCCAACACAAAGTTTGAAAGGTCACTTGCTTTCTCATTCATTTAAAAAAAATGATTAACAATCTGAGCTCAAAGTCTTAGAATTGCCTTTCAATTTGGGCAAAGCTTCACTTCTGATAATCGAGAGATCCCCTTTTTGTGTAAAATGGGAGATTACAATATATATAGCATTCTAAAAAATACTTGGGTACTTATTTTCATGAAAATGACCCATGCTAAATTGAATGCCTTAAATATCTATCAAAGGGCCATGCTAGAATAAGGCATCAGCCTTGACTTTGGCATTCTAAATTATCTCAAATGTCCCTTCCTCAACACGGGTTGTCTGGTCTTATTAATGATGCTTAAATAGCTATCCATTCACCTTTACTTAATGAAAAAGAATAGGCCATGCCTTTGAATGTTTGTGTTCCCTGATGTCCACCTAGTGTACTGTTCCACCTAATAGAAATAACTCTCTTGTAGATATTTCAAGATTTCCTATAGTTTTTCTCTCTTTCCTTACGATGTTTTGTCTTTTCTTGGTGATCTAAGCTCTCAGGGATATCTTCTCACTTTCAGTTGGCTCATTGGCTCCTTCCTTGGTTGGTCACAAAGTTAGTTCTTAGGGATTTTTAAAATCAGTGGTTATTCCATCACCCTGACATTGAAGTCCACGAGCACGTCACTGGTTGCTTTAAACCTCTTTAAACCTTAAACCTTGAACTCTTTTGGTTCAAGGTTCAATGGTTCATTGGTTTAATCATTTTTTGAAGGGCTGTGTTTGCTTTCTTTTTCTTCTTCAGTTGAACCATTTCTTTGAACTTCTTTCTAGAATCTTTTGCTTCCTTCATTTGCTCGAAGCTTCCATTCAAAATTATGAATTCTTTAAACCTATTAAACCTTTGAACCTTTTGAACCTTTCAGGTTTAAGTTTCAATGGTTCAATGATTCATTCTCTTTCTTTGAAGCCTTTTATTCTCTAAGTCCATCAAACTTATTGAACTCGTTGAACCTTTGAACCTTTTGAAGGTGGGGTTCAACGGTTCAACAGTTCAATCTTCACTCTTTAATTCCTTCTTTTCTTTAAGTCTTTTAGACTTAATTAACTTTTTTAACCTTGAAATGTTGGACCATTATGGTTCAAGGTTCATTGGTTCAATGGTTCAACCTTATCTCTTCGACTCCTTTTATTCTCTAAGTCTGCCAAAGTCATTAAACTTTTGAACTCATTAAACCTTTGAACCTTTTGAAGGTGGGCTTCAATGGTTCAGGGTGGTTCATTACAATTGTTTAAAGCCCACCATTAAGTCTTTTGATTGAACCTTTGCATTTAACCATCCTTAAAACACTAAGGAAATTCATTAAGTGTTTTGAACTTCCTTTGAAGAAAGCTTGCCTATTGAACCTGTGACTTCTTTAGCTAAAAAGGCTTGAATATTTGAAAAACTTAACTGCTCAAAACATTTTTAAGAAATAAAAGAGAGAGTTTTGGTCTACAGGTCCAAAATGGTCGATATGTTATCCAAAAAAGCAAGTGACATATTTTGGGAACAACAGTTGGCTCCAGTTGAGAAACTTCAATCAATTGAAAATAAAAATAGTCAAAGGGAGTAGAAACCATAATCTTAGTGCCTTCACTTATGCCATTGGGCTACAGAGTCAATCTAAAAAATAAAAATAAATGAAAAAACAAATAAAAACAAATAAACATAATAATATACAAATGTACAAGTGAACTCATCTAAAACTTCAAAGATTGAAGTATTTTAGATGTTACCCACTGTGAGGTAATGAGAATGGCATTCCATCTTGATATTCCAGTAAGAATCCATTTTCACCAAAGACCTAATGAATGATAAATGGACCTCTCCACAAAGAATAAAATTTACCATCCATTCCTTTTGGTTCTCTCCTCTTGTCCCATGACAAGACTTGATCTCTAATTTGAAAATCATGAATCCTTGTTTTTTTTTCAAAGAGTTTATTCATCTGATTTTGATGTGTAGTAATCTGGTCCACTACCATGGTTCACTGCTCATCTAGTTCAATTAAGCACATGATCCTTTTATCAATATAATTTTTGAAAGTTGAATCTTTGATTGCCTTTGCCCACCTCAATACTGGTAGTTCTAGGGTGATTGGTATCTCTGCATTCAAACCATACAAAATTTAGAATGGTGACATGCCTATTTCCCTCTTGGATGTAATCCTATCTACCCACAAAGAATCAAACAATGCTTTATGCTAAGTCCTCTGATTATCATCTACTAGTTTCTTGATAATAGTGACCAGATTCTTGTTGCTTGATTCTGCTTGACCATTTCTTTGTGGATAGTAGTGAGAAAAGTGGAAAAGAATAATCCCATAATTCTAGAAAAAATTAGTAATCTTGTGAGAAGAGAAACAAGTAGCATCATCTGTTACAATCTTAGCTGGGATCCCAAATTGGGAGATGATATTTTATTTAAGAAAATTACATACCACTTCAAGAGTAGCATGCTTATTTGGAATGGCTTCCACCCATTTAGTAAAATAGTCAGTCGTGATGAGAACATAGTCATGTCCATCACTTGAGGAAGGGTTCACTGCACCAATAAAATCAATACCCTATTGTTGAAAAGGTTCTTCAATCACCACTGGCTTGAGAGTTATTGCAGCCAATTTAGGTTTCCTAACAAATTGTTGACATAATTCACACCTACATACCCATTTGTATGTATCCTAAAATAGCATAAGCCAATAGTATCTTACTTTTAGAATTTTATGGGCTATCACTGATGCAAAAAAATGTCCTCCACAAGCCAAATTATGGAAAGACTCTAAAATTTTATCTTATTGTGCCTTATCGATGCAATAAAGAAAAACCCCATTAAGGCTTCTCTTGTATAAACTATTGTCCCACAAGACATAGTTCTCATCCTTTAACTTAACATTCCTTTTTTCTTTGCAAGATATATGGTTGGGACACTCACAATAGGTAAGAAAATGGGTGATATCAAAATACCACTCATCAGTAGTAGTGATGAAGATAACTATAGGCATGTCTTCGACCTCTGCTTCTTCATTTTTTGTTTCCTTAGGAATATTATTAGCAATCAATTGGTAGAGCCCCTTTCCCTGCATAAGCTTGGTAGGTTTGATATCAATATCAAACTCCTAAATTTTAGCAATCCAATTCCCCCTTTTAGTACCAAACTCTTGTTGAGTTAGAATGGACTTCATTGTTGTATCAAGCACCAGAACAATAGTATGTGAATTCAAAATATAGAATCTGAAATGCTTTACCACCTTAACCATAGCAAAAACATGCTTCTCCATATTTGAATAATTCAATTCATGAGCTTTGAGAGGATAGCTCATGAATGATATGGGAGATCCACACCTTCTTTGTTTTGCTAAACCAAAATAGATGAAAGTGTATGCTCAGAAGCATAATTGTATATTATGAAGTCTTTGGTATAATCTAGACAAACCAGAATTGGTGCATGAGTAATTTCTTTTTTGATATCTTCAAATGCTAACTTTCCTTCTACAGTCTAATAGAAAGTGGCTTTACCCTTCATCATATTGATAATGTGGTGAGTCTTCTTTGCAAATTCTAGAATGAATCTCTATAGAAAATTCACCTTTCCAAAGAAAGAATGAACGATAGTCTTACTAGCAAGAAGAGTAAGGTTTTGGATAGATTTGAATCTTTTTTAGTCAATTTTTATGCCTTCTCGAGATACAGTGTGACTAAGAAGTTTACCTTCTATAACCCCAAAAATTGACTTCTTGGGATTAAGAGAAATACTACTTTTTTGACAATATTCCAACACTTGTAGATGATGCACATGATCAGGATGATGTTTGGAAAAAATGGTCAAGTCATCAAGATATACCATAATAAACTTCCCGATCTCATCTCTAAAGGCAAGATCCATCACCCTTTGGAAGGTAGTGCCATCATTAATCAAATTAAAAGGCATTCTGCAATATGCAAAAGTGCCCCAAGGTGTAGTGAAAGTAATTTTATGTTGATCTACTTCATTGACTTCTACTTGATTTTACCTAGAAAAACCATCTAACATTGATAAAATCAAGTAGAAGTCAACTGTCATTTTGATCTTCTTCTCTGGAAAAGTTGTAAATGCAAAATGGGCATCTTTGATTTGACCTAGGAGTGGTACTTGCTTGTTCTCCATGGAGAAACATCTCCCAAAGGTCTTAGCTAAGGTAAGACCAAGAGAATCTACTACTTTAACAGGCATAACATTATTAGAGGCCCTAAAGTTTATTATGCAGTTGCTCAACTTATGATCGTTTATCAAAAGGGAAACATAGAAAGGTTCTATTTTCTTGGGGGCAGCAAGAGGAGTAGCGATGAGATTATTTTGGGTGGATTTGTTTTTCAATGAATCATGAGACACTTTTGGAAAATCTTGTCCTACAGGGACAATTTTATTTTTTACGTATTCGACTAGCCTATCAAACTGTTCAAGATTAGCTCTCAAGTACTCAACTTTAGTCATTTGAATCTTAGTCCTTTTGGCATGATCAATTATATCAAATAATTGAAATGAAATATAGACAAAGGAAGGAAGTCCATCATCCTAATCTTTATTGGGTGTGGCACTTGTCTGAGAAATAGAAGTAGAAGGTACAGGATGGTTTGAGGCACTTACTTTCTTATTAGTCACCAGGTCTTTTGATTGAAAGGGCAGTGAAGTTCCCCATTTAGTGATTGAGACTACTGGTTGGGGTTCTTCTCCTTATTTTCCTTTATCATCTTATTGAGTTGTCTAATTTTGGGATCTGGTAAAAATAGCGTATGATCCATCAAACACTTCTCCCTTACTTCTAGCTTCATCCTGGTAATTCAGGAAACCAATGTTGGATTCATCAGCTAATTCTTCTTTTCCTTCTATGAAGAGATTAGCATCATCTTCTTGGTTTAACTCAGGTTGGAGTGAGAAATCATGTTCAGCTTCTAGGTAACCAACTACTAAGTTAGTCAGTGTTGCTTCAATGGTAAGTTTCCCCTGTGGGGGGGGTAGATGATTTGGTTGCCCTTGATTTCTACCAGCATTGCCTTAATATGAATAGTTCTAAAATGTCCTCCTTGGAATATCTCAATAAGGAGGAGTAGACATACCTTGGGCCACTTGTCTTTTCAAGGCTAGTAGTTCATTTGTCAACTTTTGCACCATAGGATCTGTGGTGCTCGTAAAAGAACTTTCAACAGATAAAGAAAATATATTTTTATTGGAATCTTTTCTGATCTTACCTACCAGGATAATATCATCTTTAACCTCGATAGCCAAATTTTGGGCTACAAAAAGATCCATAACACCATCATGCCTTAATATAAAACTTACTTTAGGAAGTTGAGAGTTGATGAAAAAGCACTTGAGGTTCTCCGATGTTAACTGAGCAATCGTAGAAATTTGGTTCCTCAACTTATTAAATTTAGCAATGAAGTCTCGCATAGGCTCATGAGGTTCCTTCTTCATTTTCTTAAGCTGAGCTAACAAGGCATGTGCATCTTTAGCAGGTTTGAACCTGGCCTCAAACTTGGCCTTGAGCATAGTCCAGTCAGTTATAGTTTGAGCTTGAAGGTGATAAAACCTGTCAATAATAGCACCTTACAAAGTTTTTAAAAATAGTCTCACCATTATATCTTCGTATTCCACACCTATCACACCACATGTTATGGAGAAGGTAGCAATATGCTCATCAGGATGAACCTTCTCATCACCATAAAATTTGGGGAAATTCTTTCTAGAACTATGAGGTAGTTCATGTAAAGGTGGGGATAGATTGAGAGGACCAAAAGAGTTGCCCCAAGGACCTTAGGTTGTCATGATATGATGATTAAAGGGAGGGATATCAAATCTTGGTGGGGTAAGTACGGACAAAACTCTACTAGCACTAAGACTAGAAACTTCATTTGGTATTGGAGATCTGATGTTGGTAGGAGGAAAGTTCCTAGTACGTTAGAGATGAGATGGCACAAGAGAGATCTCAAAATTATTTCACCACACTAACTATAATATAGGATCAACAATACCTTGAGCTATTTGGCTTCACGTGTACAGTGGATCTACCAGACTGAAAAACTAAACAAGGAATAGAAATGCTTCAATCTGAAGCTTGAGGCTTCAAAGTGTACATTTGTGTCCCCAACAGAGTCACCAAAAACTATTGGTTGAATATTTTGTCACTAGCTGATTGATGGTAGAATAGTTACATCAACCATAGCATAAGGATATTTATGCAGCAAAATGGGTGTGGTGACCACAGCCAGAATGAGATAAATCTCTCCTCTCAATAAGGGGAGGTTCCCTATAAACTTTAGTATACTATATATGTGCTAAAAACACATAGGGGTGAAATCATACCATCCATCTCTCTTTTTTTAGAGATGATGTTCAAAGAATAGAGGAGAATTTTGGTGTAATTACTTAAGGCACTTCTCTTCTTTTAGAAGTGATATTCAACCAATAGTATGATCCTTCCTAGGTAGTAACAGAAATCACAAGAAACCAATGAAAGCACAAAGTCTTTCATTATCTCTCCTACTAATTAGGATGAAGTAACATAGTAGGATTAAGCACAGCTCAAATTCTACACCTAAAACTACAATAAAGGAAAGGATAATGAAGGATAAAGAGATCTTAAAGTCTCTTTAGTATCCTTTACACACAAAAATAAACTGAAGGCAATTATGATAGTACAAAATCTCTCACAGTCTGCTTCAGGACATTTTCCACTTATTTTGCTTATTTGATTAAATGGACAAGACTATATTTAGGGAACAGACATAAGAACAATTTCCTAAATGACACAAGCTTATTCCAACACAAAGTTTGAAAGGTCACTTGCTTTCTCATTCATTTAAAAAAAATGATTAACAGTTTGAGCTCAAAGTCTTAGAATTGCCTTTCAATTTGGGCAAAGCTTCACTTTTGATAATCAAGAGATCCCTTTTTTGTACAAAATAGGAGATTACAATATATATAGCATTCCAAGAAAGACTTGGGCACTTATTTTCATGAAAACAGCCCATGTTAAATTGAATGCCTTAAATATCTGTCAAAGGGCCATGCTAGAATAGGGCATCAGCCTTGACTTTGGCATTCTAAATTATCTCAAATGTCCCTTCCTCAGCATGGGTTGTCTAGTCTTCTCAATGATGCTTACATAGTTGTCCATTCACCTTTACTTAATGTAGAAAAATAGGCCATGCCTTTGAATGTTTGTGTTCCCTAATGTCCACCTGGTGGACTGTTCCACCTACTATAAATAACTCTCTTATAGATATTTCTAGATTTCCTATAGTTTTTCTCTCTTTCCTTGTCACATTTTATCTTTTCTTGGTGATCTGAGCTCTCAGGGCTATCTTCTCACTTTCAGTTGGCTCTTTGGCTCCTTCCTTGGTTGGTCACTGAGTTAGTTCTCAAGGCTTTTGAAAATCAACGGTTATTCCATCACCCTGACATTGACATCCATGGGGACATCACTGGTTGCTTTGAACCTCTTTGAACCTTGAACCTTGAACTCTTTTGGTTCAAGGTTCAATGGTTCATTGGTTCAATCATTTCGTGAAGGGCTGTGTTTGCTTTCTTTTTCTTCTTCGATTGAATCATTTCTTTGAACTTCTTTCTAGAATCTTATACTTCCTTCATTTTCTCAAAGCTTCCATTCAAACTTATGAATTATTTGAACCTATTAAACCTTTTGAACCTTACAAGTTCAAGTTTCAATGGTTCAATGATTCATTCTCTCTCTTTGAAGCCCTTTATTCTCTAAGTCCATCAAACTTATTGAACTCATTGAACCTTTGAACCTTTTGAAGGTGGGGTTCAACGGTTCAATAGTTCAATCTTTGCTCTTTGATTCCTTATTTTATTTAAGTCTTTTGGACTTATTAAACTCATTAAACCTTGAACCTTTGGACCATTTTGGTTCAAGGTTCATCGGTTCAACCTTATCTCTTCGACTCCTTTTATTCTCTAAGTCCACCGAAGTCGTTGAACTTTTAAAATCATTAAACCTTTGAACCTTTTGAAGGTGGGTTTCAATGTTTCAAGGTGGTTCATTCTAATTATTTAAATCCCACCATTAAGTCTTTTAATTGAACCTTTGCATTGAATCATCCTCAAAACACTAAGGAAATGCCTTAAGTGTTTTGAACTTCCTTTGAAGAAAGCTTGCCTATTGAACCTATGACTTCTTTAGCTGAAAAGGCTTGAATATTTGAAAAACTTAACTGCTCAAAACATTTTAAAGAAATAAAAGAGAGATTTTTGGTCTACAGGTCCAAAATGGTCGATATGGTGTCCACAAAAGCAAGTGACAAATTTTGGGAACAACAAGATTGATCCTTTGATCAGGACTAAATTCTATACTATATGTTTCAGAACCTTCAAAATAATTCCCCATGAACATATCAACATTATCCAAAAAAAAATTGATCTATTTATTACTCTCAAAAACTTGCTAATTTTCAAAATTAAGGATGATAGACTAGTTCTATTTTATATGAATCCCTTTTGAAATCAAGATGTGGGAGAAGGAGTGAAGTTGATACTGCTAGAAAATCTACTTGAGTGTTCTAGTCTCTACGAATTTCTTCAATATAAAAGGCATCAAAACATTCTATCTCATTCCAAACTCTATTTCTGTAATGCCTTAATCTATCATTTTTAACTAAAAAAATGAGTCACTTGTTTGACAATTAATTTAGCATCTCCTCTTGCCTTGAGTATTTTTACACCCTTTCCTTTAGCTTCATTTAACCCAAGAGATAAAGCTTCATATTCTACAATGTAATTAGTGTTTTTAAATTCTAGTTTGAAGGAGTAAGGAAAATTTTCACCTTCAAGTGAGATCAACACAACACCTACTCCTGAACCAGTGGTAGCACAACTACTATCAAATTCCATGGTCCATAGGTCATCTGAATGATGAGACTTTGGGATAGATTCTTCCTTAAAATCATCAGAAGAGAGAAAATAATTACCAAATTCACATTATTCAAATAGAATCTGGGACTTAAGATCATCAAAAAGATATACCGTAAACTTGCATTTAGGTTCAGGTTCTAGCTTAACTTTCTACTTTCCCACTAGAATTATAGCTTCTAACCAATCCAATTTAATCTTTCCTCCCAAATCTTTGCATAAATTACTGCTCAACAACATCCCATAACTAGTAGGGATATTCACTACTAAGATAGTCAACTTCACATTTTTATCAGGACAGGTTGTAAGAGCAACTCATGCATCTTTAATTTGTCTGAGCAAAGAAATATGTTTTCCATCCATGGAATAACATATAACAAATGTTTTTTTAAGGGATAAGCCTAAGGATTTGGCTACAAAAGAAGGCATTATATTATTAGAAGCACCTGATTTTATGCTATAATTACTGAATTTATGACCATTTATGAACAAAGAAACATAAAATGGGTTAGGCTTCATATCAGCCATATAAGGAGTATCATTAGATTAATTGAGGGTCATTATAGAAGTATGAGTGGGTGATTCAGGTGGAGAATTAATAAATTGGGCAATGGGAGACTCAGTGTTAATGTTTAATTGAATTTTAGGTTTAACTTGTGTAGGACCATTTTTGACATATTTAACCAATTTATCAAGTTCTTTGGGTTTCAATCTGAGGTATTCAACAGGGGATATTTGAATTTTTGTAGACTTAAAAAATTATAAAATATCAAAAGAAGTCTCACAATCATTTTTATGTAACAATTTACTTTCTTTGGTCTTAGCATCAGAAGTTTTAGTAAAAGGTTCCTTACCTTTAACGGGCACTTCTTAAGCATTAGAAAACTTTAGATTCTTTTGACTTTTGGTATGTATAGCACATGAAGGATCTTCAAGAGTAACCAATATTTCACCTCCTCTTTCTGAATCTAAGTCATATTTTAGGAAGTTTATTTCGGAGTTTCCAAGTCTTTCAAAGCTCCTTTCTTCTATAGTAATCTCCCCTAAGACATCTTGAGTAGTAGTCATTTGAGTATATCTAAGCATCTTTGGACAAGAATATCTATCATGATCAATAGTCAAATGAAAGACACACATGTTATTTCTTCTAGGAGGGGGTTCAATATTCAATCTTGGTTGTGTTAATGTAAGTGGTAATGTCTTACCAGCATTTGCTTGTTGATTTCTCCTACCAATATCTTGATATAGTTATTGGAATGAAGTACTAGTCTTTAGTAATTATCTTTTAAGGGAAATCATATCATTTACTAGCCTTTAAACCATAGGATCCATAGTGGATGAGGGATGAGTATTAGGTACTTGGACTTCTTTCTTCCATTTTATGGCCATAATAAGATCATCCTCTAACTCAACTTCCAATGATTGTGCGTCTATTAAATCGATAATTGCACCTCTTTTGAGATGAAAATTTATATCAAGGGGCATAGAATTAATAAAGAAACTTTTATGATTCTCAGTAGTCGGTCTTTTAGCATTAGGAATCTTGTGCATAATTCTATTGAATTTTTATATAAATTCCCTCATCAGTTCATGCATCTCCTTCTTGAGCTGAGTCAATTGAGCAAGAAGGGAATGTTCATCATCTGCGCTTTTGAACCTATTTTCAAATGCAATTTTCATATCATTCTAGTTTGTGATTGAGGAATCAGTTAGATAATAAAACCATTATGTTACAATATCAGTTAGAGTTTACACAATTATGGCTACATCTTGATGTTGTATGCCTAACACACCATATACCACTACAAAGGCACTCAGATGTTCCTCTGGTGATTTTCTTCCATCTCCATTAAATTTGGGTAAATTTTTCCTTACATTTTTAGGCAAAGGATTCAGGTTGGCCCCTAAATTTAGAGGTCCTATGGCTATTCCCCAAGGTTGGGCCATTAGAAGAAAACTTATGGTAGAAGGAAAGATAGTACCAAAAAGAGTTAAGGCTTGACAGACAAAGGATGTAGAGGGTTTAGGAGGGCTAGGAGGTCTAATTCTATATTTTATAACATGGGTAGGCATATAAGGAAAATTTAAGCTTTGCAATGCTTGAAAAGTAGAATCCTCAATTCCTTCTCTTTTCAAAGACCTTGTATATCTTTTAGAATCTAGCTTATGATATTATAATTATTAACTTTGCACTTTAGGGGGGTTTAATTCCTTGCTGTATTTTCTACTTGTTTCCTCCTTTGCCTGAGTAACAATAATCTCATATTATCAGTGAATTCTTTTTCTAATTTTCTACTTGTTATTCTATAATCATTAATATTTTGATGAGAACACCAAGCAAGAGTATTTAACTGACTAATTATATCTTTCTATTCATCTTGAAAACCACGATTAGGTTACAAAATAGGAATTATATTTTCATGTGGAAGCACCATTGTTATTTCATATTAAGGCAACTAATCTTTCAGTAAATATTTCAATTTTGATTCCCCAGTGGAGTCACCAAAAATTATTGGCTAACAGATTTGTCCTTATCTAAAAATATTTTATTTTGACTCCATACCCTTCTTCTTTCAAGAACAAATAAGTTAAACAAAAAATGGGTGAACTATTAAGACTAGTTTCCCTCTGAATTAAGGTATAGTTCCCTTTAATATTTTCAATGAATTCAAATATTTAGATACACTTTTAACTAGAAAGTGTTTTAAATGTAAACTAACATCCACACATCATCATGTTATGAATGCGAGATTTTATAACAGAATTGGATAATAGAATACAAATATTCTATTTTCAATAATGATTAAATACATAAACATATATATAGCTAAACCAATAAAGGATAAAACACATATAATGAATTATCTAATGGAAGAATAATTACTATATAAAATAAGATTTCACATAGAAAACCTAATTTCAAATACTCAAATGCATAGATCTAAGTATTCAACAATTAATTCTTCTTTTCATTTACAGATGAAAAATGTTTTGGATAAACATCACATATATTGTCAACAACAGTGGTCCAGTTCTGAAATTTCTTAACTCCTTTTTTTCTTCTTTTTTCTCCTCCTCCTTTGCATCTTTTACAATTAAAAATATATATAGTTGCCATAACTAATCCACCTATCAAACTAAAATAGAGTTAAAGTAACTTTGACCCATACGGGATTTAGTTTTTAAAAATTCAATAAAGATCAAGTTTTGAATAGAAAAGAAAGTATGTAAGTAAAATCATTGTTGAGGTGACAGACTAGGATCTCTAGATTTGTCATGTTCAGTTGGGTAGACACGTTGAAATTTCCACTCCTAAAATGCTATAACAAACTCCTAAATTTTTATAAGATTAGGAATGTTGACATGTTTTATCCTTGCTTTCCATATGTTTTCTTCAATCTAAATTTTCCCCATCTTTTCTATGTGCTCTAGGAGAGTATCGATACAATGACAAAGAAGTGAATCTAATTTTGAAATTTGAGAAAAATCTTCAAGTGATAAGTTTTCACTTTATTTAATGATGTTGATCCTTTGCCTAAAGGATTAAATCACAATATTGATGTCTTTTTCTAGTTTTCCATCATCTTTTATGTATTTGATATCAATACTCTATAGATCATGTTGTAATGACTGAATGTATTTAGTATTTCCTTGATCAATTTTGTGATTTCCATTCATCCTTGACAGGATACTAAATTTCTCTATTCAATATTTTTTTACTTACATATAATACATCTTCATCCAAACTTGTCAAGTTCTTTTTTGACAAAAACTTTGTTATTCCATACTTTTGTACTTCATCAATCTAGTTCCTCACTCTCATCTATTTTCCTTCATATTTAATCCACAAGACATTTTGTGTCTTTGAATCTTCTATATTAATTATGGTTAGATCATACACATTATTCAATTTATGGATGTATTCCATACCTTTCTAGATGATGTTATCTTACCAATTATCAAATACCCCGGTAACTATTTTGCCTCTATGTATTTGGTCTAGCATCCTTTGATTGACAAGTGATTTTGGATCAAAAGATAGGGGAATTTGGGTGATCAGTTGTGGATCTGGACTATGAATGATATCAATATACTCTGCCATTGACCACACAGTCTATTTTAATTCCCTTTTATCTTTTTCATCCTTCCAGGTTCTACTAACTATCTTTTTGGTGGATGCTTCAAGGTGGTGCACATCTAATGCACATGATACAGTCCCAAAATCTACATTTTCAATTGTAAAATTATGAACTATAGGATCTTAAACTTCTTCATTGGTTCTTGGCCTAGCTATTTCTACATTCCAGTTCCCTGTATTAGGATCGACATCTACCTTGGATGTTGTTTTTAACATTTTGGATTTAGTACTTTTCTTATAATATTTACTCACCATATCCTCCAAGGGAAAATAAAATGGTACTACTTTCCTTTTGTTGCTAATTGATATTTCTAGCCACTTGGGTGTAGAGGCATCTTTATCAAGTTTTGGTTGATCAGAAGGTACATTTGAAAAAATCATTAGTTTGGCAAAATTAGAAGGAATCACTATCTGTTGATCTTCACTAACCTCTTCCACCATTGGTGAACTAGATTCTTTATCACCTTTGGCTTCTCCTGAATCTTCTTTAGAATTCAAATCCATAATTACCTTTTTAGAAATTTGACTCTTTCTCTTACTTTGGGTCCTTGATCTGGTGGCATAAGGAGGCACAGTAGTTATAAGGGTCTTCTCAGATTCTTTGATGATAAGATCCCTTCTAGTTTTTGTATTGGAAGTACCTACAACATAAATAGCAATAAGTTGGTTAGAGGAGCTTAATGGGAATGGTGATTCAATTATTGATGTACATTATTGGGAAGATATGTTTTGAGATCCCCCTAGTTTTTATCTCTCAACCATTTCTCAGTTCTCCTTATCACTAGGAGGGTCTTAACCTCAATTCTATCTTCTTCATTTTTGTTGTAGTCAATTTTTAGAATAGGTGATTATTTTATTTGCTCAAATTGTGGATTAGTCACCTATTCATTATTGCCAAAATTTCTAGAAATGTCCATATTTAATTTGAGGGTAATAATTTTCCCTAAGGAGTACCTAGACCACATTCTTCTTCTGACTTCAAATTTATCTGAACAATCCTCCCAATAATCCTTTAATTGAGGAATATGTGAAAACCCTATTCTAAGATCCAAGTTATCTCTGGCAAAACCTTTACTATCAAATTATGATCTAGTTGTGAAGTATTGAAAATTGAATTTATTAAGATCTAATTCTAGATTCAAAGCATCAGAGACTGACTTACATGAATAATGTCCAAGTTGAATAGGAAAAGCTATACCAAATTTCCTTTCTGTTGGGAATTTTTTTATCTACATGTTCTAATTTTATGCATACTTTTATTAACACAAATCGATCAAAAACATACTTAGTTAACCTCAAAGGTTCACCATCAAAACCCCTAACTCTGATATAAGTTAACCTAGAAAACTAAGTGAAAAAAATACCATAAATGTTGATAAGTTGCATAGCTTCATCAGACAACCTTTTATTGATGTTGTTTGATAATTCAAAAGTCATTCTCCTAGTAAA
Source organism: Torreya grandis (assembly GCA_037957365.1). NCBI lineage: Eukaryota > Viridiplantae > Streptophyta > Pinopsida > Cupressales > Taxaceae > Torreya > Torreya grandis. The sequence goes on along the minus strand of JARHVA010003950.1, from coordinate 681,590 downwards.
AACATCATTGACCCTCATATAATTTTCATAGCAATTATGCATTTATAACTATGAGTAATAATCATAAATTTTTTTGTCTTTAGCCAAGGGCATATGAGTTACTCCTACCTATTGTCTTGTAGATGCTAGGCAATAGAAGAGGTATGAAGACATATAAAACTCTTTATTTCCCAAACAATTACTTAAACCTAGATGCAAACATTTTGCTATAATTTCCACCCAATCCAAATATTTCTCTCCTTAGAGGATCACTTTATGAATAAGTACATCCAGTCTTCCCAATAATATGCATGAGCATTGCCTTTTAGTCTGTGTAGTAATACTATAATATCTTGTACTTTTGGAATCATATGATTTCTTTTTAATGGTTTGGGCAGTCTTGAACCCCATTTTTGGAATTTCAAAATCCAATTACTAGTAATCACGCTCTTGTAAATTGCTTTCTTTAATGAAAAATAACCATATGAAGAAGTAATACTGAGGTCAGAGTATGGTTCATTGGGAGGAATTCTCATTACAAGCATTAGGGTTTATCTATTGATATGTAGTAAAACATTGCCATTTGCAATCATGATGCACCTATTCTGAGGTTCATATCTATTCATGCATTCAATGACTAATTCATGGCATTAGATAACCATGGGAAAGGCCACAACTTCAACCAAGCCACTTTCTACTATCTTCTGCATCATAGGATTTGACATAGGATTTCTAACCCTTTCCTTAAAATATTTTATGTCATATTGGACCAGAGAAGTGTCCCCAATTTTAGGAGGAGAACATATGAGACCAGGACCATGTTTGTAATCAAGACATGCAAATTTCATGGTTACAGGTTGGAGGATATAATGAAAATAAAATGTTTTGGACTCCTTAAATAATGTCATAAACTCAAAAGGATCCTTCTTTCCAACCAAGTAAAGGAAATAACATATAGTAAGAGTAAAACTCACTTTTAAATTTATTTGAAATCACTACAAATTAGAGCAATAAAATATCTTATACCACTTATGTTTTTCTCCTTTGTATTGCCTAGTATGCTTGTTTGCTAAATTTGACTTGTTCTCTTTTGATACAGATATTAACTAGATTGAATAATTAAACCAAAAAAATACATGCTAATCATGCTTGATAAGACATGCATTAATGGCAAGCATTTTTTTATGTGATTTTGATGGGTAATGATTATCTATAACCTCGTGAAAATTCAATTTTTCCTCTTTATAATGAATTTTAGATATATTCTCCGCTAAATCTTCTACTAATTTTAACTTAGAGAAAGCCTTAGGGTGAGATGTGAGTATAGTTATTGATCCATTGAACCATTTAAATATTGAAAATGTGGTTCAATTTCAAGGTTCAAAGATACGAGATGATCTACATAGACCGACCAATAGTCATATGATATTTCCAGAAACTTAGAACTTTGAAACATCGAACTCTTGAACTCTGCTATGTAGGTTCAAGCGGTAGGTTCAAATGATAGGTTTAATGATACATTAATTTATACAAGGGAACTGGGTGAACATGACTCTTTACAAAACATCAAGTATTGAATTCTTGAACCATTGAACTTTTGAACTCTGTAAAAGGGTTCAAGTTCAACCAAAAGGTTCAAAATCATAATTGAAATACACAAAGGGACAAATAGTTTGCTTTGAGAAGTATTGAACCATTGAACCTATTGAACCATTAAACTCTAAGAAAGGTTCAAGTTTAAAGGTTAAATTATTTTAAGAATTTACACACAAAAGGTGATAAGTGGGTGAACTTATTTTATGGAAAAAATCACAAAAAATTGAATAAGGGTGACTCAAAAGGTAACACTAGTAAAGCAAGCTAATTTAAAAATAAATAATGCATATATAGTGTTGACATCTTTGAAAAGTGTATGCACCTTGGGTTGATAATTAATGTTAATCAAACTCAAGAATTTGGTATTCACTATGTAATTAATTTACACAACATTTTGGCATTATTGTCAAGGAGGGTGTCAATTATTATTTTATAAAATCAATCATTATTTTTTTTGAGATTGGTTAATACACTATTTTACCTAACCACACAAGTCGAGTGAGGACATTACAGTGTCTTATACCAGATGTCTAAGTTCCTAGACATATAGTTCCAATTGGGCAAGTTGAGTGAGGGCACTATGCTGTCTTATGTCAGATGTCTAAGTTTTTAGAAGTAAATGATGCATATCCTTGAATGCCTCTTTTTAATCTTATAATTTACTTAGTTCATGTTTTTAGGATTTATTTCTTACAAGATTGATTTATTTTTTGCTTGCATTTTAAATTTTCTAGGATAATTTTCATGCTTTCATTTCTTGTTTTACAGGATAATTTTCTTGCTTTCATTTCCTATTTTCTAAAATAATTTTCCCACTTTCATTTTTTGCTCCCTAGAGTAATTTTTATACTTGCAATAGATAACTTTATTGCTTTCTAGAATTATAATTTCAATTCTAGTTATTTTGATTTCCACACTCCTTTATTATACTTTTTGCTTATTCTAAAACAACCCCCTAGAACACTCAAAAAATAAAAAGACACTAATCCTATGTAGGAAGGAATAGGACAGCTAAAAGGCGTAGCACAACATTTAAGCAGAGAGAAATAGATTCTCAAGGGATATTCCTACAAAATAATTCACAAGTTGTTACTGGAAAAGAACCATAAGTACCCATAGCAACTAATAATTTTGTTGAAAAATATACCATAAACCAAAGGTCTTTTGAAGAAGGAAACACTATAAACTAAAGGAAGTAGCTTAAAGAAGAAGTATTGTAAGCTTTGAAAAAGGAAACAAAAGAAAAAGAAGAATTAGTTGAGTTATTAAGGAGAAATGAAGGAGAAGAAATTCATGAACCAAACACTCCAAAAATTATTATCAGAATAACATTCCATTAAGGATTTCTTGAACAAATCCAAGAAATCTCAAGACAATATTTAGATTTTTCATTAGGAAAAAAGATTGTAGAGCAATAGATAAACATTTACTATCATGTTAATGAAGGGACTGATATAGAATTTGAAGACATGATCTTGAGTACCTTTGGTATCCATATCACAAGAAAATCCATTATGAATGGAGATTGATTCTTTGTAGATGATAACAGGACTCTAGACATAATTACTTTTGAATTTCCTATTCTAGATGTAACAGACGTAACACAAATGTAAAATATCCCACCCTCAACCTTGCCCAATTTTAGAAGTACATTATCAGAAGACCCAAACACCTTTTTATTCAAATTTTATATCCTCTATAGAATCTATGACTATAGGCAAGATGCACATAAATTGAAACTTTTTCTAGCCACCATCAAGGACTCAACACTTCATTGGTTCATGGGACTGGGTAGTAATTTAGTCCTCACTTGGGAGGATATTAAAAATAAATTTGTAGCTAAGTATCAAGAATATGGATGAAGAATAAGTTATAGAAGAAATGACATCTTCAACATGAGTCAACAAGGAGATGAATCTTTGGAATACTATGTTAAACGATTCATGTTTAGTGCACAAAAATTCAAGCAAAGTGCACTAGGAGAAAAATCCCTAAAACTCATCTTCTTAAAAAGAGTTTGAGAAGGTTGTCTAAAAGCCTTAGACTTAATGAGTGGGAGAGATATCTCCCATCTACCATTTACATACATCAAGGAATTGAGAAATAACTATTATAGGTCTACCATAAACAAAGTTAGGGGCAACATGCTTCCACTGATAGTTGTAAGTGGCCTATCAAAATTTGAAGTTATTAACTTGTTAGAAGACATGAAATAGGATATCATTATCCATTTAGCCACCCAATTGGATATTTTACACTCAAGGTAAAATCAAGTAGCCTTGGATCAAGCTTTGACCATCTATTATCTAGATTGTAAGAGGAGGAAGATAGATTGTAAGTGTCATGAGGTTCAGGCTAAAGTAGCTAAAATCATAGTTAAAGAACTAGAAATAGTAGGTTTTTATGATAAAGGAGGAGATGGAGACTAGGTTTTCTATGTTATACAAATAAATCCATAGTTTTAATGACCATATTATTTAGGTATAGGACAAAAATCACTTTTTACAAATTCTACCTCCTTTAACTCATAATTTGTAGATACTACTCCTAACTGGACTAGTCCATAAATGAATGTCCCACCTCTTAAGTCTATCTGGAAAGCACCTTAGACAAGCTACCCCACCACCTCTTAGCAACCTCCATAAAATGCATTCCCACTTCTTAATTTTAGTTGGTAGCTACCTCAAACAAGCTATGCCTCAACCTCATGGAAACCTCCACAAAATTCATCCCCACCTTAAACACAAGCTTGAAAACCACTCTAATACCCACCCTTCACAAACTAGTGGCAGCAGCCCTGGAGACCCAATCAGCCTTGTGGAAACCATCAAAGATTATTTCCTCCATAGTAGAAATAACAACTCCTTGCTCCTATGCTTAATATAGAAGCTATGCCCAAGCTTAATCAGCTCCTTGCCCAACCCATGAAGAACTTTACAAATAAGCTGATTCAACCAACATTTAGTACTGAAACTATCCATTACCTAGCATATATGATGAACATTAGTAAATTTCACCTATATTAAAGAAAATTTATACCACATCTAGCCCCACCCATTATAATGGATTCAAATTAAGAAACTTCAAAAGATCATGCTAATCCACCCTCACCACCTTAAGAACTCTCTAAACCAGCAAATAAATCTATTACTAAAAAAGCCCCACTATTTCTAGAATGTCTTACCCTTCAGTGCCATGCAATTGAGCCTAAATTTGATTTGATAGGACATCTCAAAAAACTTTATGTTAAAATTCCCCTCTTGTAGGCCATCAAGGATGTGCTCATATATTCCAAAGTTGTTATAAACTTATGTATATGTAAACCTAAAAAGAAGAAGGATCCCAATACAGTGTATGTGATTGACCAGTTGGTAGGCCTTATATTGTAAAACACCCTGCCAAAGAAATATTCAGATCCAAGATGCCCAATAGTAACAGTCCAAATCCATGATCAACAGATGTCCAATACATTGATAGACCTAGGGGATATAATATATATAATGACACCTAAAACCATGCACAAACTATAGTTGAATAATATTCATCCCACATATACAATGCTAAAAATGGCTTACAAGTCTATAATCAGACTAGAAGGAATCATTGAAGATATTGTCATTATTATAGATTCTTGAGAGTATCATGTAGATTTCATTATGCTACAACCTAAATCTAATTTGGGTGGACATCCTCTTATCTTAAGATGTCATTAGATTTTCACAACTGATGCCTTCATCAATTATAGATTAAGTGACATGTTTATCTCTAATGGCAACCATACTAATAAGTTGGTCCTATATCCCCTAGCACAACCAACTTTGGCACCAAAGCATATGTTATGGGCTGAAAAAGATGAGGTAGAGTAGCCTCCCTATATTATTTTATTCACCATAGACCATGTATGCACCTTGGTTAATTAGGAAGATGATACAATTATCTCCAACATTCTCCATAATAATTACCAAACTCATTCTATAGATCTCAACCACTTGTAATGTATTGAGTAGCCATTTTCCAGCTTCTAGGAAGTAGTTAAATCTGATGCATCTATGCAAAAAATATTATACCAGTTATTTCCTCATAGATAAAACCAAACCAGATCCATTATAAATATATAAATAATGAAACCACTCTCATGAAAAATTGAAATCTCTCCAAGAAAAACATTTCTTATTAATAGCAAGTTGGATTCAAATGAGGAAAAACACCTAGTCAACATTTTGCATGCAAACCAATGTGCTTTTGCATGAGATAATAAAGACATGAATGGAATCAGACCAAAAGCATGAAAACATCTATCTATATCAAAAAAGAGTGTTAACCAATTATACAGCCACAATATAGGATGAATCCAGCTGTTAAATAAATAGTCAAAGTAGAATTGTAGAAATTATTGATCGTTAGATTTATATACCCCATTTTAGATAATGAATGAGTTTCACCTTTGGTAATTATACCAAATAAAAATATAGAATGGCATGTATGAATATATTATAGGTAACTTAATATATCAATCATAAAGGATCATTTTCCTTTGCTTTTCATTGATCAAGTGTTGGACACACTTGCAAGGAAGAAATATTTTGCCTTTTTGGATGGCTTCAGTGGTTACAACTAGATTAGAATTACTCCTAAGGACCAGGAAAAGACCACCTTGACTTATCCCTAAGGTAATTATGATTATGTTTTATTACCTTTTGGGCTATGTAACACTCCTGCAACATTTTAGAGGGTTGTCTTGAGTATCTTTCTAGACATGGTAAATGAATGGGTAGGAATTTATATAGATGACTTCACTATTTATGGAAAAACATTTGATGAGTGTCTGAACAGTTTGGGGAAAGCGATAAAATGTTATCAAGAGTACCATTTATATTTAAGTCACAATGAATGCTACATGCTTATGATATATGGCATTATCTTAGCCCACCATATATCTGCTAAAGGAATTAATGTTGACCCTACAAAAATCAGCATCATAAAAAATCTTTGTATTCCTCATAAATAGAAAGATGTGATGAGTTTTTTAGGACATGCTAGTTACTATAGGATATTTATGAACAATTTCAGCAAAGTAGCAGCACCATTATTCATTCTCTTGATTAAAGATGTTGAATTCATCTAGATTCCTACCATGATAAAGACTTCAAATAATTTAAGGAATTATTGACCACCACCCTTATTCTACATGGTCCTGATTGGAAGCTTCCCTTACATATTAACATAGATGCTTCAGATACTACCCTAAGAGTTATGCTAGGCCAAAAATAGGGAACACTCAATTATGGTATCTATTTTGTAAGAAATAACCTACATGTAGCAAAATAAATTACATGGCTACTAAATAAGAGTTATTAGCAATAGTTTATACTATCAACAGGTTCCATCACTACATCATATGGTATCAAATATTTATTCATACATACCATGCATCCATTTGGTATCTTATGAAAAAACTAGTTATCCCAATCAGAGTGATAAGATGGCTACTCTTATTACATGAATTTGATATCACCATTGTAGATAAGACTAGTAGGGACAACATCATGGCTGATTTCTTATCATGCCTACAATCCCCTAAAGAAGATACCATAGTGGATGACTCATTTCTAGATGAGCACTTGTTCTTCCTCACCCTTACCTTAACTTTGTATGCTAATATTAATATTTTTCTATAGGGTTTCTCCCACAACACTTCCTCCCTAAACAAAGAAAATCTTTGATTCAAAAAAGTCGTACGTATTCATAGTTGTCTGAATTTATTTTCTATATTGGGCCTGAGTCCATCATTAGAAGATGTCTTAGATAATATGAAGTTATAGATATCCTCAAATATTATTATGATGAACCCTATGGAGAGCACTTTTTAGCCAAGTGTAAAGTAGTAAAAATATTAAATACAAGATATTATTGGACCTCACTCCATAAAGATACAATAATGTATAATTCTCATTATGATAGATGGCAACATATGGGGAGACATACATGATTAGATGAGATGCCTTTATATCATCAAATGGTGCTTGAACAATTTGAAAAATAGGTCCTAGACTTTATAGGACCTTTTGACCTAAAATCTAGCAATAAAGAGTACATCCTTGTATGTACTGACTATGTCACTAAATGGGTGGAAGTCAAGGCTCTTACACATGCTAGGGATGAGAAGGTGGCAACTTTCCTCTATGAATAAATATTCACAAGATATGGTGTGTCATGAGAAATAGTCATTGATCAAGGGCCCTAATTCACTATGATTTTAAATACTAATTTGGTCTAAAAATATAATATTAGTCATAATAAATCAACTCCATATCATCCACAATCTAATGAACAAGTGGAAGTCACCAACAACGAGTTAGAAAATATTTTGGTCAAGACTTTTAGTATGTTCCATAAGAATTAGGAGGCTAGACTTCTTGAAGCTATTTGGGATTACAAAATCATGTAGAAAACTACTATAGTCTTCACCCCATATGAGTTGGTATATGGGAAGAAACCTATCTTTTCAATAGAATTTGATCATAAGACCTTATGGATAGCACTAGCACTTGGGATGGATATATCTGAAGCACAAAAAAAAGGTTTATGTAATTTAATGCCTTATATGAATAAATATATCATGAATTTTACACCACAAAATTTTTACAACACCAGTGGATTAGTTGGCATGATAGGTACATCAAGACTAGGCAATTCGATGTAGGAGATTGGGCCCTTCTTTTTGATTCAAAATACAAGGATCACAAGGGTAACTTCTAGACTAGATGGCTTGGTCCATTTGAGATTGAGCATGTTTATGAAAATAAAGTAGTGTAACTCTAAACCCTTGATCTGGTAAGTTTTTTTCTACTACTCAAATACCATAAACTAAGGTTATACAAAAAGCCACTCACTCAAGAGTTTTCCAAGCACATACACTTGCAATTATAAAATAGATAAAATTATGTGTTGTATCAACATGATGTCTTACCAAACAAAGGGAGAACCATCCAACACACAAATGAAGAAGGAGAGGAAGACATCATATCCCTCCTTTGGCATAGAGATTGAGACCTTCACTTGGTCCTTGACCAGTCACCTTCACTGTTGACTTAGCAAGGACCTAGAATAAACATTTTATTACAAACAGTAGTTAGAATTAAAAAAAGACCCAACAATGAAAAACCTTTTTGGGAATTTTTTGTAGTTTTTGGGTAGAAAACTAGCTTGATGGCTACCCAAAACTATAAAATGGGCCTAAATAGAAAACTAGCTTACTGGCTATTTAGGGGTAAAAACAAAAATGAAAAATAAACAATCATTCTGAGAAAACTATTCATCTTCCTATAGTTTCCATGGGCTACTTTTAAGCTACTACAAGCACCTCCTTCAATTTTTATGAGCTCTTCTATAGCTATTATGGGCACTTTTCCCATAGCTAGGCATAACCTTGCAGTTGTTATAGGCATACCCTCACATCTCTCTAAGCACATGCAAGATAGTTGTTCCCAAATTCTAAGCTATAGCCTTAGCTATGATATTTTGAGCATAAAATTAAGACACCAAACTAGTTAGAGGAGGAATGAAGAAGGATTAGAGTAAAAAATTCAAAACCTTGCTTAGGCCTACCCATGAATAATAAGGCAAAGTCACTAGGTAGAATCCACAGGTAGTAAGATAGTATAGAGGTAAATCATGTAGGCTCATACAGAGGAAGATCATAAAGAAACAACACCTTCATCTACCCTCTTTTATTTTCATGAAACACTTAACTTGGATCACCTATATCTATAATTACCATCTTGTGGTAGAAGAGTAATAATATCTCATCCAAGTCTAATACCCCTATTCCAGTTCATGCAAGTTGTCATGAATCACATGCAGGTACACTAAGGGCACCATAAAATCCTACCATCCTATGATCTTATAATTACTCTAAAGGGACCCAATTCAATCCAATTACAACTACAAGAACAATCATTTTAGTCCATTAATCACTCACATGCAAACACTCACATGCAAACCCTTAGTGTAACCTTAGGTAAACCATTAAAAAAGTATGCCATATATTTTGATCATTGAAAAGTATTAATTATTTTAGTATAATATGGATGATTTTTAAAATCATATTAAATCATGAGACATACCATTCATTGATACCCCTCAACTCACACTTAAACCCACATGATTACATCCAACTCACACTTATACCCCTAATTATGACCATGTTCAATCCCTTCCATCTTATTCACTCCACATCACTTGAGGACACGTGATGGCTCATGTGGGGAGAAGGATGCTATGGGTGATAATACCATGCACTATAGGATCCATATGTGTGGGATTAGATGCCATAATAAATCCATAATACCCTATTTGAAAAAAAAAATCATTGCTTTCCCTTGCAAGTACAGCCATTCATGTAAAGCTAAAGCATGCCATAACTTGCAACCCTACAACCTACAACCATAAACCACCATTATTGAACAAACCCTGATTCACTATAGATATATTTTTATAATCCAAATAGAGTGTGTTTCCAATTAATGGTTGAAAGGATTGATAGAAAAGCTAAACTTAGCAAAATGGGAGGGTCAGTTGTGAGAAGAGAACCTATGGATCATAAGCAACTTCAAGGAGACCAATCCAATTGGATATATTCAATAGAGTTGGTTGGAAAATCACTTAAGGCATGATAAAACCATTAATTTTCTAAATCACCTATGGAACATTCTAAAAATGATGTCCAAAGAGAACCAGAAGGGTATTGAAAAATATCTATCCCATTATTGCCTAATATGGTTGATAACTAAAAATAGAATAAAATCTATCAGACCTAATATAAGTTGGGAACAATTTTCATCCCTAGAGAATAATGAACCTCAATAATAAGAGGGTAATAATTAGGAGAAATCCCCTAAGGAATAGGCCCAATAGATTATACAAGAAGATGTTATGGCCACTAGTGTTACTGGTCAGCTCGTAGTTATGGGTCAGCTCGTAGCTACTGAGGGTCCATTTAAAATTACTGTGTAGAAGAAAGAGAAGGAAAATAGTCCTACCTCCTTTTGACATAGAGGAGGGAAGTCCACAATAGAATATTCCTTCTCTCACTATCTCCTCACCATAGATTTATTCTTCTACCATGGCTCCTTCAGGATAAGAAGAAGTTCTTCCATCAACTACTACATAAGAAGAACAAGTTCCATCATCCAACGCTCTTGAAAGGAAGATTAAAAATGAATAAAATAAACTTGTTGGGTAAATATTTTATCACCAACTAACTGATGGGAAAAATAGGTTGTTTCAACCACAACATAAGGAGATTGATCAGCCAAATGTGTAGGTTTACCACATCAAAAGGGGACAAATCTCTCCTCTCATCAAGGGGAGGTTCCCTATAACTATGATGTACTATATATTATATATATATATGCTATAAATAAGATAAAAATAACACTCAAGGTACGATAACACCATCCATCTCTCTTTTTTTTAGAGATGATGTTCACAAATCAAAGGAGAAATCTTGGGTAATTGCTGAAGGTACTTCTCTTCTTTCAAAAGTAATATTTAGTCAACAGCCAGATTCTTTTCTGGTAGTGATAAGTAAATGTAACAAGGTGTAGTAACTAGTAGAATGAGGTATAGTACAAAGTCTCCACCTCAGATACTAAAGAGTGAATTATAAAAAATATAATGGGGGCACAGAGTCATCCCAAGATCCTTTTTATAGAAATAGAAAATAAACACACTAAAGACAATTATGGCATCACAAAGTCTCTCCACAGTCAGCTTCAGGACACCTTCCTGGTTACTTCCACTAGCTCTACTTATTTAATTAAATGGACAAGAATGCATTCAAGAAATATACATAAGAACAATTTCCTTAATAACACAAGCTATTCTAGCACAAACTCTGAAAGGTCACTTGCTTTCTCATTCAAATAAAAAAATATGATTAACACTCTGAGCTCAAAGTCTCAAGAAATGCCTTTCAATTTGGGTAGATTTTTTCTTCTATATTAGAGAGATCTCCCTATGCATAAAATTAGAGATTACAACATATAGCAACCAAGAAATACTTGGTGATTTGTTTCATGGAAAGGCCCATATTGCATTCAATGCCTTGAATGCATTTTTAGTTATATGAATGGGCCATGTTGGAACAGGGCATCAGCCTTGACTTTGGTGTACAAAATCATCTCGAATGTCTTCTCCTTAGCATGGGTCATCTGGTATGTCTCCAAATATGTGCGCAGTTGTCCACTCACTTTTATTTAAAGAGAAAAAATAGGCCATGCCTTTTAATTTTTGCATGCTCATATGTCTACTTGGTGGACTATTTCACCTACTAGAATAACACCCCTATAGATATTTTAGTATCTCTTATAGATTTCCCTCTTTCCTATTGTAATTTGAGCTCTTAGGCTATCTTCTTACCTTCAATAGGCTCTTTTAGCTTCTTTATTTAGCTTTTTGTTGAGTTTTTTTCTTCAAGTTTTGTGCCATATTTTAAAATAAATGAGCATTTCATCACCTTGAATTTGACATCCACGGGGATGTCACTAGTTGCTAGTCACTTGAACCACATTGAATCTTGAACCTTTAAACCATGAGATTTCATTGTTTCAATGGTTCAATGGTTTTGGTAGTCCTATCAGCTCCTTAGTTTAATCACTTCTTTGGTTTAATCACTTTCTTTCCTCTTCATTTGAACCTTCTCTTCCAACTTGTCTCTAAAATCTTTTGCTTCCTTTCTTTGGAACCCCCAAAGGGAGGTGCCCCTTTTGGCCTTAAGAATGGTCCATTTCATGGTTGTTGAGAGTCCCACACAAGGGTACTTGCCCTTTGGGGTCCTTTGAGTGGCCTTGTTCTTCAAATCCTTCAGACAAAATGTCTAAAGGAATTCCTTCAAACATTTTATCTGAAGGAATTCCTTGACTTGGTAATTTCTTTGAACAAAATGTCCAAATGAATTCCTTTTGACATTTTGTCTGAAGAAATTCATCCTTTGCTTTTTTGAAGAAAACCTTACCCTTTTGGCCTTCTCTTTGATCCTTTCACACATGTTCCCTGCCCTCCGCAAGGGCACTTGTCTTTTGGGCTTTGAGAGACTCCTTTGAACCTTCTGATTGAACCAACTAATTAAACCATTCAATTGAACCAATCTTATTAAACCAACTCTTTGAACCAAGTTGACTGAAACAATTCTTCAAATTTGTCTCTAGAATCTTCCACTTCACTCAGAGCTTTCTTGAACCTTTGAACCTTTGAACCATTTTGGTTCAAGGTTTAATTAGTTCAACCTTTCTTTCTTAACTCTTTGAATCCTTTGGTCCTTTGAATTCTTCCAAACTTTATTGAACTCATTGAACCTTTGAACCTTGAACTCTTTTGGTTCAAGGTTCAACGGTTCAACAGTTCGATGGTTCAATCTTTCTTCTTTGAAGTCTTCTTTTTGTTAAGTCCTTCAAAGCCGTTGAACTTACAACTTGTTGAAGCACTTAGCTCTTTAAGTGTGTTGATGTCATTGAACCTTTGAACCCATTGAACCTTTGGAGGTGGGGTTCAATGGTTCAATGGTTCCTTCCATGCCTAATGATGGACCTTTTGTTTGAACCTCAATGTTGAACCAACCTTGAAATGCCTAAGTGTTGGGAACTTGTTTCTTTGTGAGAGCTCACCTGTTGAAGTTGTTGAACCTGTGAATCCATTAGCTAAAAAAGATTAAATAATTGAAGGATTGGAGTGCTAAGAACATTTTTAAGAAGGGAAGAGAGAATTTTGGCTTGTAGGACCAAAATAGTTCATATGTTGTCCCAAAAACAAGTGATGGATTTTGGGAACAATAGCTAGCTCCAGATGGGGAACTTCTATCGATTATAAAAATAATCAAAGGGAGTAGAATCTAGAATCTCTAGTGCCTTTAAGTATTCCATTGTATAGAGTCATGCTACCCAAAAATAAAGGCACAGAAAACAAACTAAATACTATACAAAAATTATACATATGTACAAATGATCTTATTTGATACTTCAAGAATTGAAGTGCTTTAGATGCTGCCCTTTGTGAGGCAGAGAAAAAGGTGTGTCATCTTGATACTTCAGTAGGAAAATATTTTCACCATTGAGTTGATGAATAGAAAATGGGCCTCTCCATAGGGAATCAAATTTCCCATGCATTCACTTTGGTTCTCTTCTCTTGTCCCATAACAGGACTTGGTCTCCAATCTAGAAATCATGGGTTTTTATTTTATGGTCGAAGAGCTTCTTCACTAGGCTTTGATGTGTAGTGATTCGGTCCACCACCATAGTTCACTGCTCATCCAATTCAGTTAAGCACATGATCCTTGTGTTGATGGAGCTTTCATATGTCTGATCTTTGACTGCCTATTCTAATTTTAGTGATGGAAATTCTAGGGTAATTGGTATCTCTGCATTGAGACCATAAAAAAGTTGGAATGGTGACATACCTATCTCCCTCTTGGGTGTAATTCTATCTACCCATAAAGCATCAAACAATGCTTTATGTCAAGTTCATTGGTTGTCATCCACCAGCTTCCTGATGATGGTCACCAAGTTCTTATTGCTTGATTATGCTTGGCCATTCCCTTATGGAAAGTAATTAGAGGAGTGGGAAAGGGTAATCCCATAATAAAAATAGAACTAAGTAATCTCATGGAAAGAGAAATAGGCTGCATTATCTGTCACAATTTTGGTTGGGACCCCAAAATTGGAAATGATGTTCTCCTTGAGGAAATTGCATACTACTTCTGAAGTAGCATGCTTGGTTGGAATAGCTTTCACCCATTTGGTGAAGTAATCTATGGCTATGAGGACATATTCATGTCCAACACTTGAAGATGGGTTTACAGCACTAATGAAATTGATTCCTCATTACTGAAATGGCTCTTCTATTACCACTGGTTTAAGAGGCAAAGCAGCTAACTTGGGTCTTCTAATGAACTATTGGCATAGTTCACATCTTTGTACCCATTTGTATGCATCTTGAAATAGATTAGGCCAGTAATACATGGCTCATAAAATATTATGGGTAGTTATAGGCATAGAAAAATGTCCTCCACAAGCTAGATTATGGAAGGACTCTAAAAGTTGGTTCTGTTGCTCTTTATTCACGCAACGAAGGAACACTCCATTGAGGTTCCTCTTATACAGGCCATTGTCTCATAGGACAAAATTGGCAACTTTTAACTTGATAGTCCTCTTTTTTTTATGAGATAGGTAAGTAGGACACTCACCATAGGTAAGGAAATGAGAAATATTTGAATACCACTCATTCATGGTGGAGACAAAGAGGACTATTAGCGTGTCTTCAATTTTTGCTTCTTCATGCCCTGTTTCTTCTAGTCTGTTATCAACAATCAATTAGCAGAGACCCCTTCCCCACTCAAGCTTCATTGGTTTGATAACAAGATCAAACTCTTGGATTTTAGTAATCTAATTGCCCCTTTTGGTTCCATAATCTTGCTGAGTTAATATGGATTTAATTGTAGTATCAAGAACCAGGGAAATAATATGTGAATTCAGAATGTAAAAATGAAAGTGATTTACTACCTTTACCACTACATAAGCATGCTTCTCTAGATTTGAATATTTTAGTTCATGAGCTTTGAGAAGATAGCTCATGAAGGATATGGGAGATTCCACACCTTCTTTGTTATATTGAACTAGAATTGCTAAAAGTGTGTGCTTAGAAGTATAATTGTACATTATAAAATTTTTAGTATGATCTAGACAAACTAGAATTGGGGCATGGGCAATAGCTGTCTTGATGTCTTAAAATATTGATTTTCCTTCTTTATCCCAATTTAAAGTAGCCTTTCCCTTCATCATGTCCACAATGTGGTGAGTCTTCTCAGTGAACTCAGGAATGAACCTTCATAAAAGTTCACCTTTCTAAAGAAAGAGTCAACTACAGTCTTACTTGTGGGTAGAGTAAGCTCTTGGATGGATTTGACTCTTTCTGAGTCAATCTTTATGCCTTCTCAAGATACAATGTGTCTGACAAGTTTTCCTTCTATTACCCCAAAAATAGACTTCTTGGGATTTAGAGAAATGCCATTTTGGCAACATCATTCCAGCACTTGATGCAAATAGTACACATGATCAAGATGATGCCTGGAAAAGACTGTTAAATCATCAAGGTACACCATAATGAACTTACCCATTTTGTCTTTGAAATCAAGGTCCATTACTCTTTGAAAAGTGTCACCAGCATTTATCAGGCCAAATGGAATTCTTTGATATGCAAAGGTGCCCCAAGGTGTGGTGAAGGAAATCTTATGTTGGTTTGCTTCACCAACTTCCACTTGATTGTACCCTAAGAAGCCATCTAACATTGATAACATCTCTGAACTAGTTACCATCTAAAGGACTTGATCCATGATGGGTAGAGGGTAATTATCCTTTAAGGAGGATTGATTCAAATTTCTAAAGTCCATGTAGAGGCAAATTTTGCCATTATTTTTTCTCATAGGTATTATGTTTGCAATCCATGTGGAATGATGGATTGGGAAAATTATTCTAGCATTCAGTATTTTCTATATTTTAGATAGAATAGTACCTGATATCTTTAGATTATACTACCAATATTTATACTTGTAAGGAACCGAATCACTCTTGAGAGGAATTTCATGGCAAATTTTTTGAAGCTTGAGTAACTTTAGATCATCATAGGAGTACACCAAAACATCTATGTAATGGTGAAGTAGGGTAGTAAATTTGAGCTTCTCCTTAGGAGTGCAGCACTTTCCAATGTTAAACATCTTGGGATTTTCCTTAGTACCCAAATTTATTTGATCAAACTCTTGGGAAGAGCTTGAATCTATTTGTTGTTATTTGATGAACCTATCATGCTTATCAAATAGTTTCTCAAAGGAGACCAGTCCTTTGGGAATTTTATTCCCTTTTAGCTATAGGAATTCTTCACCTACATCTAAACTTGTTTCAGGGGCTGATTCAAGTTTTTGAGGCTCACTGCCTTCGAAGTGAAGGTGTTCAAAGCTATCTTTTTATTCTAGAAAGGTAATGATTTGGTTGTCACCATTGAACACTTGCTAATGATTGGCATTTTCAGGCACACTTGGTCGAAATACTAGTTTAATAGTGTACATATCTCCCTTAAAATCTGGGCAAGGAACCAAAAGAGTTGTAGAAACAGCTAGTGCATCAGCTCAATCATTGAATTCCCTGGGTACTACAGAGATACTAAAAGCATCAAAGCTTTTAATTTGATCCCAAACTAGATTACGGTAATGGTACAATCTCTCATTTTTATTTTGGTACAGGTTTCTGACCTAGCAAACCACCAGCTCAACATCTCCTTTGGCATGAATGAGTTTAATGCCCCTATCTTGAGCAGCCTTTAATCTGAGCAACAGTGATTCATATTCAATAGTTTTATTGGTGTTACTAAATTGAAATTTATAAGAATAGGGTAAATTATCTCCTTGAGGAGATATCAACACAATCTCAGCTCTTGAGATGGTAGAAGAATAGCTGCCATCAAATTTGAGAATCCACACATGATCAGAAATTGACCTTTCCTTAGATTTTTCTTCATTTGGAGGGGAGGATTCTTCTAGGCTTGCACTGTGCTTTGTTAAGTATTCTGTTGTTTTTTCTGAACCAATTTTTAAATTTTCATCTTCAAAAGTTTCATTAGTTAGGATAGGAACATCCTCTATAGTCAGGAAGTAATTACCCACACCGAAAGCCCCAACAAAATTTAAGCTTCAGGCATTGAGGTTTGAGTGACAACGTATTTTACCTCCTTCTCAAGGAGCAATCTCTGCATGACACCTTTTATTGGGATCCTCACTTTAGACATGTCCATACTTAACTCACCACCAACATCTTTGTAGAAATTTTGCCCAATAAGAATGCCGTATGAGGCTGGAATGTCAACCACTAGAACTGTCATCTTAATCCTTTTGTCTGGAAATGCTGAAAATAGAATTGGGCATCCTTGATTTATCCCAGCAGTGGCACTTATTTTTTCTCCATAGAAAAACATCTCCCAAAGGTCTTGGTTAGTGTGAGACCAAGAGATTCTGCTACTTTGGTAGGCATGACATTGTCAGGCATACCTGAGTCTATGATACAATTGTTCAGCTGGTGTCCATTTATCAGCAAGGAGACATAAAATGTTTTTATCCTCCTGAGAGCAGTAGGAGGAGTAATGACAAGGATATTCCATGTAGATGTGGGAGTCACCTTTGGAATAGTTGGTCCTACAGGGATGGTTTTATTCTTTACACACTGAACCAACTTATCCAATTACTCAAAGTTGGATTGCAAAAATTCAAATTTAGACATTTGAATTTTGGTTTTATTGACATGGTTGATTATATCAAATGTCTAAAATGAATTAAGAACAGGGGAAGGTAGTTCATCCTTCTAATTTTTAGGAGGGGTGGTACTGGTCTGTGAATTTGAAGTAGAAGATGAAGGAAAACTTGATGTACTTATCTTTTTAGCGATCACCAGGTCCTTTGATTAAAAAGGTAGAGTGGTTCCCCACTTAGAAATTGAAATTACTAGTTGAGATCGCTCCTCTATTTTTTCCTTATCAGCTTGCTAGGATGATTGGTTCTAGGTCCAAGTGAATACAGCATATGATCCATCAACTACTTCACCTTTACTTCTAGGTTCATCTTGGTAATTTAAGAAACTAATGTTGGACTCACCAGTTAATTCTTCTTCTCTCTCTGTGAAGAGATTATCATCATCTTCTTGGTTCAATTTAGGTTGGAAAGAGAAATCATATTCTATTTCAAGATATCCAATTGCTGAATTGGTTGGAGGTGCTTCAATGGCAAGCTTCCCCTATGGGGGAGGAAGATGATTTGGCTACCCTTGATTCTTGGCAACATTACCTTGGTATGACTGATTCAGAAAAGTCCTCCTTGGTATATCTCTATATGAAGGAGTAGAATACATCCCTTGTGTCATTTACTTCTTGAGAGCTAGCAACTTATTTTCCAGCTTTTACACCATTGGATCAGTGGTGCCTATAGATGGATATTTAGAGGATGATGAAGATTTACCTTTGTTAAGATCTCTCCTTATCTTTCCTACCAAGATGAGATCATATTCCACCTCAGTGGCCAAATCTTAAGCTACAATAAGGTCTATGTGGCTAGCACGTCTTAGTAGAAAACTCACTTTAGGTAGTTGGGAATTGATGAAGAAGTATTTGAGATTCTCAGTTGTTGGTTGAGTAATTGTAGGAATCCTATTCCTCAACTTGTCAAATTTGGTAATGAAGTCCCTCATAGGTTCATGAAGATCCTTCTTCATCTATTTGAGCTAGGCCAACAGGGCATGTGCATCTTTTGTAGGCTTGAACCTAGCTTCAAATTTGGCTTTGAGGGTGTTCTAGTTAGTCACAGTCTAGGCCTATAGATGATAGAACTAGTCTATACCAGTGCCTTGTAATGTTTCTACAAACAGCCTGACTGCTACGTCCTCATACTTCATGCCTATTATGCTACAGGCTATGCTGAAGGCTACAATATGTTCATTAGGATGAACTCTCCCATTACCAAAGAATTTGGGGGAATTCTTCCTTGAATTACGTGGTAGCTCATGTAGAGGTGGAGTTAAATTGAGTGGTCCAAAAGAGTTACCCCAAGAGCCTTGAACTACCATTATTTGACTACTGAAGGGAGGGATAACAAATGATTGAGGGTATGTATTGACAAAGCTTTGCTAACAACAAAAATGGATGCTTTTCTTGGTAATGGAGACCTAATTTTAGTAGGAGGAAAACTCTTGGTTCGTTGAACGTGAGATGGAGAAGGAAACAGGTCAAAATCACTTTATTGTACCAACTCAAATACAGAGTCAACAATACCTTTAGATCTCTATCTTATTGTATATTGTGGGTCCACTAGAGTTTAAAACTGAAATGGATAAGGATAGGGACTGCTTCAATTTGAAGCTTGAGGCTTCAAACTGCACAAAATGTTCCCCAACAGAGTCACCGAAAATTGTTGGGTGAATATTTTGTCACTAGCTAACTGATGGGCAACATAGGTTGTTTCAACCACAACATAAGGAGATTGATCAGCCAAATGTGTAGGTTTACCACATCAAAAGGGGATAAATCTCTCCTCTCATCAAGGGGAGGTTCCTTATAACTATGAGGTACTATATATATATATATATATATATGCTATAAATAAGTTAAAAATACCACTCAAGGTAGGATAACGCCATCCATCTCTCTTTTTTTAGAGATGATGTTCACAGATCAAAGGAGAAATCTTGGGTAATTACTGAAGGTACTTCTCTTCTTCCAAAAGTAATATTCAGTCAACAGCTAGATTCCTTTCTGGTAGTGATAAGTAAATGTAACATGGTGCAGTAACTAGTAGAATGAGGTGTAGCATAAAGTTTCCACCTCAGCTACCAAAGAGTGAAATATACGAAGCATAATGGGGGCACAAAGTCATCCCAAGATTCTTTAAATAGAAATAGAAAATAAACACACTAAAGACAATTATGGCAACATAAAGTCTCTCCACAGTCAGCTTCAGGACACCTTCCTAGTTACTTCCACTAGCTCTACTTAATTAAATGGACAAGAATGCATTCATTAAATAGACATAAGAACAATTTTCTCAATAACACAAGATATTATAGCACAAATTCTAAAAGGTCACTTGCTTTCTCATTCAAATAAAGAAATATTATTAACAATCTGAGCTCAAAGTCTCAAGAAATGCCTCTCAATTTGGGTAGAGTTTTGCTTCTATATCAGAGAGATCTCCCTATGCATAAAATTAGAGATTACAACATATATCAGCCAAGAAAGACTTGGTACTTTATTTCATGGAAAGGCCCATGCTACATTCAATGCCTTGAATATATTTTCAATTCTATGAAGGGGCATGTTTGAATAGGGCATCAGCCTTGACTTTGGTGTACAGAATCATCTCAAATGTCTTCTCCTTAGCATGGGTCATCTGATTTGTCTCTAGATATGTACATGGTTGTCCACTCACTTTTATTCAAAGGGAGAAAAATAGGCTACACCTTTTAATGTTTACATGCTCAGATGTCTACTTGGTGGACTGTTCCACCTACTGGAATAACTCCCCTATAGATATTTCAGTATCTCCTATAGCTTTCCCTCTTTCCTATTGTAATTTGAGCTCTCAAGCTATATTATTACCTTCAACAGGCTCTTTCAGCTTCTTTCTTTAGCTATTCACTGAGTTTTTTCTTAAAGTTTCATGCCATATTTGCAAATAAATAGGCATTTCATCACCTTGAATTTGACGTCCACGAGGATGTCACTAGTTGCTAGTCACTTGAACCACATTGAACCTTGAACCTTTAAACCATGAGAGTTCATTAGTTCAATGGTTCAATGGTTTGGGTGGTCCTATTAGTTCCTTAGTTCAATCACTTCTTTTGTTTAATCACTTTCTTTGGTTCAATCACTTTCTTTTCTCTTCAGTTGAACCTTCTCTTCAAACTTATCTCTAGAATCTTCTGCTTCCTATCTTTAAAACCCCCCGAAGGGAAGGTGTCCCTTCAGGCCTTGAGAATGATCTATTTCATGGTTTCTAAGAGTCCCCCACAAGGGTACTTTCCATTTGGGGTCCTTTATGTGGCCTTATTCTTCAAATTCTTTGGACAAAATGTCTGAAGGAATTCCTTCAGACATTTTATCTGAAGGATTTCTCTTGTGAAATTTTGCCACAAAAAATCCTTCTAAAATATATCCTTTTGTTCCTTGACTTAGCAACTTATTCATACAAAATGTTTGAAGGAATTCCTTTAGACATTTTGTCTGAAGAAATTCATCCTTTGCTTTTTTGAAGAAAACCTTACCCTTTCAACCTTCTCTTTGATCCTTTTGTAAATGTTCCCTACCCTCCACAAGGGCACTTGTCCTTCATGCTTTGAGAGACTCCTTTTAACCTTTCAATTGAATTGACTGATTGAACCATTCAATTAAACCAATCCCATTGAACTAACTCTTTAAACCAAGCTGATTGAAACAATTCTTTTAACTTATTTCTAGAATCTTCCACTTCCTTCCTTCGCTTGGAGCTTTCTTGAACCTTTGAACCTTTAAACCTTTAAACCATTTTGTTTCAAGGTTCAATCGGTTCAACCTTTCTTTCTTAACTCTTTGAATCCTTTGGTCTTTCAAAGTCTTCCAAAATTTATTGAACTCATTGAAACTTTGAACCTTGAAATTTTTTGGTTCAAGGTTCATCGGTTCAATGGTTCAATCTTTCTTCTTCGAAGTCTTCTTTTCATTAAGTCCTTCAAATCCATTGAACTTTGAACTTGCCGAAGCACTTATCTCTTTAAGTGTGCCAATGTCATTGAACCTTTAAACCCGTTAAACTTTTGAACCTTTGGATGTGGGTTTCAATGGTTCAATGGTTCCTTCCATTTATTTGAAGCCTACTAATGGACCTTTTGGTTGAACCTCAATGTTGAACCAATCTTGAAATGCCTAAGTGTTGGGAACTTGTTTCTTTTTGAGAGCTCACCTATTGAAGTTATTGAACTTGTGAATCCCTTAGCTAAAAAAGCTTGAATAATTAAAGAATTGGAGTGCTCAAAATATTTTTTGAGAAGGGAAGAGAGAATTTTGGCCTGTAGGACCAAAATAGTTGATATGTTGTCCCAAAAACAAGTGATAGATTTTGGGAACAACAAAACCCATCATATCAAAAAGAAGGATACCTCCTCCTAGGAGATCTCAAAGAGTTAAGAAACAAAAGACAATTATATCCTCTTCACCTATAGACATCAGTGAGGATCAAAATCCAAAGAAAGAGCCAAGGTTTTTAAATACCCGTGATGGGATTGAAATTAAAAAATGGTCTATTGATGAAGAATCTACCAAATAATAATAATAGTTACCCTAGCCATCTAGATTCACTAAGGAAGACATTGATTTCCTTAGACACATTGGGTATATAGAAGAAGAATTGAGAATGACAGATCAGCCTACTGTAGAAGAGGAATTGATTGAAGAAGAGACTATGGAAAAAGAAGTAGAACAAGGGATATTTCCTCATGCCTAGGAGTTTCAAACATTGGAACAAGCTATGAAATAAATATACAGGTTGAGGAATGAGATAATATAATTTAAAGGTAAGAGAGGCATTGAAACACTTTTAGGGATAGCAAAATTTGTAGAATCTTCTATGGATAGAGGAAGGTTATTGGAGGAACCTACAATATCTTCCCTAGAGGAACATGTAGCAACTTCATCTACCTTGGCCATAGAAGCACCTGTAATAGATTATGTTCTAGATTTAGTACCCTTTTATAATAGATTTCCTCCTCTATTACCCACTACAAAAACATCTATAGTAGAATAAGTTATTGATGTGGATCTTTTAGCTACCACACCTATAAAAATTAATGACCTCCTACATTTTATTAAGGAATAATTTGGTGATGATAAAAATCACTACAAGAAGTTAGTACAAAGATTTAAGGTATATGTTGAAATAAGATAACAATAAGATGACTTAAAATAAAGACTAGAAATGATTAAAACTAGGATCAAGAAGCTGAAGGCAAAGATTAATAAAATGCATGAAACCATTGAAATGTCAATGGAGTGTAGATCACCTTCTAGGTTATATGTTATCTACTTAGAAGAAAGATGGCTTAAATTTAGATATGAAAGTATCTATAATGATTAGTCTTACATAGTTTGTGAACCCAGATCTTTCTTTAAAGTATATAGACATGTTGATCCTAACCTCTAAGCTTAGTTAAGTGAGTTTTACATCCACCAATATGTTGTACCTAGTAATGTAGATTAGAATCTAAACATCTACTTGGGGGATGTCCAGCTAAATGCATTTTCTTCATATGTTCTTAATAAAATAGGAAGAAGGAAACAAGTGGAAAAGTATCAAGAAAAAGAAAAAGAAGCTACCCTGATTATCAGAGGTGAATCAAGTAATCTAGATGTTTTAATACAAGAATGGATCTCCTTCATGAACTCAAGTACTCCATAAACATGGGTTATCAAAAAATAGGTAGAAGTTTAGAATAATTATTTGAGTCTTATGGAAGGAGATGGAAAGTAAATTTTTCTTTCTTATTCTCACAGATGGGCAAAACTCTCTGATGCTTTAAAAATAAAGGAACCTTACTCCCCTCAAAACCTTAGGGAGGCCATACATAAAGTATATATGTATATTGAGCTTGTCAAGAGGAAAAAGATAAAATGGTTGGGATTGATGTTTCAACCTCCTTTATTTTGGTTCTTAACTCCTGACTAGGAGGGACAGTTTTTAGTTGATAGAAAGGTTGAGAAGAAAATATGGGAGAACATTGATGATGTTAAAGGCTTTTATATCCTTGAAATGTTAGGTTACACTGAGCCCTTTGATTTAAAAAAAAAATTGTGGTTTCAAAATGTATCCAAAGCTTGCACAAGGTTGAGCACGAGGTTAAGTAGGGGGGTGTGATGATGCCACCAATTGCTTTATTTTATAAGCCTCATCCATACCTAGTATATATCTTTTTTCTATGTAAATCCTCACAATCATTCATGACTCTACAAATTAATGAATGAATTTATGATTTTGTGTGTGCATTGATATATATATGTTATGTTATGAATTATTGATGCTTTTTCCTTGGTTAGATTATACTTGGGTAAATTTATTTAACAATAATTTGCAGGATAATATAAGGTTGTAGGATCTCATTTGGGAACAACACTTATAGGCTACCCACAGTAACTATAGGCTCCACCTACAGGCTACCTGTAACCACTATAGGTTACCTATAGTAAATTTAGGCTTCACTTATAGGTTGCTCATAGCCACTATAGGTTGCCCATAGAAAATATAGGCTTCACCTAAAAGTTTCCCATAGTCACTACAGAGTGCCCGTAACAATTATAGGCTTCACTTATAATTTGCCTACAACCACTATAAAAAATAGAGCTATTGTTGTGATAACATCTTAAGGATATATCCAGCTATCCTAAGAACTGAATGTATGATTGAAAAAGGCCATAGTTGTTATACAGACTCCCTACATGCAAATAAATTTAGATGTGTTGCCAAAGATGAGAAAGACAATGACAATGGGAAAGAGACAAAAAAAATAGTAAAATAGTATACCTTATCCTTAACCCAGTCAAGTCTAAAATAAGTAACTTCGATTACTAACCACTTGAAGGTTGACTGGGGTAGTTTCTAAAGTACTTGTATTTTTCCTAATTTTGTGTCTTTGGTTAGAAGTTAATAAACTACCTTTTGTATTTGATGGTATAACCTAGATCATATTAGAGTTAGTGAGTTAAAATTAAAGATAGGATAGTTAATAGAACTATAGAATTCATTGCATTTTAATATTGTATAGAAATATTTAATTGCTACATATTTGAGTAATTATAAATTTGATTCTGTAATAATCTTTTTCAAATCTCTCAAAGAAGGATTGGAACTCAGTTCTGAATGAGGAAGGCCCCCCTCGAAAGGAGTTGTAGTGAATATCTTAACCCTCCTTAGTTAAGAGTGTGTAATTAGATTTCATTATTAATCTGATTATATAAAGTGTGATGTATGTATGATTTATAAGTGAAGTATTTCTATATTTATGTCATAATAGTTTCATAGTATAACTATCTAGTGAATTCAATATAAGTTCATTGTACTACAACTAGTAAAGCAAGCTAATTTATGAATGAATAATGCATATATAGTGATAACATCCTTGAAAAGTGTACACACCCTAGGTTGATAATTAATGTTAATTAGACTCAAAAATATAGAGTAATATACATATTATTCCCAATTTTAATTATAAATATTCCAAGTATCCCTAAGCTAAGTCTAAATATTAAAAAAATGTCATGAGTCATTGTTTCAAGAACTTTATTACACCACGATTGCACCCACATAAAGCACTTCACCAAAATTATATACACACAACCATATCATGGGATGACTACATTGAGTTTGATTCCTATCTACACTATTGTTATGTAAGCAATGCTCAATACACATGGTGTTGAGGTCAAGTACAAACCCAACCCACAATCATATGATTCCATTTTACTACATTTTTCCCTCTTATCATTAAGTTAGTTTTTTGAGTGAACAATAAATTACAAAGTGTCTCACATAGTGAATCAAATATATGTATATACACATAGTATCAATAGTTTAAAGATCACCAATTATAATTTACAAAGAGGGTGAAAATTATAAACGCTACCAATGTACCCTATAGATAAAAATGTAGGTTGGCCTAATCTAAATAGTGTGGTCTTATCCCAAGATAACATAGAGCCATGTTCTTAATTCAAATCATCCCTACACAAACCTCACTATAAATTTAATAGTCACTATTATATTCCTTTATACTCAAGTTCAAACTAGGTCATCTATTTCTTAGTACTTTCTTATTTTAGCATATTTTTTTAAAATAGTAAGTTCCAAATCAATTATTTATGTTTATTTTATACCTTACATATTTTTATTTAATTTTTATTTTTTATAATTAAATTAATACTCTTTAATCTGCTATTTTGATAAAACATGTGCTTTATAATTTTCATAATCTATATATAAAAACATATCATGAAAGTACATGTAAAGGTCTCTATGACCATAAAATAGCTAGAATTTCAGAATTGATAAGTCATGAGGAAGAGGCATGTTAAACACATCCATAAAAATATGATTTAAAATCACCACATTATCCAAAACTATATCATGGGAACCATTTTTATAATGTGAAATATTATACAATTGTATGCATCATGGCCACTATCTCATGTGTCATAATTGGTGTATTCTCAATAGGCTATTTTAAAGGTTAAGTCATAAGAACATTGGTGGTCATGGATGTAGGAGTAAAACATAAATTACAAAGCATTGAAAATTTAGGAATATAATAACAAACCTTAGGGGTGTCTACATGAGATAAAATTGCATTATTTAGTTCTATAACCATTTTCATTATTTCATCAACATTAGGTTTTGTAGTAAAATGTGATCTAGTAGTTTACAACATGTAATAACTCATTATTTCATCATTTTAAACCTTCAAATTTTACAATTTAACATCCATAAAAAGAAAATGGTTTTCATCATTTTTTATAATATAACCCGTGATTAATGATAATCAAATATTCCCATAAATGAAATTAAATGATAAAGGATTGATAATCCCATAAAACTAAAATATGAAATGAATCCAAAGTGTACTTTTTTATAAGCTATAGATATAAACCATAGGTTGAATATAATAATGACATGTTCAACAATATGATTCATCCTACTTTTTTAGATGGTTTATGTTTTAACCTTTTTAAGGTTTAGCTTATGTAAATCCTATGTTTGTTTAAAGGGATGAGTAGATTAAATTAGGGAAATAGTATTCATAAAATAACCATTGTTTTTTTTTATAGATTTGACTTTATAAAATTAGTAGTAAATAATTCCAAATAAAGACTTATATATAAAATACCCAATACGGATGATGTCTTAAAAATTGAAATTAATGCTAGACTAAGTGTCATCAACTAGATCTATGTATCAAAACCCCTCATGGATAGTATCACCACATTTGGATAGTAGATCCATGTTGATTTAGTGTCCTAATATCTATGCAAGTTTACTCTATACATGATTGGCCTAAACTTTTGGGTTCACCTATGTCTATATTTATGGGTTTTTTCCTTGTGTGCATGAAGTATGAAACTCTATATCATGCTTATAATAACTAATTTGTGATTTAAAACCTAATCCTCATTGCAAGTAGGGTATGAGATGAAAATTGTGTTTGTTATTAACATATAATGGACATCCTTAACACCCTATTATAAATAGAGTTTCCTATATAGCAATACTCTAAGGAGGGATCAATCCCAATGTAGTTATCCCCACCTAAGTGTTGACCAAATTTGGCTTCTAGTCAAATTATCTCAACCCCTACTATTTAAAACTTTTGGAGAAAGTTATATAGGTCCTACGGGGTGTCATTGTTGGTCTATTATCTTAATTAACCTTGTCCTAGTCTTGGTCTAATCTCACCCTCATTGAAATAGCCTAGCCAAATAAAGTCAAACCTAGTCAAACCTTGGTCAAAGTTGGTGAAATGTCTATTTTATGTCAATTTGTCCTAGAATGGTATTTAAAATGCTTCATGTGTTTCATAATTCATTAATTGGTCATTAGCTATGTTCCATGTGCAAAAGAGGGGTCTTTTGGCCATTTTATAGACCATTAATGAACTTGTACAAACTTCTAAAAGGAAAAATTTTCTAGAAAGATTAGTTACAACATGGAATAGTTCAGAATCAGGTTAGGATAAGTTAGACTATAGTCAAAGGTTAGTTACAATTAAGAAAGATGAGTTTCTCCTTTTTTTAGGGGGTTTTGGGCACTTGTATGGCCCTTATGATTAGATATTTATCTAAAAACGTGGGTGAGGTGTCTCTTCACCTCAAAACATCTATTTCCATGTTTAAACTTCAAGAATAATCCAAAAAAATGCATCTTCAACTCATTTTTCTTCATTTTCCTCTTGGCATGTAAATGGAGGTCAAGTTCAAATGCTCACCATGGGCCGTATAGTATGAGTTGGAGAAAATGATCTTGGGGGTGGATATTTATCTAATTATAAATAATTTAAATAATAGTAGTTTGTTTTTTAGTTCTTCTTTCTTTATGAATGATTGTTAACACTCTAGGTAGCCTTTTAGGAAATTACATTGAAGAGGGGTTCTCCTTTTGAGTCTGATTTAGTTTTTATTGATTTGGATTAATGTGATAGTTGTAATAGGTGTCTCTACATGATCTTAAATAAATTACCATGCCTATTCTTGTCTTGGATAATTCAATTTTTTGAGAAAGTCTCTTAGATGCTTGTAAAATGCTTAGTTTACATCCACAGTCATCCCAGTTGCTTTGTAAATGATTCCTTTACATTGTATATGGTATTTTGATGTTGTTTTGGTGAGGTTTCATATGTATGTTGGGTTTTAAAGTGTTAAAATTTTATCTTGAGGTGTTTTGAGTCTCAACCTTGCATTCTTTCTTGCTATGTCACAGTCAAACCTCCATTAAAGACCCATACTGACATCATCATGACTAAAAAGCAACATTATAATGGTTTAAAGATATTAAAGGCACTTGGAGTAAATTTTTGAAAAGTTATAAGCTTTATATAGAAATATCATAAGGTTTTGAAAGGTCAAGAGAAGGTGACTATGTTTTTGGGTTCTCAATCCCTAATTTTGGCAAACAGAGATCCTAGGGGCTTTTTGATATAACATAATGACATGACAAAATGATATTCCAACATATTTGTTTGGTTTTCCTTGTAAAAATATCTATAATAAATATTCATTCCAAGTTTGAGACTAAATGGAGGAGTAGAAGATGAAATTTGAAAAGCTCAAAATTGACCAAAAAGACACTAAAACTTGATATTGGTGTTTATAGGATTTCCAAGGAGAGTTTGATGTTTGGACCTAGGAGGAATTACTAGGAATATTCTTGTAAGAGGTAAAAAGTTCCAAGCACTCCAAAAAGAAAATTTAGGATTTTATAATCATTTAAAAATAAGTTATTGCATGAGATGACCTTTCTTGGCCATCCCTTGTCCATACATAGGGTACACAGGGTAGTGAGAGCAAGTTTTGAGAGGTTGGTACAAAATTGATGAAAGAGTTCCTAAAATAAGAACTAGAGCCTAGATGTCAACTAAGGATGACTATATGAAATCTAAAAAAACCCTAAAACATCACAAACATGCTTCAAATGTCTCCAAAACAACCTACAAGTATGGGAACACATCCACCCATTGTCATGGTATAGAGACTAGTAACAGTCAAGGTGAGGTGGTATTTAGAGTGCATATAAGCATACAAATGAGTCATGTGATGGTGTGTGTTGGTAAGGAGATATCCAAATACCTTATACACACCTTTTGGGGGTTATCAACCATCTTGACAACCTACAACCATGGCAAAATAGGTACCTATAACCTAGAATTAGAGCTTAGTCCCAGACATGGGTAAAAACTGGTATGTTAAGATCAAACCATGAACATGAGCATATGAAATTATGCTAATGGTTTAAGATAGGAGTGAAAATATATGAGTTACATATAATGGAGGGCTAAAAATCTATCAAAATATACCTACAGGCCTGTAAACATACAATCCCAGTCAGAGGCATGAGTGACATAAACTCATTATGAGATAGGGTCATTTTTAATCCCATGAGGAGCATATAGTGTGGTGAAGTGATATAAAATCATGTTAATAAGATAATAAAGTGTTTTAATATACCTATGAATAAGGAACTCACCCTAGTAGCCTATAGCTAAACAAGAAATGGCTATCTCAATCAAGAGAGATAGTGAATAGTTGATAGGCCTAAAAATCTTAAAGCAAGTTTGAGGATGAAGAACTCAAATTAGCACATGATATAAAGTTGTAAATGAGACTATATAATGTTATAATCCTTGGTCAACATGACACTATATAATATTTTAAGGAGTTCCCTACCCACTATCATAGCCAAATAGGGGCATGAGGAAGGGAGGAGTCTATGAGGGTTGATACCCTAGCAAGCAAAGAGAAGGTATAAAATATGATAAGAAGGTCAAGTGACATCAGGTGAAATTAATTAAACTCACAAGAACATAAAAATATTTACCCAAAAACCTTTTCACCTAAGCAAACTTGCCTCAGACTATACAGTTGGGCCAAAAAGAACTTGTTCCAAGGGGAAAGTGGTGATTCTCAATAGAAAATAGGATTTATAAGGACTTCCAAAGTTCAATGATATTTAAATAATTATTATAAGCATGTTTTAATGGCACTAGGCATGGTAATGGCATGTAAGGAGCAGCTACATCAAGGTTTACACAAAAACATGTAAAAATAGGGGTTTTTACCCCTTTTTTAGAATATTGAGTTGGTTTGACCACTTAGACTTAGAATATTATGAAATTAATAAGTATAAGTGGTCATTATGAAATTTTGGAGATCTAAAACCTTTCACTCTACCCATTAAATCAGGCCTAATAACCTCTATTTTATCTCAGAGGTAGCTCAGTCCTTTCATGCAAGAAGTTGGTAGTTTTTTAGAAAAGAGTTTGAAAGTGAACCAAATGTCCTTATAATCAATTGGTGAGGTTAGTATAGTTTGGGTAAATATATTAGAACATTATAAAATATGTTATAAGGTTAGGATTCCAATGATATAGTCTGGACAAGGAGGTTTATAGGTAGACCTAGTGAAAAACATGAAAACCCAACCCCTAATGATATGTCACTCCAAGTTTTGGCCTTATCTAGGTACCCTAATGTTTTTTGTGATGTTTTAAAGGGTGAATTTGATGTTTTCATGATATTTTAAGGAATTTGTGTTGATGATTGTCACTTTTGTCCCATAAAGTGCTAACAGGCCTGTTGACATGACATAGCCCTTATTCTAAAAGAGGGGTAACTTCCATTTTGGGGTCTTGTTGAACTCCCCAAAGGTTTTGAAAAAGTTGGTAGGTCAGTTTTAGAGGTGAGGAATATTTTGGTTGGCTTGTAAACTCCACAATAAGCCACATCCAACTCTAGACATACTTAGACACTCACAAGAAATATGAAAGCCACTCAAAGATCAACTTTGGACACTCATATCTCTCACAAACATTTGCATGGGACCCTAAGACAATTGTAAATGTTAAGGATGGTCCTTATAGAGATATTAGTGGAATTTTTAAAGGGTTACAATGTCTAAACTTTATGAATAAAGGTTAAGAGTTTAGGTCACTCAAAACCCTTGTAAAACCCTCACAAAGACCTAATTGGAGAGAGAGAGAATTTTGAGAATCTAAATGTAAGGTTATTTCCATTTAAAAACATTTAGGTTATAGAGTAATATCATAGGATTCCACACATGTGCTTTTATTGTATGAAATTATAGAGAATAGAGGAAAACCAAACTTGTTTTGGCCATTTTAAGTGGTGGAAAATTTACAGAAGGATTTAAAAGATGAAAAAAAAATTGGGAGGAATATTTACACTTGATATAAATCAAAAAAATTCACCTCATCTCATGAATCATATTCTATGTGTCCTAACTAGAGTCTCACTTTCAGCTAGTCTAGTGAGCTAGATTAGTGAACACTTAGAAACATGGTGAAAAGTAATTAGGGAGACCTTTTACAAAAAATATTGAAACTAATGGTATGGGAGAATTTTACAAGTTTCATTCCCTCTCATGCATGGATTAGTTATGAAAATTAATGAGTTTTGAATTGCATGGAAAAGAGCCTTTTGGAAATTACCAGTGATTATTTTACATGTCCACAAGAATAGGGATGATCAGGGATCAATCCAATGAATTTGGGGGCTTGTTTGTAACCCTTATTTATTATACCAACCATCAGACCTGACCATATGTATGGATAGTGGTAGTTTTGGAAGGTAACTTAGATGGGTAGTTTCTTATACCAAAATGACAACTTTGTGCCACTTTCACTATCTTTATGACTTGTTTTGGACAAGTATACACTATGACATGGCATAGCTTGACCCACCTATCTTCCACATGCAATTGTAACTAATTATCTTAGATAGACACATGTCCAAGTGACTCTTGGACTTCCCTTCTCTCTACCTTCCCAATTCTTCTATAACTTCTGGCCTTTTGGCTATTGTTTGGAGCTCTCTGCCTAGGTATGGTGAATCCCTACCAAAATTTTACCTTAACTAAATAAATACAATTTTTTTACCTCATTCAAATATTTCATTATGTTTACATACTTGGTATTAGTCTTGTGCAAGTGTAATTTCCATTTACCTTCACATGTTGAGTCCATTGGTACCTAGTGTATTATGTTTTCCTCCTTGCATGTCAACAAGAAGTGTCTAAAGATAATGAAGGTGTATGTGATTAGGCTACTAAATATAGTGTCTTATAATGACTATTGTTTAGTTCATCCTATCCTATGTCATCTACAAGACTCCATGTTGAAACAATGGTGTGAAAGGGGAGATTGATGTTGAATGAAGTGTATGTGTTATTTATCATTAGTTTCAAGTGTATATAAAAGGTAAGGGTAGAGAAACTCTTTTGATTCATCACCTCTAGTATAATATATTTATTTTAGTTTTACTAACACTTTTCATCCCCGTAAGTTGTTAGTAATAGGAATATGAGCTTAAATGGTGTATCAAGGGGAGCTAGCCCCTAATCTAGAGATCCACCCCCCAATAGGGATACCCACAGCCTTGGGGTGTTTCCATTTTTCCACTTTAATGAGGAGAATTTTTTCCCATCTCCTCATTAGGTGCATTCAAGTCATGTGCTTTTATTGTATGGAATTATATAGAATAGGGGAAAGCCAAAATTGTTTTAGCCATTTTGAGTGGTGAAAAGCTACAAAAAGAGTTAAGAGGTGAAACAAAATTTAGGAGGAATATTTAAAATTTATATAACTTCCAAAATTAACCTCATCTCTTTAATCATCTTCTACATGTCCTAACTAGACTCTCGCTTTCAGCTAATCTAATGAGCCAAAATAGTGAACACTTGGGAAAGTGGTGAAAAGTAATTAGGGAGACTTTTTAAATGTTTTTTTAATTGAAAATGATGGTATGGGATACTTTTAAAAGTTTCATTCCCTCTTTTTCATGGACCATTTATGAAAATTGAGGAGTTTTGAATGCCAAGTGGAGAAGGTGCATGGAAAAGAGCCTTTTAGAAAATGTCAATGATGATTTTGCATGTCCATAAGAATATGGATGGTCAAGGACCAATCTAATGCATGTGTGGGATTTCTTTTAACCCATATTACTCATACCAAACATCATACCTAGCCATATGTAGGGGTAGGGGTAGTTTTTTATGGAAACTTAGATGGGTAGTTTCTTATGCCAAAATGGTAGTCTTGTACCACTTTTCACTATCTTTATGACTTGTTTTGGATAAGTATACATTATGAAATGACATATCTAAACCCAAATCTCTTCCACATGCAATTTTAACTAATTGTCACATATGGACACATGTCCAAGTGACTCTTAGACTTCCCTTCTCTCCACCTGCCCATTTCTTCTATAAATTCTGGCCTTTTGGCTATTATTTGGATCTATCTGCCTAGGTATGGTGAATCCATACAAAAATTTTAATTTAATAAATAAATAAATAATTTTTACCTCATTCAAATATTTCATTAAGTGTACATGCTTGGTATTAGTCTTGTGCAAGTTTATTTTCCATTTACCTTCACATGTTGATTCCATTTGTACCTAGTGTATTGTGTTTTCCTCCTTGAAAGTCAACAAGAAGTGTCTAAAGAGAATGTAGGTATAAGTGAGTAGGTTACTCAATAGATTTTATTATAATTTATATTGTTTATTTCCTCATATTCTATGTCATCTATAAGACCCCATGTTGAAATATTGATGTGAGAGGGGAGATTGATGTTGAATGAAGTGTATGTGTTATTTATCATTAGTTTCAAGTGTATATTAAAGGTAAGATTAGATAAAATATTTTTGTGCATCACCTTTAATAGAATATATTTACTTTTAGTTTTCCTAACCCTTTTCATCTACCTAAGTTTTTAGTAATAGAAATATGAGCTTAAATGGTGCATCAAGGGGAGTTAGCCCCTAATCTAGAGATCCACCCCCCAATAAGGATACCCATAGCCCTAGGGTGGTTCCATTGTGCCACTTTAATGAGGATAATTTTTTTCCATCTAATCATTAGGTACATTCAAGTGACAACACTATTGGTACAACTGTAAGTGATGCTTGTATGATACTGGCCTTGACTGCCTTGTGTGTGCTTGAGATTAGAAATATAGAAAAATTGAGGTTTGGGTTATTGTGGATGGTAGTATGTAGACGTACAAAATAATAAGGATTTATAACCTTGATTTTGACTAATTTGTTTCATTATTGAGTTTGTATTTTGCATCTAATTTCCATATAGTTGATAGAGGGCTAAAAATCATTTCTTTATAGTGCTATGTTATTTGTGTGGATAATCAAAGATGTCTAGGCTGACCTTAGGAAGGTTTTACTTTTGAAAATATATTCATTTAGTAAATTTAGGGTAAAGGACATAAGAACCATTTTGGGGTCATTAAGTTCCTCAACCTTAACCTCAACCTCTATTAGATCAAGATCAGGATCAGGATTGGGATCGGATCAAGGTCTGAGTGATATATCTATATAATATATTGTATAGATCCTTACATATATAAATAGTGATGATGACTCTATCTATTCACATCTATATATAGTTGGAAAGGGATAATTTGGATAGGGGGTCTAGGAATGCCAAAAATGAAGGTTGTTCTCTGGGTCTACACTAACGATAGGGTTTGAAATCATGGAGAGCAAATAGGATCAAATACCCTAGTAGTCAATACCATAAATGACGAGTGTTTGTCCTTGGTTTGGTCTATACTAGACCAGATTAGGGGCCTAGATAATTCATGAAACACTCCACCTAGGGAGTATGGTCACAATATTTAAACTCAACAGATTTGAGAGGGACCTACATAAGTGATGGAGCGTGTGGTTTAATTCGATACAATACATAGAACCTTACCAACCCTTGACATATGAACAAGTGTGCCGACATGTAAATTACATTACATCAACTCATGTTGATGACACATTACAACTTAAATCAACATGGGGGTATACCAAACTACAAGGGTTCTATTACAAACCTTTCCTAAAAAAGAAAGATATAATGCTAATTTAGAGAGAGACAAACTTTGCAATAGCACTATAATGCCAAAATATTGAGCCAAAGAAATTACAAGACACATCAAAGCCAATGGTTACAAGGAAGGAAGGAACCAATAATATTTATTTTATAAATACTTCTTGATGCCCAAGTCTATCAAGCCACTCAACAAATCATTTGGATCTCTCAAGAAAGGTAAATGATTTGTGTCTTTTATGTTTTAGTTGTGATTTCATTTAGTTTTTGTTACCTATGCTCTCTCTAGTGTCTAGGCTAGAGGTTTTAGGATTCATTATGATTATTTCATTTTTTTTTAATACTAAAACAATAGTAACCTCCCCTCTATGTATTATTTTTTCACATAATGGCATGCCTGATGAGATAGATAATGAGGTGGTTATAATGGCTTTTAGTGTGTTTTGTTAGGATTTTTTATTTTCATAATTAAAATGTATGATATAGAGATAATATTTTTTTAAATTGATTTTTTAATCTAAATTTTAATATATTTGAGCCTTTGATCTATGAAAAACCTCCAAAAATTTTGTGAAATATTAGTTCATATTTTATAAGTTATGATCAAAACACTGACTGTCACTTTTATTTTATATTTTCTTGCTAAAAATATCTATTAAAATATCTCTCATTTTTAATCCATTTACTAATTTTTTGATAAGTTATTCTTACTGGTTTCATATTAATTCTATAAAATTTTCATTAAAATCTAATTTTTAGTTTATAAGTTATGACTCTTTTAGTGATTGTCTATTTTTATGAATAAATGGATGTTAAAATAATCATATTTTTTAATCCATAAAGTATTTTTTTCTGAATTTTTTATATGTTGTTCACATTTGTTTTATATATATTATATATAAATTTAGTCAAAATAGGACTTATATTTTGTTTTATATCATTATTTTACTCAATGTCCTTTTTATTTTTTAATTATTATTTTACAAGTTTTTTTTCTAACTTATAGGTATTTGGTATTTAGGAGCTTTCTAATATTTTTATTTTTTAGTTTTTTATTTTCCAATATTTCCCAAAATATACATATACATACATACATACATACATACATACATACATACATACATACATACATACATACATACATGCATGCATACATACATACATATATATATATATCAAACCCTCTAAAAAATTGCAAGTCTTAAAGGTGGACAAAGCAAATTTTGAACATGGTTAATCTTATACACATTTTTTTTGGTGCCTAAAATGAACCTAGTTATTTTTCATGCCTTAGATGTTTTCAAAATTTTCCAATTTTTTCAACTAATGCCAAGGGGATTAAAACTTCAAAACACATCTCATTTTGGTAATGTGGTACTAATTTCCATCTAGTAGAACACTGGGCATAAAGGGTTAGTATCAATAAATGAGGGTCTAGGACTATCTTTGATCTGACTAGGGAATCTTGTGGCCCATATGAAAGATGGATAAGTGTGATAATATGATATAATATATTTATATGGATAAGATATGGATATGTAGTCTCAAGTAGAACATTAGCACTAAAATACCACTTTTAGGTGATTATATTCCCCCCTTTGTGCTATAAATTTAGTAAAGTGAAATGACTAGTATAAAGGAAAAAGAAGTGTAATTGGACTTACCCAGGAAGTAAAGCCCTATGAAGTTGAATATGAGTAAGTGAAGATGGGTTTGTGTATGTGAATCATGATCTAATACATGACCTACAAATGAAATGTGCATAAATCATTCCTTACTTAGGAAATGTCAAAATTAAAAGACTATGGTGAGTAAATAAGTAATTGAGTAAAACTAAGTAAAGATATGGGAAAGACAAAAAGAATAAATACAACTCATTTTTTATGTGAACCAATACATGAACATGGTGAGAACTAGGGTATATGTGTGTGTGTAGTGATTAATTGGTGAATAAATTGGATTGAGTTGATAGCTTATGTTTTCAATCAGACTTGTACCCTTATGAAGGTATTTTTAATCCTTCACTATCTATTGAAACATGGAAATAATCCTAGGTTTTGGGTGACCTAATCAGTGGATTGAGTCTCTAGATCTAAGGGGTAGCTCCCTTTGGTGTATCAATTAGGACCTTGCTACTCTACACTATGAACTACCTAGGAAAAGGGAAAATGAAACTTAAAAGAAAATCCTACCAAATGATGGTGATAAACCTAGATGATTAGTTGATCCACTCAATTAGAGCTTCTAAAACATTTATTTAGATAAGAAGGTTGAACTTTCAACTCCAATTGACCAATATGCATAAGTATTTCATGAAAAGGTTTGATCTAGTAACTAAAATTTGAGGGAAATGAAATAGTAGGCTTGATTGAAGGCACTAATCAGTCACTTGCATCCATTAAAATACCAACCAAAAGACACTTAACATAGAGCATAACCTCCATAAATTAACCAACTAGCAACTAAGTAAGAATCAAGACTTGGCAAGGAAGAAAAATCTATCACTTATGTAAATTAATGATAAGATACACTATACCAACTTGCTATAAATTGAAAACAATAGTCCTTTTATTAATTTGAAAAAGGTTACAACTCAGTCTTTGGCATAATTTTATCTTGTCAAAAGAGGGATGGAAATCAATGTTGAAAATCCAACTTCTATAGAAAAAATACTTCAGCCAAGAGGTGGCATTGAAAATATAAGAGGAAGATCAACTTATACACTAAACAAGTCCAAATTTTATTATGCCAAGATAAAATAGCCTTCCAAATTTGTCTTTTCTTATCTTTGTCTTACATGAAAAATCCTTTGGCACTGAAAATAGATGGTGGGCTCATCTTGGACTATTCTTCCAACATGCATGAAATCTACACCCACCTCTAAATATGGAACTCCACCTAAGGTGCTGGAATGTTTGAAAGGCCTCTCTTTACATGAAATCAATGCCAAAATCAAATTTAGAATTACGCTTGAACTACTGTAATGTTGCAAGCTTGAGACAAATGGAAGTGCATGCATGAAATTTCTTGTTTATTCATCTTCATGCATGTGTACTATATATATTTGTCTTTTTTATGAACCTTCCCTTTGTTTTACCTTTGCATTGAATCCATGGGTTTATTATTTTGATCTTGACTTGGTCTTTGGATTTTCTTTCCTGAAGGAATTCTTTCAGACAATCCCATGGACAAATTGTCTATGGGAATTGTCTTCCTTCATTTCTCAAGCCCTTCC
Source organism: Torreya grandis (assembly GCA_037957365.1). NCBI lineage: Eukaryota > Viridiplantae > Streptophyta > Pinopsida > Cupressales > Taxaceae > Torreya > Torreya grandis. The sequence continues at coordinate 643,062 of JARHVA010003950.1, read as the reverse complement.
TTTGGATCTTCCTCTCGGACATTCCCTCAGATAAAAAATCTAAAGGAAATGTCCCTTGGATTTTTTTTTAAATTAAAATTTCCCAAAGGGCACATACCCTTCAATATTTTTTGTAATGTCCTTTGGCCTCCTAAAAATAGTCCTTTAGCTCTCAAAAATAGTACACTCACCCTTTGGCTTTCTTGTATAGGACTTTCCTAAAGGGCACATACCCTTCAATAATATTATAAAGGACCCCTGTTACTCCAAATAACCCTTCAAAAATCTTTGACTACCCCTTAGATATTTTGAAAATGACTTTACCAAAGGGGAAAGTGCCCTTCAGGCTTTTCAAAATGGTCCCTTGGATTTTCTATTTGAAAACTTCCCAAAGGGTAGATACCCTTTGGGATTTATGTAAATGCCCTTCTAAAAGGGTACATACCCTTCAATATTTCATGTAAAGGACCTCTTCATGCTTGGAAAACCCTCTGAAGGAAATCCTTCAGACAAATTTTCCAAAGGAAATCCTTCAAACTTTTTTAAAGTCCTTTTCCATTTTCCTGCAGATAAAAAGTCTACAGGAATTCTCTTATAACTTTTGTGTATCCACTCAACTTTGTGAAATGGACCCTTCACCTTCTTCCAAGTGCCCCTCAAAAATTTCCAAGTGGAATATTATTTTTAAAGTGCCCTTCAAGCTTCCTCAATTAACCTTCTCGAAGGGCACATACCCTTTAGGTTTTTATGAATGGTCCTTTCCTTTTTTGAAAATGCCCCTTTCCAAAAAGTAGGTACCCTTCAGATTATCTCAAATTTCCCCCTTGAAGAGTGAAATAGACCTTCAGACTTTAAAAATATACTCCTCTTATTTTATTTTGGACAATTCCTTCAAACAAAAATTATGAAGGAAATTATTCCTTTCTACCCTCTACTTATGAAATCCCAAAATTTTCTATTTGTCATCTTTTAAAGTACTCTATTACAATAAAACTTCTTGTGGGGAAAAATTATCAACATTATGGTGACTCAACTGGGAAGCATGCCTACTATGCTTGATAAATCAAACCATAAACCTGATATTTAACTCATAAAACAATGGTAAATCTAGTCCATGACTGCAAATAACCTTCATCCTTTAAAATAAAGGGAAACACATAAAAACAAGAAAACCTAACTAAGAAGAAAATATGCCAACAAGAACTTATTCAAACAAAATAGAATGAAACTACTATAAATAAATATCTCTTAGAGGAAATGAAAAACAAATAACTATGTAGACTGATCTTTGCTCTTCAATAGCAATGTTTCGTATGTATCTCATTAATTAGGATTGGAAGCTCCTAACCATCCAACTTTGCAAGTTGGAAAGCATTGTGGGATTTGTATCTATAAATTATGTATGGGCCACTCCAAAGAGAATCAAAGTTGGTGTACCTTCCTATTTTATCTCTATCCTCATCCCACTTGAATACCAAATCTCCTTCCTTGAAACTCTGTGAAGAAGCTCCTTTGTCAAATATTCTCTTCACCTGTGCTTGATGAATTTCCATGGCTAGCATAGACTAATTTTTTTTTCTCTTCTAGATCCATAAGTTCAACATAATTAATCTCCATAGGCTCATTCTCAAACAACTCTAGTGGATGCATTAGTTCTAAAGCTAGAAATTTAGGAGAAATAGGTAACCTTGCTTCCTTACCATATACTATCTTTTATGGAGAGTTGGCTATTAACCTCTTATATGTGATCCTATCAGCCCATAGATCTAATTTCAACTTTAGATGAAACAAGCTCTAATTATCTTCAATAGTCATTCTTATGATCCTCAAAAGGTTCTTATTTATATATTCAGTAAGGTCATTGCCTTATGGATAATAGTTTGATGATGTGATGAGATAAACTCCATGTTGGATAGCCCATTGGTTGATCTTAGATCCCACAAAAGCCATTGAATTATAAAAAATAATATTTGGAGGAACTCCAAACCTATTAATCAAACCTTCATAGAAATATATAGTGGTGAGAATCCATTTGCTTCTTTCAATGCCACTGCTTCTATCCAATGTGTGAAGTAATATATAGTGGTGAGAATCCATTTATTCCCTAAACTCAAAGGAGAATTAATGATGCAAATAAATTCCAATCCCCATTAGATAAAGTGTTGATCCACCATAATTTCTTGAATAGGTAAGGTTGCAAGCTTGACTTTTCCTATAAGCATAACACACTATTTGAAATTTCTAACCCATGCATGGCAATCACCAGATACACTAAGCCAATAGTACCCACCTCTCATGATCTTAAGTGTCATATTTCTTGTATAAAAGTTTCCACCACCATATCCATCATGAAATTATTCAAGCAATCTCTGAGTTTAGTTTGGTTCTACACATCTTAGCAACATTCTATTGATATCTTTCTTTAAAAAAACACCATGAACAATCAAAAATGGAATTGATTACAATCTAAAATATCTTATCTTTGAAGCACTTAGATAGGAGGGGTAAACACCATGTAGGAGATAGCTTACCAAGTCATGAAACTAGTTGGAAGGTGAGGTATGAATAGCTGCAACCTCTTCATCATGTGACACCAAAACAAGCTCATTATCCTCTTGCAAGTGTTTAGCTATATGCTCACACAATCCTTTGCCTCTAACCAACTTTGTAACCTTAATTTCCATGTCATATTATATTACTTTGGTTATCCAACCAGATCTCTTATCATTTGTATCTTTTTTCAAGAGAAACTCTTTGATGCTCAGATGGGCAACCATTAGATGTATTTTATTATTAGACAATAGGTGCCTAAAGTTATTAAGAGATATTATGACTAAAAGTACATGTTTTTCAACAAAATAATACCTTATTTCATACTCCTTGAAACCTTGACTGTAAAAAGCTATTGGTTGTTACAAGGACTCTTGATTTTGCTACATAAGAATGCCTAAAATGGTGTCCATGTTAGCATAAGTGTACAAAATGAAATCTTTCATGAAATCTATATTTAGAAGCATAGGATCACTAGTTATGGCCTTCTTAATATCCTAAAAACATTTTATTCCTTAAAAAATGAAGTTCTAATTTTTATTTAGCATGGATGTAAGTGGCTTGGATAAAATGGCAAAATCTGAAATATATCGTCTTATAAAACTGATTTTCCTAAAGAAACTTTGCAAAGAATTTTTGTGCTTAGGAAAGAAGAGTGAAATAATGGATTGAATCCTTTCAAAATATATGCTTAAACCATGATTTTAAACAATATGTCTAAGAATCTTACCTTCATGAATCAAGAAGACATACTTTTTAGGATCTACAGATACCCCAAATTACCTACACCTTTCGAGCACTTGCTTGAGATGAACCATGTGATCTTTTGCATTATTTGAAAACATTATTATATCATAAAAATAAATAAGTATAAACCTATTAAGAAGGCCTTGGAATGCCATATCCATGGCTCTCTAAAAGGTTACTCCAACATGAGATAAACCAAATGGCATCTTTCTGTATGCAAATTTTCCCCACTTGGTTGTGAAGGTTGTCTTAAATTGGTCCTCTTATTTGAGAAAAATATGATTGTAGCCACTATATCCATCTAAAAAATAAAACCTCTCTAAACCTACAATAAGATATAATATTTATTCCATTGATGGCAATGGATAGTGATCTTTAAGTGAAGACCTATTCAAATTATGGAAATCAACACACAATTAAATCTCACCATTCTTCTTTCTTACTGAAACAAGATTTTCCACCCAAGTTGAGTGATTGATTAGAAATATAATAACTGATTCTATGAGCTTGTGAAGCTCATCTCTCATTAAAGGCTCAAGATTTGGATTGATTTGCCTTTGTCTTTATCTCACTGGTTTAGTTTCCTCCTCTAACTCAATGGTGTGTTGAACCAAACTTAGATCAAAACCTTTGAGATCACTATACTACCATGTAAATATATCAAAAAAACTTGTACATAACTCAATAGAATCTTATTTTTGGGAAGGAGTGCATACCTTACCCAATTTCAAAATCTCACGAACTACAATCTCTACATTGCCATAATGCTCTTCCTTTGTTGACAAGGATGGCTTCTCTTTCCTTAGCTCATCATCTCCATTAAAAATATTCTCAAGAGTGACCAATCCTTTGGATAGCTTTTTTTCTTTTAGTTTCACAATCTGATCACCATATTACTACAAGTTTTTGATTGGGTTTTTGAAGAAAACTCAGCCTCTTCTTGCAAAAAATCTCACAATTTCATTATCATCTTTGAACAACTACCAATTCCCATGATTATCTAGAACAAAAGGCCTTACAACCACCTTTATATGTGATAGATTTTTTTCACTTTTTACATCAATTGGGATATTAAATTATGGCCCAACAATAGCCAACCTATCATCATATTTATTATTATCTCTTCATATTGCCTAAATGTTAAAAACCTAAAAATCCTCAAGTAAATATCAAATTATATGCCTGTAATATTTAATCAATAAAAAATTTCACACATTCAAATCTCTTACTTGGTTGAATACAATCTCACTATCTATAAACACTTGCAAATAATTGTCTTTCATCTTACTAGCCCACTGCAAATTGTGAACTAGTGCTTCATACTCAACAACATTGTTTGAACAACCAAACTAAAATTTAATAAAGGATAAATATCTTTATTTTTTTGGAGAAACCAACATAATTATATCTCTAATTCCATTCTTATTTATTGATCCATCAAAGTATAATTTCCATAAATCATCATTAGACTCATCTTCTTTGACCATGGATGGAATTGATGCATCATTCTCATGAAAGTAATACACACCAAGTCATTTTTATTTAATCAACTTATAAGGATCATGATCATGCAAGGTGTAATCCCACTTATCAATAAATAAATATGTAACTCCATCCAAAGTTGATTCCTTTTCTATATCACTAATTTCTAGCACATCATCTGAGATGATATTGTTAGTATTCACAACCCTTGGCATATAAGGATCCATATGAAAATGTAAAATAAGCTTAGAATGAATTTTTACCTTGGTACCATACCTATTTATAAATATAAAATAGGTCCAATTAGATAATAAATATCCCCTAATCTTTGAGATGAAATCCCTCAAAAAGCACATAGGAAAGTAGGGAGGCAAATCTACCATAACAACATCCTGTTGTATAATAACATTAGGACATGAATGTAATGTTAATTTAAAATCCTTGATGATACCTACCATATGTTTTGGTGACCCATACAATTTAAACACTCCTTTAGTGTTTGGCTCATAAACAAGTCCAAGCTTGTCTACAATCTATTTAGGCATGATTATACTACTAGCTCCACTATCCACCATACAGTTATGAACCAAAGTATCACCTAATATCAAAGAAAGGTATAAAGGAGTTTTATTTTATTTTACATCTATTTTTTCCACATTTTACATCTTATCTTCTTGTTGTACCTATAGCTTAGTTGGTTAATCTGAATTAGTCAAGACAACATCTTCTTTTTCAATCAATTTTGGAGATAATTCAAGAGTTGAAAGCTCTTGAATGAGCTCATCCTTTTATCCTAGAATTGAAAGAGAATCCCACATGTTAATTATTATATTTATTTCTTAATTTTATCCACTATACTAAAATGATATGAACTAACCTTTGGTTGTACTTTCTGCAACACTGGTTGTTCATGAACTAGAGGTAGTTGATGGACTCTACTAACCTCTATATTCTAATTTTGTTGAGTTATAGGGGTAGAAAGATATTATTTTGTAATTTTATAAACAACATGAGGAGTACATGAATCATTTATCATCTATTGGGACTCTTTAATGGCTCTTATTTTAGCTCTAGTTATAACTACAACTTGACCACTTGAATTATTAGTTTCAACACCTTGAGTAAAAGCAACATGATCATCTACTTGCCAATTTACATTAATGGAATTGGGCTGACCTTGAAATTTATGAGCCTCTCCTTTTTTTTCCAAACTTGTATCTTGACACTAACCTCCTTGAAAATAAAACTCTTCTTGTGTCCTCTATGGCATGGTGATGTTTTGTGAGACTAAGGCTTGGTTTCGAGAATCATTGAGATTTGAGGGTTACCAACTTGAATTATACACCAAGTTATTTTAAGATTGGGTTTCAACAATGGATTTCAAAGTGAAAGGAACATTATGATCAAGGGAATCATAAGGCTTAGCTAGATATATGACTCCTTGTGCTTGATATGGTGTTCTATTCTCTCTAAAACCCTGATAAGGAGGCCTTTGATCTTTCAAGGACTGATAGGAGTTCTAATTTTATCGTTGATAAGGTCTATTTGACTAAAATTACTACCTTTTGAGTTATAATATTTCATTCCCAAAGGAATATAGCAAAAATTTTAACTTCTTATCTCACTAGCTTGACTAGTAGGGGTTGTAATTTGAGCCTGAGGTGTTGGAATAGGAGCCAAGGATGGAATTTAAGGAACTTGAGGGGATGGTATAGAACTTATTTCTAGAAATATAGGCATTTGAGGTCTTTGTGAAATCTTACCAACTTGTATCAAACTATTTTCTTCCCTTATTATAACCTCATAAACATTTGGCAAAGTAGTACTACCCATTGATTGTATCATCACACTAATGTCAGAATTAAGATCTTTCAAATAGTATAGAAATACATATTGAGAGGATGTCATAATAAACATAGGTATCCTAGTCCATGTTTTTTTGAATTTGAGGTTAAAATTAGACATGAACTCATGAGGATCCCTTGTTATGGTGGTAAATTATTTTACCAAAGAGAGATGATCAAATTTATACTCAAATTACTTGACCAACACTGCACCCAATTCATCCCAAGTGGCAATGTAATTAAGTGGTATATTTCTATACCATTTTAATGCTTTTCATTTGAAGGAGGCAGCCAATAATCTAATAGAAACATTATTTTCAATAAAATTATAGACTGGACAAAGATTAACAACATCTTAGCTATGTTCAATAAGGGTTGTTTGATTTTTTTCTTGAGAAGATGGGATGCTCTTGAGGGAAAACACTAGAATATCATCAAACTAGGATAAATTTATTGGGATGCCTCTATTGAATGGAGTAAACACCTAATTTTTTATTTCCATTTAAATAGTGTGGATTGTAGTTCTTGGAATAATAGGCTAACCAGAAGGCAAATATTGCTTTTGAAGATATGGTTTTGCCCTCTTAAACCTTTGTCTCTTATATGATAAAAATTCAAGAGTACCTTTAGTCACTGACCTTGTGATAACCTTTGTCATGAAAGATCTACTTGAATGATGCTATGAGCTCTACAACTGGATGATATTTTCTTTTGCTATAAAATTTCTTTAGATATGCAAAAAAAATCTTCATGGTCCCACCAGGCATGCCAAAAACTATTGTCAATCAAATGTTCACCCTTGTGAAGGTAGTTTTAAGCCTTCACAATGTACTAAAACATGGAAACAATCTTAGGTTATTGGTGACCTAATCAGTGGATTAAGTCTCTAGATCTAAGGGATAGCTCCCTTTGGTGTATCAATTAGGACTTTGCTACTCTACACTACGAACTACCTGGGAAAAGAGAAAATAAAACTTGAAATAAAATCCTACCTAATGATGGTGATACACCTAAATGATTAGTTGATCATTGATTTAGACAAGAAGATTAAACTTTCAACTCTAATTTACCAATATGCATAAGTATTTCATGAAAAGATTTGATCTAGTAACTAAAAGCTAAGGGAAATGAAAGAGTAGGCCTGATTGAAGGCATTAATCAGTCACTTTCATCCACCAAAATTCCAACCAAAATACACTTAAACATAGATCATGACCTACATAAATTGACCAACTAGAAACTAGGTAAGAATCAAGACTTGGTAAGGAATAAAACTTTATCACTTATGCAAATCAATGATAAGATACACTATACCAGCTTGTTAGAAATTGAAAACAATAGTCCTTCTATTAATCTAAAAAAATTTATAACTTAGTCTTTGGTAGAATTTTGTCTTGCCAAAAGAGGGATGGAAATCAAGGTTTAAAATCCAACTTATATAGAAAATAATACTTCATCCAAGAGGTGGCATTGAAAATAAAAGAGGAAGATCAACGTTTACATTAAACAAGTCCAAATTTTGTTATGCCAAGATAACAAAGCCTTCTGAATTTGTCTTTTCTTGTCTTTGTCTTACATGAAAAATCCTTTGGCACTGAAAATAGATGGTGGGCTCATCTTGGACTGCTCTTCCAATATGCATGAAATCTATGCCCACCTCCAAATATGAAACTCCACCTAAGGTGATAGAACATTTGAAGTCCTCTCTTTGCATGAAATAAATTCCAAAATCAAATTTAGAATTATGATTGAACTACTAGAATGTTGCAAGCTTGAGACAAATAAGAGTGCATACATGGAATTTCTTGTTTATTCATCTTTGTGCATGTCCACTATCTGTATTTATCTTTTCCATAAACCTTCCCTTTATTTTCCCTTTACATGAAATCCATGGGTTTATTCTTCTAGGCTTGACTTGGTCTTTAGCTTTTCTTTCTTGAAAGAATTCCTTCAGATAATCCTACAAACAAATTATCCACAGGAATTGTCTTTCCTTCATTTCTTGAGGCCTTCCTTTGGATCTTCCTTTCAGACATTCCCTCAGACAAAAAATCTGAAGGAAATGTCCCTCAAATTTTTTTTTAAAATTTAACTTTCCTAAAGGGCACATACCCTTCAAGATTTTTTGTAATGTCCTTTAGCTTCCTAAAAATAGTCCTTTAGCTCTCAAAAATAGTACACTTACCCTTTGGCTTTCTTGTAAAGGACTTTGTTAAAGGGAACATACCCTTTGGAAATATTGTAAAGGACCCCTATTGCTCCAAATGACCCTTTAAAAATATTTGATTTCCCCTCATATTTTTTTAAATTGACTTCATCAAAGGAGAAAGTTCCCTTTGGGCTTTTCAAAATGGTCCCTCATATTTTTTGTTTGGAACCTTCTCAAAGGGAAAATACCCTTTGAGATTTTTGTAAAGGACCTTCTCAAAGGGCACATACCCTTTGATATTTCATTTAAAGGACCTTTTTGATCTTGGAAAACCCTTCTAAGGAAATCCTTCTTACTTTTGTAAAGTCCTTTTCCATTTTCCCATGGATAAAAATTCCATGGGAATTCTCTCAAAACTTTTGTGTGTCCACTTGGCTTTGTGAAAAGGACCCTTCACCTTCTTCCAAGTGCCCCTAAAAAATTTCTAAGTGGACTCTTCTTTTAAAAAATCCCTTCGGGATTCCTCAATAAACCTTCCTAAAGGGCACATACCCTTCAATTTTTTAGGAATGATCCTCTCCTTTTTTGAAAACACCCCATTCCAAAAAGTTGGAACCCTTCATATTATCTCAAAACTACCCTTCAAAGAGTGAAATAGACTTGTAGACTTTGAAAATAGACTCCTCTACTTTGATTTTGGACAATTCCTTTGGAAAATTTTTTTGAAGGAAATTGTTCCTTTCTGACCTCTACTTGTGAAAGCCCAAAATTTTCTATTTGTCCTCTTTTGAACTACTCTATTATAATAAACCTTCCTATGGGGCAAAGTTGTCAACAACTTACTCAATACTCATGTGTGGGTGGCTCAAAAACTCAATCTGGGTTTGAATCCATCATTTCTCACCCTTATGTAGTACATGAATATGAAACTAAACTATGAAAAGTATTGTAAATGTCAAATTGGGTATATCTAACCATGTATGTTAGCTCTGTGGCCACTCAAGTACATTAGGAAAATCTGGGCCACTCAAGAATGTTAACAATTACAGATGGAGTAAAGCATGAAAATGGTGATAACCTATAACATGATGTCAAGTATATATAACATAGATAATGACATTTAATTTTTCATTCCTTCTGATCAACCAAAATGTAATTGAGTATATGGAAACAATGTGCCACACACATGCCCTCAATTTAGTATCTAAGCATATTTATTTTGAATCGAGTTATGATATTTGTATATGAGTATCTGAACTAAAAATGGGATTGGTCATGCCACACATGATTCCCCCAATCTAAGAAATTGATATGAATCTAATTTGACCTAATGTGAATCTAAGTAAAATCTGAGTATAACTAATAAAATTGTAACTAAATATGTGCAATCCTATATTGTAAATGTTATTATGTTTTGGCCAATCAGAGTTTTGAAGAAATTAAGACTACTAAATACTAGTGGCATGTCTTTTAAATTAGTTCTAATTTGTGTTAGTGTCCCCATTTAGGCACTAATGTCTTTATGGTCTAAATTCTATGTCATTGAACTACTTTTTGAGTCACTATTTTTCTCTGTGTTTACTTATATCTGATTTTATGAAACTAAGCGTGTGTGCTAAAAAATATATTGTGAGTGAAATATAGGAGTCTAATCTCTATGGAAAACCATTTTGAATTACCACTCATTTGAGGGAAGATTTTGAACATGTACAAGACCTATCTTCAAAATAAAAATATATGTGAAATTTGTGATAGCTAGAGCATATATGATAACTATGTGATAATATAATATAATGTGCATACATAACATTAGAATGTAAGATTATATGAGCATAAGTATGTAATGTAAGATATAGGTGATTTATAACATTTCAAAAGGGTCTCAAGATAGATGTAATCAAGTATGTAACATAAAATCTAAGTAGAACTGAGTAACTACTTGGTGGGATGGGGCATGATGTCCATCAAAACACCCAAGTAAGAAGTGTAGATACATGATTCCCTCATGGAATCAAAAATTGGTGTTTTTAAAAATCAAATACAAGTGTCATGACCATGACATATATAATAAATTAAACACATAAAACATATGAGGCACACAAAATAGGCTAAGGGGCCATAATACAAGGGACATGGTCACATGTCACTAATTTTTAGAAAACAAGACATATAAGGACATGTTTAAATGTCCACATATACAATAAAAAATCAAGTTGTATTAGAGCCACATATAAGTACATGTTCAAATGTCCACATACATAATTAGAAAAGCACACATAAGGGACATGGGAACATGTCCAATCCATACATACTATTAATAGAAGTTGCATAGAGCCAAAGAACAATAGAATATTCAAATGCCTTCAAATATAAGTGTGTAAATACAATAAAATGTAAACTACGAGAACTATAAATGAAAGCATTCATAATTATCTAATAAAAATCTATGTAACAACTAGGATGTATAAATGTTAAGTTTAAAGTAAAAATACCTAAAAAAAAATATGAGTAAGACTAGCAATGATCAATATCAAGATATAATAAGAATAAATATGGAATGTAGAGTATGTAAGGATAGAACTTGGTGAACAAAAATGTGAATAATATTCCCCCAAGTGGGTGAATGTGTCAAATGAATAACCATTGATTGGTGTATATGTCCCCAATGGGTGGATATTAGCAAGTCTAGATCATTGTAGTGGACCTAAATCTTATATATAATCTATAATCACTTGATAAGAACACATTAATCATGTAGTATGATACAAATTAATATATTAAGATAACTAGCATATGTAATGTCTAGAAAATATAATAATTATAAACATAACAATTCATACAATCTATAAGTTCTATGTTTTTTGAGTAATTATTTAAATGTTTTTGTGTTTTATGAAATATTGTATTATTTTTTTATATTTTGGAAATAAGATATGTATAAAAATTATAAAAATGAACTATGTACAAGGAGAAAAGATATAAATAAATATGTACAAGAATAAAGAATCCATACTAACTAATGAGTCTCATGGAAGACTCACATCATTGTGACCTATGCCAAATAAGGGAATTATGAGCATGGATGTTATGTGAAAGGGTAACTATGATCCCAAAATATGTTACACTGAGTAATCTATATTTTGATTTGTATCTATTTATGTAGTGTTGCTATGAATATGTGGTGATGACTATGGTATTCATTGAACTATAGGGGTCTTAGGAACCCATTTGGTATAAGAAGTTATAGGTGATATAGGTTCCCTATGATAAGAACCTTGAGAATCCAATAATATTGATCTCAACAAAAAGTGAGTGGAGGAATGCCTTCTATAATCTGTGACATATCTATACCATAGGGGTATCTCTAATAATGGTCTCTATGGGAGAGTATGCATACGTGTCAACACTTTAAGAGTATACCTCACCTAAACTCTTAACTCTATTGAACTCTATGATGTATCAATAATAATGGTGATCTGAGCTATAACTAATAACTGTGTTATATCTAATAAGTGTGTTAGAACTGTAACTAGTGATTGTGAAGTAACTACCTATGGAATAGGTAGAAGATACTCATATGGAAGACCCTAAAATTTGACCACCTAATTTATATGTATGTATTTCAAGTATCTATGCACTGTGGATGGGATGGATCATAATTTTTATATCCATGGCCTACCTAATAACATATCAAACATGTCTGCACTAGGTACTACTAAGAGCTTAATGGCTATATGTGTTGGTTTAACCTATAATAGAATCATAATATCCTTTATGGAGCTCTGAACATGACTACTGAAACCACTTATAACTATTTATATGGAATTTATCCTACTCTGAATACCTCAAATGTTATAAAAGTATCATAGTGCACATGTTAATGCTTGACCCATTGTCAACCATAACATTTTAGATAAGATGATGATCTATGTATGCTCATACAATTAGTGCATGTAAATATATATCATCATCAATAATATCCTACTTTAAGAAGGTGATAAGTATTCTAGGTGTAAATATAGTGTGTTACATGCTAATGATATTATATAATTGGTGTTCTTCCTTTATAATAGTATGATATGAAGCTAGTGGTGGATGTGCTTGATATGTGTAGTGAAACCATGAAAGTTCTCCCTAACTTATTTTTTATGTGCTTTGGAAATGGATTTGAGAATATATTTAATTCCTTAACTTCCATTTATTATACTTTTGGTACCTCTATGGGTGTGCCCACATCAATAATGTTAGCCTCAATCAAATATTGTATATTATGTTTTAGGCTTATGCATATGTTTGTTTTATGGCCTGGTGCCCTATGATACTCATAGACTGCATTGGAATAATAGTTCTCTGCAAGATTTCATGTCATATCAACCTATTTAATGTGAGGGAAAGATAGGTCATTTCATTCTAATAGATACTTTAAAACCCATGCTAGTGATTCTGTAAGATTGGTGAAGCTTCGGCATTAAGGAGTTAATAAAACCAAGTGAGGAGATGTATTTGAAGTTACGTTAACTATGGCCTTTTGATCACCCTTGTTTTCAAGGGCCCTTTCCTTGTATGGAGGCTAATTTTAACTCTTAGTAGTTTATTTTTATCCATTAGTATATTTTAGTTTGCCTATTGATAAAATCTTGACCTCTCTTTATTTTGGTATGTGGAACAAATTTGTGAATGTTGAAAACTTCTTAAATATGATAGCTTCATGTACTATTAGTAAAAGACTTTGTTTGAAGATGTGTTGATGTTCTTTATCTACCATGGGGCTACTTAATTTAGTTAATATAGTCTTGTATCATAAGATGTATTTATGTTAGGTTCATTTGAATTTTTTTTCAACTATGAAACTTGGACATATGATATATTTTCATTGATAATTATGGATAAGTTTATAGAAACATGTCTTCCAAAGGATTGAATGTTGTGATAGATTGATTTGGTAAGTCATAAAACCAATATAGGGCATAGTCCTTTAAACTACATGAAAATAAATTTGTGAAAATATAATCATTGTACATGTAGTCCAAACATGCTACCTTAAAATCTCAGAGATGGTACTCTAGGTCACCTTTGACATCATATAATGTAAGCTTAGGTGCCATGAATATATATGACAAGAGAGTTCCTATTATGTGATGTGCTAAAGGTATATGTAAGATAATGTTAGAATATAAGGCATGTGATGGCCTAATGGCTCCCTTATCAAGATGTAACACCTTAGCCTTGTAGAGTATGAACCTCTTACATAAGGGATTATATATCTGGAGTAGAGGAACTAGCCATAAAAGGTGTAGTTTTCACTAAAGGTTATTGAATTATAATTGTAAGTTGTGTTAACTGAGTTGGACCCACTATAGGTGTAATAATACTATTATCTAAGGGATCTAAAATTGACCATTATTTGATTTTTAGATTTCTTCTTGAATAATATCGATGAGTTCATCTTTTATATCCCCATGTTTGGACACAAAATTTTATAGTTTCTTCTTATCGATCTCATCAAATCGGTTGTTCAATTCTACCATTGTAGTTTTGGAAATAGGAAAATAATTTTTATATATTTTGAACCTTTATTTAATTTTAATCTAATAAATATTGTAAAAAATAAATTTTGAAACAAATCTAGCATTTTTGAACTAAAATTTGAGCATAGACAAAAATTGATACAAACCCTAAAATCATCTAGGTTTAGGGTTTCAAGCAATGTTTGAAGTAAGTTGTGTTAACCAAATGTTTTAAACTTTTTATGGTTTAGTTTATGTAAATCCTATGTTTGATTAAAAGGTTTAATAGAATAAATTAGGGAAATAATAAGCATAAAATAACTACTAATTATATATATATATATATATATATATATATATATATATACATATTTATATAATTAGTGGTTATTTTATGCATATTATTTCCCTAATTTATTCTATTCAACCTTTTAATCAAAAATAGGATTTACATAAACTAAACCCTAAAAAATTTAAAACATTTGGTTAACTCAACTTACTTCAAACATTACTTGAAACCCTAAACCTATATATATATATATGACTATCTTTGACTTTCCAAAAATAGTAATGAATATGTACAAATAAGGACTTATCTAGAAAACACCTAATATAGATTATCTAAGTGATACAAATTGAGATAGAATCTAGTTTGACTGTCATTAACTAGATTCCTATATCAAAACCCCTCCTGAATAACAGTGCCACATTTGGATAGTAGTTCATATGGCTCTAGTGTCCTAACATTGGTGCTAGTGTCCTATGTGCAAGATTATCCTAAAATTTTGGGTGAACTTGTGTCTAGATTTCTAGGTTATGTTCCTATGTACATGAAGTCTTAAAATTTGTATTGTTCATGTAATGATTGACTTTTGATGTAAACCATAATCCTCCTTTCAATTAGGGTATGAAATGAAAAGTGTGTTCATGTAGGATAGGTTGGACATCCTCAACACCTATTGTGAAGAGAGTTACATACATTCCAGTACTATGAGGAGGGATCAAGGTCAATGTAGTTATCCAAACCTAAATGTTGGTGCAAGTGCAAGTTATGATATTATGATACTAGCCTCGAGTGCCTTAAGTGTGCTTGAGATTAGAAATATGGAAAATCTGAGCTTTGGTTATCATGGATGGTAGTATGCAAAATTAGGGCAGAATAGGGATTGATAACATTATTTTTTCTCAATTTATTTCATGTTTGAATAGGTATTTTGCATATAATTTCCATCTAGTGGATAGAGGGATAAAATTCATGCATTTAAAGTGTTCTTTTATTTATGTGGATAATAAAATATGTCTATGCCAACCTTATAAGGGTTTTAATTTTGAAAATATATCCATTCAAGAAAGTTAGGGTAAAGGACATAAGTGCCATTTTGGGGACACTATCACCATGTGGCTCTAGTGTCATTTATGTGGTGTTAATTTCTAGTTGGTAGAACACTAGGCACAAAGGGCCAAGATCAGGAAATGAGGATTTAGAACTAGGTTTGAGTTGACTAGGGATTCCTATGGCCTATACGAAGGCTAGATAAGTGTGATAATAGGCTCTAAGATAGGTCTAGGATGATTTAGGGATAATTATTATCAAGTATCACTCTTATCACTCAAAAGCCACTTTTAGATGATTATAGTATGATATGAAAAACCAAATTAGGTGAAAGTAATATGACAAAGATATGTATCATTTATCAATGTCAATAAATGTTTTAAGATCTATCATAGTGGATAAAATACATGAAAATACCAATTTGACAAATTCAAATAAATAATGGAAAGTACAAAATTAAAATGATTAGAATATGTACATCTTTTTGTTTTCTAAATTTTAGAGAGTGGATCTACACTATATATGCTTATGTCTATTTATGTGTATGGGGGAAGAAGAGTATCAAAACCATTTTTAAAACATTATAAGAATATTAAAACACTCAATAAATAATTTTACATATTATTACAAAAGTAAAGTGAGTTGTGAAGAGTTGAAAGTAAGTTTTTTACTTTGAGATGGAGATTCAACCCATGATGGAAATATAGCCCAAGTTACAAATCTAGATAAAGTTGGATACCCAACCCATATTGTAAGTTTGTTATGTGTTTAAAATTTATAATATGTTGTAAAATTGATCCATGGTGGAAATTTGGCCTAGGAAACCTAATTTAGAAACCTTCCTTGGGAAAGAAGATTTAGTGATATAGGTTTGGTTAAAATTTGAGTCTTAATGATAGCATGAAGTGAATTTTCATTAGTGCATGGAAAATACAAATTATATTTAAAAAAAATTATGTGATAATGAAGTCTTAGATTCTTTGGATACTTGTTATCTTATATGGAGGTTTTAGGTATTATTGAATCATTAGGGAAATTTTCAAAGGGTGACACATTAAATTGGGGGGAAAGGTGTATTTTCATTGGGTTTAGAAACTCATTAAAGTTTAAAAAGTAAGTGATAGAGTCAAGGATTGGAATTCAATAATTTGTGTTATTTATGTTTATATTAATAAGGATTTATACTAAAAAAGGGGATTTATAAAACTTTAGTCCTCAAAAATGTGATCAACACCTAGACAAATCGTGTCTTAGATGAGATTATGGGTCAACTAGCTTGACTATCATATATGTCATGTTACATTGACCATGTCCTATATTATTTTATATATTTTTAATCCTTATATACTTATGTTCAATTAGGTAACATGTCATCTCATACATTTCCTTTTCCAAATTATTGGATATAACAATATAATTTTAGTATTTAAATATCTTTAACATATCTTGTCACAATTTTAGATAAAAAGAGAAGGGAAGAATTTGTTGGGACAAATATCCACCAAGGTGGGGTTGTAACTACATATATTACATGATACAATTAGACCCCTCATTTTTTATTTGAAGTGTGAATTTATATTTTGAGAGAATAAGATCTAACTTCTCTACCTAAGTTTGAGATCTAGCTACATGAAAGTTCACCAATGTAGAGTGTATATGAACTTGAACATGAATGTTTTAAGGTTAATTTTTTTAGAATATGTAAGTCCTTGAGAAAATATAAATCAATGTAGACTGTAAGAAAACATGAAAATGATAAAAAAAAGAATATAAACTTGTATGTAAACTTAATAATAATAATTTTAAAAAATTTATACATAATTCTTTGATGGATTGGGAGATTAGGATAATTATAATTCTTATATATTATTTTTGTATATACTACTATCATAAATTTAATTAAAAATATATTGGCATGTAAAATCTGATGCATGGATATTATGTAAAATTCTTCAATCTAGAGAATTCTTAAAAGGGTTGGGTTGACTCCTTATATAGAGATAATCATGGGATTTTATCCTACCATATAAAAATACTTTGTGATGGATTATAAGAATCAGTAGTGGATATGAGAGGCATTACCTTATTTTAAATGAGTAAATAATTACATAAGTTATAGGGATGTCTTATGATGGAATCAAAGGTTTTAAATATAAATGTAGATAGAATGAATGCAACAAAAGCTTCTTCAAATCTAGCGACAAAATTCAAAATGTCTATAAGGGTTTATTTAGAATGGAATTGTCATACCCCTAGTTTAAGTTAAGTATCTAATTAATTAGATATATAAATTTTAAATGGAACCATATGAAATTTTACTCTCACCATTTTATGCTTCTTTATCATTTTAAGAACCATAAACTTGTGATTTTTCCATACTATTTGCTTCATTCTTTAGAAAGTCTAGTTTTGGCCTTCTAATCAAAGTCTTAGAAGGTAATTTATACATCATGCATTAATTTATATTTTTATTAAATGTGGAAGGGCCATTTTGGGGATAGATATTTAGGTTTATGGGAATGAGTAATAGAGGGGGATGAAACCATAATTTTCTATTAAGTGTATGGAATATTTTGGAGAAGATTCAATAGGGATGGAGGAAAATCCATCCCAAACACACATTAAGCTAAAAAATGGTAAATAAAATTTTAATTACAATAAATTATTGATGAAGGTGGTGAAATTATTTAGGAGAGATATCCCATAGTTTTATGAGGTGGAGGTGGATACCTTCCAAAAACTCAAGGATGAAAATTTTGAATATAAAGCCACTCAGGATGGGGAGGGTATTGTTGAAACCAAATTTTCAAATCCCAAGGGAGATTCCCATGTATCTAAGTTTCATATGGATAAGGGTAAGGATATATAAATCTATAAAGATAAGTATACTCCTCAAGATATATTAATCAATAAAATTGAGGCAATGAATGCTAGGCCAATTAGTTTGGAGGAACAAAAGTTTTAGATTTTGAAAGAGCTAAGTACTAAAGACAAAGGCATAAGGGAGGAATTAATGGGTCCCCAGTCTATTGGAGTTGGTAAAAGAGGGTATCAGTCTAGAATAACCCATTGGGTAATTTTACCCTAGATTTTTATGATATCTTTAGGAAAGAGCATGCTATTCTCAAGAACATGTAGGAGAATAAGGAAAACCTAAAAGAGAACAAACATAAATGGAAAAATATCTTGGAACCATGCAATAAGGAAGATACATCAAGAAAGAGAAATTGGGATGATTAAAACATAAAAGAGAACAAACATAAAGGGAAAATATCTTGTAATCATGAAATAATAAGGAAGATAAATTAAGAAAGAGAAACTGGGATAACAACAATGAGGCTCCATGCTAAATTACAAGAGGAATATTGATTAAATGAGAACAAAAGAAGAGCATGATCAAGACTATAAAAATAATGCCTAAGAAACAAGTTCAAAATATGACTATGTAAATCCACAAATATTTATATATTTCATCTAAGTTCTCTATTCATGGTTTTTTTTTGTCTTGTTCAGTTAAACTTTTTTAAATCTATAGCTGAATTTATACATAACTTTAGTAGGTTTATGTAGGTTTCATTGTGGTTTGATTGTCTCTTGTTTATTTTTTTGGTTATGCTTTCATGTGGTATATTTTTCTTTTATAAAGCTTCTACAATCTTCCAAAACCCACATTTTTACCAATATCCAAAAAATCAATAGGAAAATTACCTAAAAAAGGATCTAATGGTGTCAAGATGTGACCATGGGTAGAAGGGGCCATCAAAACAAAATGGATAGGATTATCAATCCCACCAATTCCACCTAAGACAAGATTTTTGACTACCATTCTTGTCCTAGAGGAATAAATGATCATGGAAAAATATGTGATAGAGAAAACATGGTCATGAGAAAAAAATACATGAGATTATGACAAGTAGAATAAAATAAGATCATGGGATCACACAAAGGAGACTAATAAAGACATATTATCATATATAAATCCATGATTCAAGGTTATAACCCATATGTAAAAAATAGTGATAAAAATGTTCTAATAGGAATGATTTTACTAAAATTGATTGTCTATAATGGGTGGCATGGGAAACATATTGTGATGTCAAATAAAAATGTCTTAGGTGAATACATTGCTATGCTCATCTACATCATAGATAACATAGGTTGAAATTAGTTTTATATTTATTATAATAGTATTTTTTAATCAAATTTGTGGTTAAAATGTATATCACTATATTTTAGAGCTTAAAAAAGATATGAATGGGTGGGGAGTTGAATGATAACATAAAAGACAAAACTTAATGGACATAAAAGGGTGAGGTTAAGGGTTAAACCTAAATGTATATAATATCTAATAGTATAATCATATTAAAAATAATTTAATAAAACTAAATACTAGCTAGTATAAGGGAAGCATGTGAATCCTCCAAGCATGCAAATTGAATATTATACTTGAGGATAATTATGGCATGCGAGTAAAAAAATTAATAAATTTATTTTAATATGAGTATATTTCATTCTTTTAAGAATTCATTTGTTTTCTATGTCCATTTATTTACTCATAATAATATTTTTGTAGATGTCATATATAGTAAAATGTATGTAAGAAATTTGGGCGATGAAATCACCAATCCAAAATATATCACCAAGAGTGTCAAATATTTGTATTTATATTTATAAATGTGAATGTAAAGTCACAAATATATTAAATTTCATATTTTAATGAGTGTTGGGGAAATTAAAATTCATTAAATAATATCCTCATGTAAGGACCTCTCCTTAATGACTCCCATAATAATATAATGTGGACATCCTTACCCTCCATCTAGATGGACCATAGGGGGAGTCTATATATAGGCATGAAATTCCACTATGTACCTTTGAATGCATATAGTGTTTGTGCCTATTAACTAATATCAAATAGTAGGATAATAAACTAAGAGGTGGGTTATCATCACTCTTATGTGTTTCTATAAATAAAATCATGTCCTAATTTTGGATTACATCTTATATAACATAGTGAAAATAGCATTAAAAGTAAAGATCATAATATTATTAATACTTGCCTTGATAGGGACCTATTTTACAATCAATTTTTACCTTTGGAGAGAGTTCTTGAGGCTCTCTCCAATTGAGATACACTATGGGAATAACCCTAGGCTGTGGGTCACCTATGGTGGGGTTTAACCTCCAAAGAAGGTTGGATTCCTCTTGATGGATCACCTATACTAATTTTTGCATTAGGAAAAGGGTTAGAGAATGGGGAAATGGCTCATAAAAAATCTAACAATTTGATGTACCAAATTAAATTAAAACTCATACAAGCATGAAATATACATTGAAGAAGCATAAGATAGTACTAACTCACACAATCTTAAAATCTAGCTAATTGCATAACTATTTCATACACTAGGTTCATGAAGTAATGAATGAAGCTAAGAGGAATTCTAAGAATCATACCAAGATTACATTAATGGTATAAAAAACACAAATTTAGAACTATAATCAACTAGAAAACACCCTAAAATAGTCGAGAAAGAAAGACAATGGGCATGGAAGATTTTCATTCACAATTCCATCATGCACAAGCTTACTAAACACAGTTCAGGGAAAGAAATAGGTAAAGAAAATATTTATTATCTTCAAGAGGTATTTCATAAAAGTTTTTACAGGGTCTATCCTTATCAAATGAGAGTCTCTACTCCTTAGAATTGAGAGAGATCTTATGAAAAGTGTGAGATATTTTTCTTCTGAAAATTGAGAGAAAGATTACCAAATGGAAAGAATGGGTAATATATGATATGGGGAGAGAGAATAGGGAACATGAGTACAAAAATCAATAATTAAATTGCCACCTTTTTTATCAAATTAGCACTAGTTCTCTATTGATAAGTTAACTTTTTATTAGTCCCAATAGCCCCCAAATCTTCTCATTGGCTAAGAAAAATCCAAGAAGATAATAGTTTCCAAAATGTGGTGAGTCATGATCTTTCTTATGAAGTAAAACCCTTAGGAACCATAAAAATCTATTAAATGTTATAACTGCTTTCTCTGACCACCAAATCTCCATCATGGTACTCTACACCATCTCCACTTGCTTTATTATGAGGGAAAGGTCCTTATATCCATGGAATTGGTAGAGCCATGCCTAAGTATACTTTTAGTATCTACAAGTACCTATTTGTTGAAAATATGACCATGTTGATAGATGAGACACTTCTCCATAATTACACATTTGCCCTTACTCTAACTTGAATATAGATCTTTACTGTATATTTGAAAACCAATCCAAATTATTAGTTTTTATATAGTCAATATATCAATGAGATCCATAGATGTTTAGTCTTGATTCAACCACTACTAGTCCATCTGTGATATTTATATTAGGCCCTAAAATTCATAGTCTACCTATGTTGAGATTTAATGGTGATTTTTTATCCTTAAAAAATTGCTTTGGTTCATCTTGGATCATGTTTCAACCTCTAGTTGAAGCCTTATAATGTTAAACTTTGATATCAACCATCAATCTTGATTTGGTATTTGAAATTATGAAACCTTCGACCTTCATTGTTGGCCATCGATCTTGATCTAGGATTTTTAAATTATGGCAACTATCAATTCTTCATTTATTTTACAAGATTATATTTTCATCCCTTTGACTTCTTGACCTCACATGAATCATTGATCTTGATCTATATGAATGAATGAAATCCATACATATTCTTCCATATTAATGTGGTTGAGACATTTGTCACTTGTATATTAACCCTAGAGATCCTTTGACCTTTTGAATTCTTGCTCATCATTGATCTACTTTATATGAGCTAATGCATACCATTAATCTACCTAAACTCACTAACACTATCAGTCAATGCATACCATTAGATCTCAAATTAGGTACCCAAGATATCTACACTTGTCATCAATGCATTCATGCTAACCTTTTGACTTGATGCTCACCATTAATCTTCAATGCATGATCAAATGCATGCCATATGATCTTTGGGACCCACTAGTTCATTATATTTCCTACTCACCATTAGATCATGAACTTAGATCTTGAGATTTGGGAACTTGTCACTCTAGAGTTAAAATTGGGAACATTTAAATTCAAAAAACTATTTCATGAAGCTTAAACTTGAAGTCCACATGCACATTTCACTATGTACATCTAAATTTGAAACTTATAACTTGAGACAAACAACTCATCAAGTTATCAAATTTGTAGAGGATGATCTAAGCATGAATAAATTCATGTCCATGTGGCCTTTTGGATTTAAGAGGATTTCTAAGAATACTTATTAAATGCACAATCTAGCCGACCAGACCATTTTTACATGACATTTGATGACAGTCTGGTTCTTCTAGACTTGTGTAAGAAATTATTCTCTCCTTTAGAAGGATCCAATGGATTTATAAGACTTTATGAAACTTGATTCATGTTCTTGAATGCTTGAAACACTATGAATACATATTTCTCTTATTTACCTTACAACTCTAGACCTCTTTCAAGACTTGTTTCTCAAATATTGATAACACACACTTTAATCCTATGTAAAGTGTTTTAAAAGCTTTGCAAGTGACATTTGATCTTCTTCTCAATCAATAACTCTACTCAGCTAATCACTCCATACCAAGACCTCTAAAAACTAATCCATATAGGTAAATTTCCATATATGGGCCAAAATTGACCAATATTTATGGTGACATCCTGGGGTTACATGCCTACTATGCAAAGACTTAGTGGCCTTAAATTGATCCATTAGGTATATAGAGTCATAATATTTCCACTCAACTAATGTGAGACTGACTCAAGACTGACCCTTTTTGAAACTTCCTCTTTTTTTAAGTAAAAAGGAACAAAAGATCAAAAAAAACAATTGTGTCACAGGCACTTATTGAAAGGGAAACACACAACTGAAATAAAATGTGCTCAAAGCATTTAGAGGAAAGCATGAAAACTACTCTAATATGTTAAAATATCATACAACAACTAAAAATTATAAAAATTATTATAATAACAAATATTTAAATGAATTCCATTTATTGAGATGGGTAATATTGTTTCCATCTAATTGGGAAAGCTAAAAAGCATTATGTTACTTGCATACATACATCAAATAAGGACCACTCCATAATATCAAACTTGTTGTGGTTCCCTGGCTTGGCCTTATTTGAGTCCCACTTGAGCACTAAGTCCTCTTATTTAAAGTCACTTGTTTTGGATATCTTGTCAAGGTCTTTCTTGACTTGAGCTTGATGTGACTCTAACGTCTTCATTGCAAGGTCCCTAGTTTATTCAAGCTCCATGAGCTCTATCATCCTCACATTCATAGGTTCACTCTCCATCAACTCAAGCTGATGGAATAGCTAAAATTCTAGTAGTTTAAGAGAAATTGGAAATTTGGCTTCCCATCTATATATAATGACATATGGAGAATTTCCAATGGCAGCTTTGAGAGTCACTTTATCAGCCTATAAGGTTGTCCTTAGGTTTATATGCCACATCTTTTGATTTTCCTCCATAGTTCTCTTGATAATCCTTAATAAGTTCTTGTTTGTAGGCTATTCCAATCTATTGATTTTGGGGTAGTAATTGGATTATTTTCTAAGGTATATGCCCATCTTAAGTGCCCATTCACTTGTCTTCATACCCATAAATGCTAAGGAATTATCTAAAATTATAGTAGCTGAGACACCAAACCTAATTACAATGTTGTCATAGAAGTCTAATACTACTACTTCATTGGCTTAATTCAAGGCAATTTCTTCCACCTTCATGTTGAAGTAGTTATTTGTAGTGATCACCCATTTATATCCTACACTAAAATTTGGATTAATCATCCCTATGAATTCTAACCCCCATTGCATGAAGGGTTACTCCACCTGGATTGGGTTGAGAGGGAGGGATGCTAATCTTTGTTTTCCTATAAATAGAGAACACTTTTGGAATTTTTTGACACATTCATAGGAATATTTGAAAAGGCTAGGCTAATAATATCCATCAATCATTATCTTTTCTACTATTGTTCTTAGAACAAAATGGCCTCGTACAGGTCCATCATGAAATTGTTCTAAGAGATTTATCACTTGATTGTCATCAATTCACCTAAGAAGTACCCCATTGAGGTCCTTTATAAAATTAACACCATAAACTAATGCATAAGGTATGGACTAAATCTTGAAATACCTTTTCTTGATATGTCCAAACCTTGGGGGCATTCATCTATTAATAAGAAATGTGTCATGTCTTGGAACTAACTATTTTGGGTTGGAGGTACATCTTATGAGCTATCTTATGTCATCAAAACAACTTATTTTTATTCTTGAAGGTCATATACCATATTCTCACATAAGCCTTTGCCTCTTTCCAGCATGGTGACTTTGATCTGCACATCATACTCTATGACCTTGGTAATCTAGCTAGCTCTTTTCTCATTCAAATCCTTATTGAGAAGAAAGTCCCTCACTCTAGGATAGGACACCATAAGATGAACCTTACTATTATATATAATTATTATGAACTTATTTAGATTCTTTAGATCTGTAAGAACCTAATTTTATATGAAATTATATTTTACCTCATATCCTTCTAGCCCTTAATTAAAAAAGGCAATTGGTTACTTAAGTCTTTCACCATTCTTCTGTATCAGTATAGCTAATATGTTGTCAATATTGACAAAGGTTTACAATATTAAATCCTTTGAGAAATCAAGATTAATGAGTGAGGGTGCTTGGTTAATGGCTTCTTTGATGGCCTCAAAAGTTTCTTTGCCTTCATTTGACCAAGTAAACACATGGCTTTTCTTCAACATGGTGGTGATGGGTTTGACCAAGTTTGAAAAACTAGGTATAAACCCTCTCACAATGTTTATCTTCCCAAGGAAGCTCTAGATTCATTTCTTGTGCTTGGGTAGAGATAGTGATAAGATAAAACTTATTCTATTAATTTCAATGGATAGTCTTTCATTTGAAATGATTTGACCTAAAATTTTTCCTTCATGAATAGAAAACACACATTTCTTTGATTTAAAGAGATCCCATACACTCTACATCTTTAGAAAATTAGCCTTAGATGGTCCATGTGCTCACTATCCTTCTTAGATAAAGCTATGATGTCATCTAAGTAAAATAGCACCCTCTAATTTATCAACCCTTGGAGAGCCATGTCCATGGCTCTTTAGAAAGTTTCCCCAACATTTAAAAATCCAAAAGGCATCATTTGGTAATCATATGTGCCCCACTTTGTGGTGAAGGTAGTCTTATAATGATCTTCCTCTCTTACCAACACTTGGTTTTAACTTGAATACCCATCCAAAAGGGAAAAACATTCCAAACTAGCAACTATCTGAAGGATTTCCTCCATAGATGTTAAAGGGTAGTGATCTTTCAAAGAGACTCTATTCAATTCCCTAAAGTTAACATACAATCTAATTTCCCCACTCTTCTTCCTTATAGGTACCAAATTGGCTATTGATGATTAGTGCTTAATGGGACATATGACCTTGGAAAAAATTAATTTGGTCAATTATTTCCTCATATGCTATTCTATTTTGGGGTTTATAGGTCTCTACTTCTACATGATAGGCTTGGCATTAGCCTCTAGTTTTGTTGGGCTAGCATGGGATCAAATCCTCTCAATTCACTATATTCCCAAGAAAATATGTATGCACACTCTTTAAAAAATTCTATGAAATCATGCCTTTTAGCTTTAGTGCTTACCCTCCCAAACTTGAGGAGTTTGTCTTTGAAAAAAGGTACTCTTTCATAGTTTTCTTCACTTGTTGGCATCACTACTTTGCCTTTGAAAAAAATTACTCTTTCATAGTTCTCATATGATATCCCTAATTGAAAAGACCTTTAAGGGTGACAATCCCTTTAGGAAGTTTATTGGATCTCAATTAAACTATCTACTCTTCATACTGATGTTGAAACTTTTCCTAGTTTATGAAGGAGAACTCTACTTCCTACTGCAAGAGACAAGAAATTTTCTTGTCATTTTAAACTAATTGCCAATGAGCTTCATTTTCTAGCACTAATGGTCTTACCACCAATTTTACATGTGGTTACACCTTGGTCTTTTTTAACTCATTTGCGATATCAAGTTGAGCTTCCATAGCTACCAATTTGTCAGCATGTTGATTCTAGTTTCTTGGTATTACTTGGATGTTAAAGGCCTCAAAATATTCAATTAGGTCCCACATTTTATGTTTTTAAGACTTCATCAAAGGGTTATTAATGATATTTTATCCTCTAACTTAGTGCACTATTATCTCACTCTCCCCATAAACTTGTAATTATTTGATTCCTCTCTTATTGTCCCATTGAATGCCATGGATAAGGCCCTCATATTCTACTACATTATAAGAGAAATTGAATTGGAACATGTAAGAAGAGATATACTTGTCATTAAATTTGGATACTAACATTGCACCTACACCCATTCCATGTTTACCCCTTTAACCATCAAAGAATAATTTCCATAAGCCACTAGGATATTCTTGAGATCCAATGAGGGATGGCATGGACTGATTCTCTTCATGTAAGTAGACAACCATGTCCCTCTCTTCAATTCCTTATAAGGGATCAATTAACTAATGTTTATTCCATAGTTCATCTAAGAATGTGTCCGGTATCTCCTTAGGATGAGTGTTTAATTCTTGAGCAACTATGAATTCATCCTAATCAAAGATGGTACAATAGAGGTTTATGTTTTCTGGCCCATAAGGCTCTATATCAAATTGTTCAATGGGCTTAACTTTGATTAATACTTTGGTCTTATATCTTGTCTTCAATGCCATGTATGAACAATCTGCTATAAGATAACTTCCAATCTTTGTTATGAATTCCCTAGATAGGCATAGGGTAAAATGAGGAGATACATCTAGGATCAACACATATTGAACCACTCAAATGCTAGGATAAGCATGCAAGGTCAAGTTGAGATCTCTAATTATGCCAGACAACTTGGTAGAAGAACCATCAAGTTTTATAACTCCTTTAGACTGGGGCTCATACTTTAGACTAAGTTGGTCTATTATATACTTTGGCATTAATGAGGTGTTATCCCCACTATCTACCAAGAAATTATGCATTAAAGAGTTATCAATGATTACTAAAATATAGAAGGGAGGAGGTTTGACCACATTACTTGATTTCCCTCCACTAGGTCATTTGTTTGCATTGGTAAGAACCACATTCTCCTTGACTGATGGTTTCTTATAAACATTGATTCTTGACAACCCTTCTTGCAGGATGTTTACTTGAACAGGCATGGAGAGCATATCCCGCATTGGCACACTCACATTGGACTTTTTTATTTGTTCCATAATGTTGAAGGGTGAACCACCAACCCTTGGTTGTGATTTGGGAGCCAAAATTTTACTTTGAATTTATGAGTTTTGGGGAACAAAGACATTCCCATAATTTTGATTCCTTAGAGCCATTGAAACCTTTTTAATAATGGCAGATCCATTTGGATTTGATACTGAAGGAATAATGATAAGAGGCTCTTTAACTACTTCCTAGTTACCATCTATGTTCCTTATTTTGAACCTTATATTTTATACTACTAAGATGTATGCCTGGCTAGAACTAGCATATTGATTTAGTGCATAACACTCTTCTTACTCATAATTCACCATTATAACACCCAACTAGATTGGTCTTTGATCAGGGTTTTGACATTTTTGAGACTCTTCTAGTTTTGCATCATGGGTACCTCTATATTTTGAGTCATAAGCACTTGATTGTACCCATAATTAGTAGATTGTTGTCATTAATCATTGAAATTTTTGTTGAAGTCAGTGTTTGGGATAACGGATTTCCCAAAAGACTAATTCAAGGCATGGTACCCTCAACTTCTTAAACAATATTATTATGAATAAGGACCAAGGTGTTGGAAGTGCTTGAAATATTTTTATTATAGTTTCTTTGTCTATTATAGCTAGGTTTCCCTTATCCTTGGTTTTGACCTTGGCTTTGGCCTTGGGAATTTATTTTATAGGGTGACCTATTTGTTTGATAAGATTGTTATTGAGGCTGATATGAGGCTTGATAAAGCCTATTAAAATCTTTTTACCTCTTAACATTCACTAGTTTATTTCCTAAGGATTGGAACATGCTCTTAATTTCTTGAAAGTTCTTTTATTCTTGGGAGTCATTCGATTAACTAGTGGAAGCCTTTTCTTGTTTAGGTGAGGTATAGTAGTAATTGTAGGCACAAGAGAAATGACATCAAGGGGAGGAATATAAATAAGGGATGGTCTATTCTTAGAGAATAAAAGTAATCGTGGTCTAGGTGTAAGCTTACCAGCCTATACCAGATAATGTTTTGCTCTGATTGCCACCTCATAGGCATTTTCCAATGTGTTTCCTCCCATGGACTAGATCATTACTACAATGTCACTATTTAGGTCCTTCAAATAGTATAGAAAGGCAAATTTATGGGTAGGCCAAATAAATATTAGGATTCTATCCTAATTTTTTTGAAAACTTGTGTTGAAGTCTTGCATGATTTCATGAGGGTCTCTTTTAATTATGGTTAATTAATCTACAAGTGAAAAATGGTCACTTTTGTCATCAAATCTCTTACACAGTACATCTCCTAATTGGTCCCATGATGTAATAGAGTTAGTATCAAGGCTTCTATACCAATCTATGGATTTCCCTTTGAAAGAGATGGCTAATAACCCAATTTCTACATTTTACTCATTAATATCATGAATGTTGCAAAAGTTGCCTATATCTATGAGGTATTCAAAAGGGGTTGTATCTTGGTCTCTTATATAGAAAAAATTATAGTCACCTTTGGCATGATATGTATTCATTGCTCTACTACCAGAATGTTGGATCTTCCTTTGGAGTCATTAGATGCTATTTCTTGAAAGCAATAACTGTTGTAAATTGATCAAACCAACATCAAACATTGATCAATCTTATTTAAACTGTGTCCCACTAGGCATGCCATAAATTTTTGTAGTGTTAATTTACACCTTAGATAGGGTTCTTTAGGCTCTCTTTAATTTATCTACACAATGGGAACAACCCTGGGTTATGGGTCGCTTATGGTGGGGTTGAACCTTCACAGAAAGCTAGCTTCCTCTTGATGGATAACCTATACTAATGTTTACACTAGGAAAAGGGTTAGAGAAGGGGTAAAGGGCTCCTAATAAATATAAAAAGGTGATGCACCAAATTAAATGATAACTCACATAAGCATGAAATATACACTGAATAAACATAAGATGGTATTAGCTCACACAATCTTAAAATCTAGCTAAGTATATAAGTATTTCATAAACTAGGTTCAGGAAGCAATGAATGCAGCTAAGAGGAATTCTAAAACTCACACCAATCTTGCATTAATGGAAAAATGAACACAAATACAAACCTATAATAAACTATAAAACACCCTAAAATAGTCAAGAAAGAAGGACAATGGGCATGGAAGATTCTCCTTCACAATGCCATCATGCACAAGTTTACTAAACATAGTTCAAGGTAAGAGATAGGTAAATAAAATCTTTATTAACTTCAAGAGGTCTTTCATACAAGTTTTGATAGGGTCTAACCTTATCAAATGAGAGTATCTAATCCTTAGAATTAAAATAAAATATCTTATCAAAAGTGAGAGAGACTTTTATTCTAAAAACTGAGAGAGAGCTTACCAAATAGAAATAATGGGTGATATATGAGAATGGGAGAGTGAAGAGGAAGCATGAGTATATAAATCATTAATTAAACTACCACATTTTTTATCAAATTAGCACTATTTATTTATTTATTGATAATTTAACTTTTTATTTGTCCCAATAGCCCCCAAATCTTCTTATTGTCTTAGAAAAATGCACTAGAAGATAATATTTACCAAAGGTGGTGAGTCATGATCCTGCTTATGAAGGAAAACCTTTAGGCACCCTAAAAATATATTAAATGATATAACTGATTTCTCTTACCACTAAATCTCCATCTTAAGACTCTTATGACATATCCACTTGCTTCATTATGAGGGCAAGGTCCTTATATCCATGGACTTGATAGAACCATGCCTAAGTCTACTTTTAGTGGTTGCAAGTACTTGTTTATTAAAAATATGACCATCTTGATATATGAGACACTTCTCTATCATTACACATTTGCCCCTAATCTAATGTAAATATTGATCTTTACTATATATTTGAAAACTAATCCAAATTATTGGTTTTTATATAGTCAATATATTGATGAAATCTATAGATGTTTAATCTTGCTTCAACCACTGCTAGTTCATCTTTGATCTCTATATTAGGCCCTAAAATACCTATTATACCTTTGTTAAGCTTTAATGGTGATGTTTGATCCTAAAATATCTACTTTGGTTTAACTTGGATTATGTTTCAATCTCCAGTCAAATCCTCATAACTTTGACCTTTGATATTAACTATCGATCTCGATCTAGGATTTGAAATTATGACACCTTCAAGCTTCATTATTGATCATTGATCTCGATCTAGGTTTCTCATATTATGCTAACTATCAGTTATTCATTTATTCCACAAGATTCTACTATCATCCCTTTAACTTATTGACCTTATGAACACCATTTTTCTTGATTTATATGAATGAATGCAATCCATATATCTTTTTCTAAATTAATATAGTTGAGACACTTATCACTTGTGTATTCACCGTGGAGATCCTTTGACCTTTTGAATTCTTGTTCATCATTGATCTTATTTATATGAGTGAATATGTACATTGATCTTCCTAGACCCACTCCCATTATCAGTTGATGTATACCATTATATCTCTAATCAGGTACCTGATATCTTGACACTTCTCATCAACACATTCATATTGAACTTTTGACTTGATGCTTATTGTTGATCTTCGATGCATGATCAAACATGTTTTGTTAGATATTTGGGTCCCACTAGCTCATTAGATTATTTTCTCATCATTGGATATTGACCTTATCTCCCAATATTTAGATACTTTCCATTCTCATTTTAAACATAGGAAGATTTGAATTTAAATTGTTATTTCATAAAGCTTAAACTTGATGTCCCTATACACATTTCACTCTATAAGTCTAACTTTGAAGCTTTATAACTTGAAATAGATAACTCATCAAGTTATAAAATATGTAGAGGATGATCTAGGCATGAATAAATTCATGTCCATGTGGCAAGATGATTTTTTATCATACTTATGAAATACATAATTGAGTTGACCAGTCTATTTCTGCATGATGTTTGATGATGATCTAGTTCTTCTAGACTTTTACAATAAATTATTGTCTCTTTTAAAAGGATCTAATGGATTTATATGAATTTTTTCAACTTAATTCATGCTCATTAATTCTTGAAACACCATGAAAACTTATTGGTCTTCTTTACCTTACAAATCTAGACCTGTTTCAAGACTTGCTTCTCAAAGATCAATAAAACACACTTTAAGCCTACTTCAAGTGTTTCAAAAGCTTTATAAGTGAAATTTGATATTATTCTCAACCAATAACTCTACTCAACTAATAATTTATTACCAATACCTCTATAAAATGATCCATCTAGGCAAATTTCCATATGTGGGCTAAAATTAGCTAATAGGACCCATCATGCCTTAATCTCCCCCTTAGACAAGGGTAGATTTTTAGATAATATTGTGGTTGTGAAGACCTCAAAGTTTGAATAAGGCTCTAGGATAAAATGAATCCTCCTAATGAAAAACCAATAATTCCAAAATGCAAGCTTCATTCAAGATAATATTATACCTATAAATCTTCCATATGTGATTTAGGTTAGAAGTGTAAGAGAAATCAGAATAGAGGAGTGGGATATGATATGATTGGAATGAAATATGACTTGTATGTATATTAATAAAATACCCAGACTCACCCTAAAGGATAAACTAATAACATCAATAAATTTTTATTTAGTTAAGAAGAGTCAGCTAACATTGAACTATGTCAACTAGGCTAAGACAACAAAATTGTTAGGATATAAGATCAGAATGGAATTAACTAGGTTCATATATTACGAGAAATGAAAATATGTGAAATATATGGTATCATCCTAGGATGATTTCATAGGAGTTAATTATATTGACATAAGTAATTGAATTAGGATGGGATAATGTAGGTGTTGATGTATGCAATTGACTCACCCTCCGAGGTGCTAATTGGATTGAGCATTTTGAAAAATCACCTAGAGATCAAACCTAGTAGGATAGATTCCCCTTGTTTTCAGGATCTAATAGTGATCTAAGGGCCAAGATTTTACCTTAAAAACATATCTTGGGAAAACATATGAACTATTCCACTATATTCTCACACTTTTTTATTACTTTTAGTGGGTTATAGGTATGGTCAAGACTATATAAATGTATTTACATAGGAAAATGAAATCACTCATTAAAAAATAAAAAGGAGTAAAATATGGTAGGGAAGAAAAGGAATTGGTGTTAGAATAAGTAAA
Source organism: Torreya grandis (assembly GCA_037957365.1). NCBI lineage: Eukaryota > Viridiplantae > Streptophyta > Pinopsida > Cupressales > Taxaceae > Torreya > Torreya grandis. Next base: position 610,021 of record JARHVA010003950.1, on the reverse strand, counting down.
ATTGATTAATATTACAAAAACATGAAATCATCATTGAGTTGCATCAAACCATTGTTACTAGTTTGGCTAATGCACAAACCAAAATTAAATAAGAAGAAAGCTTTTAAGGGAGCACACAAGAAACACTTCATTTAAAATCATTGATCTAATGAACATATATTTATCAAGCAGTATATTACACACATGACCCAAAAATAGCTTCAAAATTACATAGATAAGGATAATGAACTTAATAAAAATATAAAAAGATCATTTTGATCATATTTCGTTAATCAATCCAAGATAATAGAAATGTTTATAGCATCAGCTAGAAATTTATTCAAACAATGGAAGATAAACAATGCATAGATAGAGTAATAATTGTAGGTGTATTCCTGACAACATTTAGATAGAGTCTTAGTGTAAAATATCTCAACCCTTGTATAAAAAAATAACTAGAATTAAATAGACCAATTCAAGCTCAAGGTCATTAATTACATTCATCTTTAAGTAGTTGCCAAAATTAGATTTGAAATTACAATTCCAAAGTTATCATTCACTATAAATTTGATAGAACCAACTTATCATTTATGTAGTTAGTTTAGACATGACATTATCCTTCCAAAAAAAAATTGTAGTTGAATGTCTTCTCCGTCTCTTGTCTCCATGAATTTATATGCAATCATTCATTTATTTCTAATGCTAGTGTATTTCTCTCCCTACCACTTAGATTTTCCATAAAATTATCATGTTCTTAAATGGATTGAATAATCATTATGAGAAATATTTATATCAACATCCTATCTTGAACTCCAAATTCATTCTAGATCAATGTTCAATTACTCAACATAAATAATAAGTAGGGATTACATTGGGACTACCATCCACCCATGCTTCTACGTAATCTATTTATATGCCTCTTTATGGTTGGGTTTATATTTTAGGATCTTAACTTAATCTGATTTCATACACCATGTTAATTATCCCTATTTTATTCATGATTTAATTGATATATGATTTAATTCTATAAATCAAATTGAATGTGTAATCTATTCTAGGTATTTGATGGTTTTAATGGCTAGACAAGCCATCAATTTTATGTCCATGCATTATTGGCTACACTATCAGTGTGTCCTTTATTTTGATGGCATCCTTACCACTTAGTGACCTATCATCACCCATGAGCTTTAGTTCTATTACTCACTTTTGGAATTCCATGGCCACATGGACTCTCCTCACTCTTTTTAGGCTCTAACATACTGGGATACTGATAGTTCTAATTTTAGGTTTGATAAATCTACATGACACTTGTTGATTAGTTCCCAACCTCTAGTAGATTTGATGATTTTTCCATGTGGCTCTTTGTCACTCTCCTACTACCTAGCTTGGGTCTCTACACACATGCTAACTATTTTAGATATGAATCATTAAGATCATGACATGTAACTCAATAATTCTCACCAAAGATAGGATAGGCTTCAAATCTATGTGGGCCATCTTTGGATATCAAGGCATTAAGATTTTTCCATGTGGCATCATCTTGCTCACCCACTAGCCCAGAGGCTCTAAGAAACTATGACATCTACATGTACCACCCAAGGATTCAAATAAATGGGATTACACCTTAAGGTGTGATCTCACTCACCTTATTTCTTGAGGCTATAACATCATTTATTTAGTATACAAAAATATCCAAGAGATCAAGGCAGTGAAAAGATGCCATGTGGCTATAGGAAAATTTTGTGAAATTGGTTAAGTGTTGAAAGTCTTCTTTGGATGGGGTAGAGTTACTGATACCATCAGGTGAATGACACATGACATAAAGGGATCCATTAGGTGCCTATGGGAATAATATAAATAATCATATTTAGTGAATCGACTCAAATAGTAATGGATAATAGAGTTAAAATTAAAATGACTAAGTCCAAAGCTAAAAGTCCTTGTATGAAGATCCCAAATATATCAAAGCATTGGGATGATGCCACATGGCATCATCTTACCAACCCTCTATCTGATATATTCTTGATTTCATTACCTCACTAAGAAAAATCTTGAAAATGAACTAAGTCATTCGAAGGAGTAAAAAAGTTCCACGTCCTTGGGTAACTTTCATGAAATTGGGTAAGTGTCTAAAGTCTTTCCAAATGGGTCTAGGCCACTGAGAAACATGGGAAGTCACCATGTGGAGAAATAAAGGCATTAATTACCTATAAACAAAGGGTAAAATATCTCAATTAGTATATTTTAATTAAAATCTAATAGCTAAGACATTTTAATTCAAATGGCTAAGTTTTTTTGAAATGCAACAAAGGGATGAAAACTCAAGAAAGAAAGCCATTTTAACATAAATTTTAACCATTTTAATGAAATTGACTAAGGAAAAAGATGAACTAGAGGAACTTATATTTAACTTGGATCAAATTAAATCATGAATGGATTCAATTTCTAAGAAAAATTAGTAATAAACTTTGAAACAGTCTGATAATTTGCATAAATCTAAGGTGAAATAGTCTATAGGGAGGTTATAGAATGTGTTTCATAACACGAGCAAAAAAATAGAGTAAGACTTAATAGATTCATTAACATTCAAATTTTTATCTCAATATAACCTAGATGAAAATTAGATAAGAAACCAAAATGGTCTCCTTGGATTATAAGATCAGACTCCATCCTAAAAGAAGGTCCCTATTTTAAGCTTGAAAAAATGGGGTGTGTTGGATCCCAACAAATGGATACCTTTGTAAGGAGATTTATGCTTAGAAATCAAAACCCAAAACATGAATCCTCATACCTAAAATAGGGAAATAAACCAAAAATATGTCTCAATAAAAAATCAAAACATGAAAGTGTTAAACCCTGCCTCAACATGGGGTATACTAATTTAATATCTTGTCCTTCCTCTAGTGTGTGTATATAGTGATTATTTAATTATTGAATTTTATGAATCTAAATGGAATCCACTAGATATTTATGAGAAATATGAATTTCTAATATTGGAATTAAGGTTAATTATCTTGGAATAGAAGTGGCATGAGCATTATTATGCTACCATTCAAGCATCCATAGCCCAAGTGGAGTTGTTATTGGCTCCTTCCAAGGCCTTGATCCACTTCTAGCTAGGCCAAAAATCCTATATTGGAGTTTCCCAAACCACACCTATATGTGTAGATCTTTAGGATTTATCTTTTGGATTTATCATTTTTTATTTATAGTAATATTGTAGATTCTTCCCATTAAGGGTTCATGAACCAAACCATGGGTCAAAATATAGTCTCAAAAAACTCATGACTACTCACCAAACCTACATGAACCCATTATCTTCATTTTAATTTAAGATGTGATTTTAAGTGCAATTGGAAGGTGTGGAAAAGAAGATTACACATTTATATTCATCCTCATGCTCTATTAAGGATTATGGGCTTTCATAATTTCAATAATGCATCAAAAATATGTCTAATCTATACTCCTACTAGGTCTTCTTATCCACAATCTAAACTCATCATGCTAGGACAACACTCTCAGTCATTAATCACTAATTGGTGGAATCAAACACCCTTATTATTGAAGATATACATAAGGATATACCATCTAAATAATTTGTTTCCTTCTTTCCAAATTTTGAGATTGGCCACAAACATGAAATGGGATTTATGGGGCTCAAAATCACATAAAAAATTACTCCATAAGTAATTGGTCAACAAATTTTAATAGTGATTTAGTATAAAACATACAAGGGGATATAACAATATAATTAATATTAAAAACACAAACATGTACATTAATGTTATCATTGAGAACAATATAGTTGGATGTACATAATCTATAAGTTACACAACTAATTTTTATTAAATCATAAGGGGTTGAGACATCTACATCCAACAAAAAAATATAACCAAAACACAAGCAATGAGCCCTGAACAAAACAAGATAAAATAAGAAAGGAGGAAATGAAGTAGGAACAAAATAAAGAAAACACATAACTAATGTAGAAAATGAACATATATACAACCTAAAATATATAAAGTAAGGAAACTATATACACTTATTTAAAATAAATAATTAAATGTTGAATCACTCAAAGGTGGAATCTAATGGGGAATCCATGAAGTAATGATTCAGGTAATGCCTATTCAAAGTGAGTGTAAACTCATTTCTTTGAAGATATTTGAGCCTGAATGCATTAGCTCTGAGTAGCTTAGATATCTGATATGGGATGATCCATAATGGACTAAATTTGGCATGTTGACCCCTCTTGTTATGTGCCTTATCCTATAATAAAGACTAAGTCTACTATCCTAAAGTTATTCACTTTGTATTATCAATCAAACCATCTCTTAATTGTTATTTGATACCTATTAAAGTTATATAGAGCCTCATCCCTTCTATCTTCCATTTGAATTAGCTCCAAAAACTAGGCTTGAGCTATCTCATTGGGATTGAGTTATTCTATGATAAATTAATGAGTGGGATTCTTTAGTTATATAGGGAAGATGGGATTTGTTCTATAGACTAGTAAGAATGGTTGACTCTTTAAATTTTTCTTGTGTTGGCTCCTATCTACCCACAAAGCATAATTCAGTTGGGCATGCCAAATATATGGATTTTGGTCAATTGCCTTCTTTATAGATTCAAGTAAGTTTTTGTTAGTGGATTTTATAAGACCATTGCCTTGTAAATATATATTAGAATAAAAATTTAATAATAATCCCATTTGTATATGTCCATTCGATCAACTGAGCAGATTGAAATGAAGGACTATTATCACATAATAATGTAAGATGTGTTCCAAAGTGATTCAAAATGTTTTATTATAAGAATAAGATGACCTCCTTATCAATGTTATTCTTTGTGGCCTTGGATTTTTCCCACATTGTGCAATAGTCTATAAAATTTATAATGAAATGGCACCCCACTAAAGAGTTGGGATTTACCACCCCATTGAAGTCCAATCCCCACTGGGTAAATAGATGATCTTCAATGATGGGATGTAGTGGCATGATGGGGTGGATTTCTCTCTTGGAAAGGGTTTAACCCTTATGGCATGTGTGTACACGAGCATGAGTGTATTTAAATAGAGTGGGGCAATAGTATCATGATTTGAGGACCTTGTGTGTAATGACATTGTCTAAGGGATGACCACTTCCCAAATTCTCATGAAATGTACTCATAAATTATTTTGATTCTTCTTCAACTAAATAATAGAGATAAATCCCTGCATGTTTATTCATATACAAAATTCCTTTCTTTAGCATGAAATGGGGAGCCTTTAACCTTAGATCTCTTCACTATATTCTTTACAAGTTTTTAGGTGGCATCCTATAGAGAAAGTAGTGTATTATTGGATCATACCATGGGTTGGGATGAATCTCTCTCTCATTCGCATTTACCAAATCAATGTTGGGATCAACTTCAATCATCAATTTTGAATTCCATTGGTCACGCAGTAACCTTTCTTGATTTACCTCTACATTATATTCTTATAACTTAGTAATCCAATGTCCTCTCCTTTCACCGAGCTCATTCTACCCAAAAATATATTTGATTTTAGGGTCAAGAACAATGGCATAGACTTTGTTTCATAAAATTGTAATGGTAAAAATTCTTGCTTACTTTCACCAATGCATAAACTTATTTTTCCAATGTTAGTTATCTCAATTCAACCTCCTTCAAGTAATTTCTCATGAAATAAATCAAATGTTCTCAATCATCAAATTCATATGTAAATATTATTATAATAGTGTGATCTAAGGAAAATTAGTAGAAGTATAAGTCATTTACATAATCAAGGATAAATAACATAATATCTTGCATCACTACATATTTAATCTCATGACATTATTTCTTTACATCAGCATTCCAATTGAATTTAACACTATATTTCAACATAAAATTTAAAGGCTTATTTAGCTCTAAAAATCCTAAAATTAATTTATGTACAAAGTTTAATTTTATAAATAAAATTTTAAATTCCTTTTCACTATTAGGTAATTGTAACTAATTAATAAAATTAGCACGATTGGGGTCAATTAACATACCTCTCTTCCAGATCACATGGCCTAGTAACTCACCCTTTGTAGCATAGAATATACAATTAATTGGGTTAAAAGATATATTGAAGTGTTTATAGTGTTTTAAGATATTTTCCAAATGATTGAAATGTTTAGACCTACACTAAACAAATATGGTCAAGTCATCCATGTATATTATGACACACTTTCCAATCAAACCTTTAAATAAAATTTCCATTTCTCACCAAAAAGTATCCCCTACATTGAGTAGCTTGAATGACATATTATTGTATTAAAACATGCTCCACTTGGTGGTGAAGTAGTTTTGATGCAGTTAACTACATCAACTAAAAGCTAATTATATCATAAGAATCCATCCAAGAAGGACATCATCTCAGATCTACTCACTTGTTGAATGACTTCATCCAAGGATGGTAGAGGGTAATTATCTTTGTATGAAGCTTTATTGAGGTTCCTAAAGTCTAAATATAAACAAATTTACCCATTATTTTTCCTTAAGGGTATTGAATTAGCTACCTAGGTTGAGTGTCTTACTAGAAAAAAGATACATGTTCATAGTTTTTTGCACTTCTCTAAGAATGAGAGGTTTTAGGATGGGGTTGACTAGTCTTTAAATTTTTTTGAAGGTATTTTTATCAGGATTCAAGGGGATACTATGGGTCATGATGTTAGGATCAAAGGCTTTGAGATCATTATATCTCCATGATAAGATATCTTGGTAATGAATAAACATCTTCCTAAGCTTATGCATTTCTTCACTAGTGTATTGGCACCCTACCATTATGTGTTTAAGCTTGTTTTTAGTCACTAAATTAAGCACACTAGTTGGATGGGTAGGCCAAGTTTACTTTTTAGAGGTAGCTATGATGTTATCTAGGTTAAATATCATCTCTAAGGATAACATACGCTTGGGCATTCTATTATATTTTAGCTATAAAACACTCTCATGGCTAAACTAGTTATCATCTAGATCAAGTTTCTCCTCATCAATTATCTACACATAAAATACATTATAATTAGTCATGAATTCAAAATTCTACTTTTCATCATCAAATACTTGAAAATGTTCTATATTATCTAGAACTAAATGAGTAGAAATTAATTTAACAGAGAATATTTACAGATCATAACTATCTAGTGGTGTCAAACTTATAGATTAGATAACTAATGAGTCAACCATTAAAATTTTTCCCTTGGGAATAATTGAGATGTTAAATGCATTAAAATATTCAATTATATCCCATGCAAGATATTTTTAATTCCTTAAATAAGAGAGTTATTGATGTGGGTTTTTTTCACACCTTAGAGAGTTTTAAATGAGATAACCTCTAACATTTAAGGATCTTTGTAAAACTAGGTTCCACTCTAGGACATGAGTTGTAGGTATGTGGTTAGAGGAACCAAATGGTGGAATAGTGGGTTAGGCCTATGGGTTTTTCAACTAGTTTTGTGGGAAGATGTGTGGATTCTAATCAAAAGGATAAATCACTAGGTGAGTTGGATAGGTGGAAGACTAATCTATGGTGGGTAGATCTAAAATAAACTTTAAAAGAGGGAAGGGTAAGGTAGAAAGGAAATATTTTGTCTTTGAAAAGGAATTTCTTAGTATGTCTCTTTAGTGGACAAGTAACTCAAGGACCAATTTTTGTTGTTTGTATCTATTTCTTACTCATGGAAAAACACTACTAGGAGTTTGGGTAGTTAGATATAAGGTGTTTATTGGTCTCAACTAAAGGTTTCTCCTTTTAAGACTTTTGTTACATACCTTTATACCAGAGATTATAGCTCAAACCAAGAAGTGATCTAAGGTAGTTTAGCTCATGCCTAGAATAATATATCAAATGAGACACTTTTACACATTTTAGAATAATGATTAACCCTATAATAACTATTAAATTAATGAAACACATCAGTATTTAATAGCTTTTACACATCTAATACTAACATTCATTAACATAAAATTTAGATTCATTCATAGCATTGGCACACATCATAATTATTGAATCAATTACAAATAAAGAAACTTCAAATTCATTAACATAGAAAGGGAAGAAGAAAGAACAAACAAAGTTGCATGAAAATTAAATCCTTAATTTCTTCATATATTTCATTCAAAAATTTGACCCTTTGAAAAGAGGGTTTTACATGTGTGTGTGTGTACACACACACACACACACAGATATATATAAATATATATATATATATATATATATATATATATATATATATATATATATATATATATATATATATATCTTGGGGAAGGGGTCACCACATCTTCCAAGATTAGAATGTGTCATTTACATATTGATAGACTATAAGATAAGTCTTGGTTACACCTTGATGCATTACAAATATCCTAGTCATGCAATATGTGCATGCTGACCAAAATAATTAGTTAATTACAATATCTATATATATGAAACTAAGACTTAGCTATTCAATTATGACCATTACATGTAAAATGTAGAAAATTAGCCTTTATCTGAATTGGCTCTTGATTGACTTGTTTCAAAACTATTGTGGGAATTAGAGTAGTACTCATAATTGACATTGTAGTAACTAGAGCTACACTTGAAGATGCACTAGATGTGTGAATTATAGTCACCAAGGGAATATTATCATGAAGTGGAATTGACATGGTTGTTTTTATTGTTTTCACTATAGGTGGAGTTGGCATAGTATAACTAGTGAGTGGTGTTTGTTGATCAACTTTATTTTTTTCATGTAAGTCCTAGTAAATTTTGTATGCTTTAGTGTGCTTTGATCTAATTAAACTCATATCTATTATATATGTCCTAGTTACCATACTTGTCTTACTCATTATATTATTATGTTCTACTTTGGTTTCTCTAAATCTAACCCTAAATACCTCCACTTTTTTGGCCTTCTTCCTTGTTGCACTTAATTTGGCCTCTATGTCTTATAGGCTCAAACCTTATAGACTCTACTTAAATCTATTGGAGGATTATTTAATCCTTTGGTCAAATACCACTCTAGTCACTATCTTACCTTAGTTATCTCAAATGGTATCCAACTCCAATCCTGACAAAAATTGCTCAACCTCATTCTCTTGCTCAGCCAACTTATTGACTAATGCCTTAGAGGATAGTACCTAATCTCATGCCTATTATGTTCTTATTAATGTTGAATTCAGAGCATTACATACCTCTAATGGGGTCATAAATTCTATATGGTTAAATGTCTTATTTGGGGTATAAAGCACTAGGAAATTCAACTTATTATCATCTTCCTTATGGATTCTAAATAATTTGGTTGTGTTATTAACATGTGGAGTGAAGATGACTCTTAAAGAATGGATAGAATCAAGAATTTCATACAATTTGAGGGTTGCATCCTATAAATCTTTCTCAATACCATGGGAAACCTAAATCACTTTTTTTTACTCTTGAGTGTCTCCAACTCTTTTTCAAGTTACTGCATGGCCATTTTGTTTTCTTGATGTCTAAAAATGATGGCTTTTATATGAGTTTCCATTTATGACTTCAAGTCCACAATATAAGGGGACTAAACCTTTCACCTAATTTGCCTTTTTCTTAGGTAATAAAAATCTTCCCTCTCTTCCTTTATTAATGTCCTTCCTAAACTATCCTTAATTTTCTTCTTTCTTACCCTTTATAATGATGCAGTGGTTTTGTCAAATGAAGAGCTCACCATTGGCAATTTTGTTATCTTCAATTTTGGCCTCTTAGAGTCCAAATCTCCTAATTATTTAGCCCAATTTGGAAGAGCTAACTTTGAGGTATCTGAGGGATATACTTCCACTTAATCATCTTCTTCATATTATTTCTTGGTTTGTGTGGAAGGATGGGGCATTATAGGCCAAATAATCTTTGACTAGTCTATGTTTAGATACTATAACATTGGATGGACCACAAAGACTAGATGGCACCTAGGTTACCCTCTAGTTGTTACCATTATGCCTATGGTTATGGGAGTGGAAAAAGGCAAGGATTAACCCAATTGGGTAGAAGGATATGTAGTTGAAGTGATGGATTAATCAAAGGATGGAATAGATAAAGTGTTGATGGGGTGGATGTCAATGGAATAGAAATTGAAAGGATGGAAATCATAGGGATAGAAGACATAATAGTGGATGGTGAAATAGGATTAGTGGTTATGGGTATAATAATGGATGGATGTAGGAAAATTAAGTATCCATTGGGGAATTAATGTTGAGACCACTAGCCTAGGGGTGATGAAAATTGTAGGTAAAGACATGAAAGGGGAAATTTTTGATGGAGCTATGAGAAAGTGTCCCTTATCAGATGATTCACCTATGATATGTGACTTAGCCTTAAGTGATTGTAGGATTAGTACCTTTACATAATACATCTCCTCCTCATTAACCTCTTATGTTGGAGGGGTTTGTTGTATATCCTTTGGCTTTCTTTGATAAGTCTTTATTATTCTACCTGCATGTGGGATTGATACCTGTGATGGAAGAGGAGTAGTGCTTGGAATTGGGGCTGAAGTATCCATTTTTTCTCTTAATTAAAGGAATAAAATCATATAATCCCAACATATACTTATTTAATACCTCTTATTATAGTTATATCCTCAACAAACTCTAGCTTAACCTTGGTCAATTCAATTATTAAAGCCTAGGTTGAAAGTACTAGTTCCTCTTCTGCATGTATAGAAGTAGGAAGTTATTCTTCCTCGACTTGTTTTTCCTCATCTCTAATGAGTGGTGCCTTGAATACCACTATTTTTGGTCCTAATTTTGGCCTTGAGATATTTGGGGATCTAGTCCCTCATCTTCTAGTTGTTGTGATTGCTTACCACTCCAAAAATATGAGGATCTCCATCCTCCAAGAGGTGGAATTCTAAATTTTGCTTCATTGAGTGTTAAATATGTCTATGATTGAATTTATCTCATCAATTCCTCACATAGTTCTATAACTATGTTCCTTTTCTTAAACTGTTCATCATCTTTGGCATTCAAGAAGAAAAATTCATGGTCCATTAGCTCATGTTTATAATCTAGGCCAAGGGTATGAATCTTCTTTTGGACCCTACCATGAGGATCCCAATATTTATGAGGTAGGGTGGGTAATTAATAAATCTTCATAGTATTTTGAGATTACATTAATTATCTAAAAAAGGTGTATTTCATTCTTCCAATGGTGATGTGAGATCCATGGAAGGTGGCCTTCTTATTTCTCATCAATATTATTCCAAATTTGATAGGTGTTTTCCTGCTCAACTACCTTGTCCAAAAATAACTTCGAGAGCTGAAGAGGATATACCTTGTGCCCTACCACCACGATTAATGTGTAATATAGATAAATCCAACAATCTAAAATGTTGTTGGCAAGTATCTAGGTTATACTATGGGAAATTCTTTCCAAAATCCAACCATGTATGGCCATATAGAATTGAAGATAAAGGTCCTCAGCTATTTTTACTATATTACTCACATATTAATATATGTGCACAAAGTTTTAGTAATAACAAATCTTATTTTTGATGACTTTAGTGCTGGGCTCCCACAAGACTCCATTTTGTTTATATACAGTGCCCAAGTCTACATCCAATAATTAAGACATCATATAAAAGTTACATCATAGTGGGTTCTTATCCTTATATAGGATTTTTTATTGAATTCATGCAATAATTATTTCCCCCAAAGCATAAGTGCACTCTGAGGTAGTCAGTAGGTCCAATAAAGGAACCCATTCTAGGTGTATATAGTAGATGATTGCATGACCAAAGAGTCTATTCAATAGTGCCATCCCCACACAAAGTCTCATTCTAAATCTAGTAATGGGGATGTATATATTAGCATATTCCTTCAAAGTTAAACTTTCCTAGGGAGAAGCCATTTTGAAAGAGCTCATTCTGGTTGATTGGCCCTATTCCATGTGATGACTATGTGTAAATCAAAAGTGATATCCATAATGGATAATTTCAAATCCCTGTTAAATCCCTCACCTTAAATATATGTGAAAACATTGTTATTATTGATGTAATGAATATATCCTTCATCCATGATTATCCCATCAGATAAGAGGCCCTATAGTAGACCAATACATGGAATCACCTTCAGCTTTATAGCTTCATAATGTAGGGATTGACATTTGAATGGGAGCAAGTCCTTCATTAGTTGCTTATCTTTAGTTTCAATTTGCTCCTCAAGTGAAAATGAGTCCACATTCTATCATGCTTCTCATAATGTTTAATAATTTGAATAATGTCCATTAAATGTAGTAACATCAAAAATAGTATCCATGTATTCTTTAGAATCCATGATTGAAAACCTAAATGGTGTTGGGGTTGTCTTGTAGGACCTAGATGATGATGCTTTGGTGATTATTTAGAGTACTCATATGCTTTAAGATTTTTATTATGGCATATCTTTACTTATCTATCTTTTGTAAATTATAAATTGAAAGTCATTATGATAGCAGTTAGGGATTATGGTATCTCTTGAGGCTAAAGTCTACTTGAGCTCAAAGATAAAATGATGTGAACTTAGCTAGGGGTCAATATAAATAGATATTTTACATATATTTTTAGTTAATGTGCCATTACTCATTAATGTATATGATATGATCACCTTAATTCAATTCAAATTTGGCCACCCTTTCTTAGTGTACATGCCATGTAGGATGCCTTATCATTCAAGGTTCCATCATGTAGCCTTTTTTCTTTTGCCATTTGTCATTATATAGCCTATTCAAGGTAGTAAAACTATACTTTCAATACAAATGACTTCAAAACATAGAATGTTCTTTGTAAATATTATGCTTCCAAATTTCCCAAAATAAAAGTTTTAAAAACAAAGTTTTTGATGACTAATCTTGTTGAAAGAATCCTTCCAGTGAAAATTTTTTAAAACAATAGTTCCCAAAGACAAGTCCCCAATATAAAAGTTCTTGAAACAAAAGTCTCTGATGAGAATCCTTCCAAAATGAAAGCTTCCAAAGACTAAGTCATCAAAGTAATGTCTCTTATATAAAAGTTACCAATGAATAATCTCTTGAAGACTAAGACCATGAAGAAAGCTATTGATGAAAACCTATCAATATAATTGTTGTTAAAGTGAAACTTCCCAAAATAATCTTGTTGAATTAAATTTCTTGTAGACCAGTATTGTTGAAGTAATTATTTCTGATGAAATCCCTCTGAAATTAAAGTTGTCGACATAAACCTTCTAAAATTAAAGTTTCCATAGAAAGTTTCTAAATACTAAACTTGTTGAATAACAAATACTTTAAAATAAAAATTATCTAAATTTATATCATTTAAATCCATTTTTTCCATCTTTTTCATTAAATAGGTTAGTCTAAACAAGCACTTCTAGATGAAAAAGTACACCACCGCATAATTCAATGTTAAAAGCACTGAATTTGTATAAAAAATATAAGTATCATAACCCTCAAAACTCATAGGTACCCATCTAATATATTCATTATTTATAGTAAATAAAGGGGCTCCCCACTTTTTGAATAAAAAATATAGATTGGGGTGTGTTGAATACAACAAATGGTGACTCACAAGGGTGAATACTCTAGAGTTTTTAAGGACCCAAAATCCATGTTTTTACAATCCCAATATCAACCATTAGTTTATCCTAAAATAAATGGCTAAAAATTAAAAGGAAAGAGACTCTTAATAATCATGTAAAACATACTATCTCTATTTACACCTTGAATTTATGTGTGAAAAATGTTGTTCTCTACCTCTTATTTTAGGTTTTTAGTCAAAGACATAAGGGTGACCTGTAGGTTTCACTTTGATTGGGCATTATGTGTATAGATGGGGAGCTCAAGCATTGATCAACTACTAGTCAGGCATTCATAGCCCCAATAGAGATACCTTTAATCACATGTTCCTACTTTCTTCATATTTTTCATGATGTGTGATGAATTGATCTTATTTAATCATGTTGGCTTTGAATCCTTTTTTTATTTTCTTTTGGGATTTATGTATTATGACCTATTTTTTATCTTTTATTTTATTTATTTTCTTTTGAAAAGAGGGAAAAGGTGACCACAATGAGTTGGTCTTAGTTAAAATTTTGGTTTAATCAAAATGTCCCTATCAACTCCTTCTTATGTCCATGATTATTACCTTAAACAAGCATCAATGTTTTATGTGCATTTGACCCAAGGGAATAAGGATAATTTTATGATTTTGTACAAAAATATGTAACTTGCACATACCTGATGAAATCATTAGCTTTATGGCATATTCATGGCTAACTCTCTCATTGATTACCTAAATTAAAAGTTTTGAACTACAATATGTATTATCCCTTGATTCAAATTGGATTCAAATAACCTCAAACTATGTTTAATTATACCATGATTGACAAGAATTCAAATGTCATGAAATCAAAGAAAACTGCTCTATAAAGCAGAAAAATACCAAAAGTGAGAATATATTCTAGAAAACATGCACTAATATAATAAAATCAAACAACATAAAGTATGAAACTAACTAACAAAGAAAATATAATCTACTCCTACCTCTACCAAAATGTCTTATTATTATTTAGAGACCTCTCCCAATAGGGAAACCATGAAGTAATGCTTCAAAATTATCTATTTAATGGATATGCCAGATTATTACCTTAAATATTTTTCAAATGGAATGAATTACTACCCAAAAAAATTGAAATATACTACGGTCCTTTATATAATAGGGTAAAATTGTCATGCAATCCTTTTTTATCATGGGCTTTATCCCATAGTAGGACCAAATCAGAGCACCTAAATGCATTGAATTTTTATCTCTTATTGAAACATCTCTTGACCACATCCTAATGTTTATTGAAGCTTTGTAATGATTTATCCCTAGTGTCTTCCATTTATATGATGTCTATTAGTCTTGACTCTATTTTGTCATTAGGCTCCATGTACTATTTCATGAACTGATATGTTGGTAATTTTAACATGATTGGGAACATGGGTTGTTTCCCATATACTATTAGATATGGAGAAGCTTTTAGGTCATGCTTATAACTCATCTTATCTTCCTAGAGTGAATAATTTAGTAGGAGGTTCCATTCCTTTGGTTTATCTATAGTTGACTTCTTGATTACATCAATAAGATTCTTATTGGTTGACTAGGCCAATATGTTCCCTTGTAGATAGTGATTTAAGGATGTTTTAATTATAATCTGATTATCATGGGCCTACTCAGTTAAATTATCTGATTGAAATGCTATCCCATTGTGACAAACTAGAGATATAGGAGTGTCAAACTTTTTTGTGAGGTGTTCTTTAATAAAAATTATCACATCTTGGCCTCTATAATTCTTAACGGCTACCACTTCAGTCCATATAGTGAATTAATTTGTAGTAGTGATAAAAAACATGTGCCCAAGTAAGGAATTCATATTTATAACTCCAATAAAGTCTAGGCCCCATTAGGCAACTGACCTATCTTTAATTATAGGTTATAATGGCATGGTTGCATGTACTTCTCTTTTGGCCTATACCTAGCAATCATGGCATGTTATTACATATAAATGAGCATCTTTTGAAGACCATCGGCTAGTAATAACCCATTCTAAGTATTTTATGTGATATAGTTTTGTTGTATGGATGGTCATTGCCTATCTTTTGATGGATATTTTCTAAGATTTCTTAAGCTTCCTTATGTGATACACACCTTAAATAAATTCCTTCACAATTATTTCTATAGATCACTCCTTTTATAATCATGTAATGAGAATCTTTGAGCCATAAATCTCTCTTTTTCTATCTTTTAAGTTCATAGGGGGCACGTTTTAGTGAGTAAAAAATGAATAATACCTTAATACCAATCTTCTTGGGAAACCTATGTCTGGCATACCTCTTTAATAGTGATGCATGGGTCTGGTTTAGTCATCAATCAAACTATGCCTTATCCTCTAATGACTTTGGTTGGTTTGATTTCAATATCAAATTCTTGTAACATCACCATCCATTTACCTCTATGCTCCCCCAATTCATTATGTCCAAGCATAAGCTTGATAGTGGCATCCAATTCTATAATGATAGTCTTATCCTGCAGGATGTAGTGTCTAAATTTTTTTATTGCCTTGATGAGAGAAAAGATTTTCTTATCAATCAAGGAATGCTTAAGCTTTGCATCTTGCAAGTTATTACTCATAAATGTAATTGGATGTTTGTTTTATTCCCTTTCATGCATAAGCACTATAACAATGGTATGTTCGAAGGTGAATGAATATAAGTAAATATCTTTGGTGAAATTGGGGATTACTAGCATTGGGGCTTGTCAAATAGCCTTCTTTATGACTTGGAAGGATTTATTAGCTTTAGGCATCCACTCCACTTTATTATTTTGTTTGATAATTATGTTCAGGGGTTTAACAATCTTTGTGAATCCTAATATAAATTTCCTTACTAAATTTATCTTTCCAAAGAATGATTTGAGCTCCTTTTTGATATTTGGAAACATTATTTTTGATATCCCCTAATTCTTATTTGGTTCAATGGTGATATCATCCTTAGTAATGATGTGTCCTATTAGCTTGCCTTTTATATGCCAAATATACTTTTCTTGGGGTTAAGTGATACCCTAAACTTCCTCCACTCTCAAAGATAGACTAGAGATGGTCTATATGATCAACTCTATTTTTATAAAAATAGTGAGATCATCCATATATATAATGATGCACTTTCTTATCATTCCTCAGAATGCATGATCTATTACTCTTTGACAATTATCTCTAGTGTTTATTATCCTAAATGGAATTTGCTTGTACACATGTGTTCCCCACTTCATAGTAAATGTCATTTTCATCCTACCTTTTCATTTAACTTGTACTTGGTTGTAACCTTAAAATACATCTAAAAATACATGATATTAGAGCCACTTACCATTTGTGTTATCTCATCTAAGGAGGGAAAAACATAATTGTCCTTCTTTGAAGCTTTATTCACAGTTGTGAAGTTGATGCACAATCTAATATTGCCACTCTTTTTCCTAACTAGAACTAGAGTGGCCACCCAAGTCAAATGTCTAATATGAAATATATTCTTAGAACTCAATATCTTTTCCACTTCCTTCTAAATTAATGGTTCCAAGACAGGATTAATTAACCTCTGCCTTTGCCTAAATGTTTATGATCAAGCTTGAGTGGAATTGTACAAGTCATGATTATAGGATTGAAAACACTCAAGTCCTCATGAGTCCATGAAATTACATATTTATACCTAATAGTAATATTTGCCTTTCTTTAGGTGTGCATCTTAAGCCAATATTGATGAAGTGTGTGTTCTTTTCATCACCAAATTTTTTTGAATAAATTGATTAACCTTAAACTACCTATGTGATTGAGCCTAAGGATATGTATCAAAATTCCTTTTCAGGGTGACCATTCCTAATGGGAGTTGATTCTCTTTTAGTTGGATAACATCTTCTTCATCTAATTTTTCATGGCTCCTATGGTTTGTTTATTCATATTCTATTATTTGAGATTTAAATTCTCCTCAATTTATCAAAAAAATGAATAATTTATAGGTCATCATCAAATACTTGAAAATTTTGAATGGTGTCTGGTATTGAAGGAGATGATACAGATTCAATGGAGAACTTATAGATTTTTTACTCCTATAAGGGTACCAAATTCATTTCTAAATCATATATTGAAATAGTGGATCCATACTATTTTATCAAGATAGACACTATGTTGAAAGCTTCAAATGATTCTATTAAATCCTATTCCCTATGCTTGTACTTATTTATATATGACAATTTACACTGATATTTATTTATTACCTAGTTTAACATGAGTTTAGAATATTTTTATACCAACAATTCCTTGACATTGTTCTTGAGGGTGAATTGTAATCCCAGAATCAAGGCTTCATATTCCATTCTATTATTGGTACATGGGAATTAAAGCATATATGATACTAACAGTTTCTCTCCTTATGGATTAATTAACACAATATTGGCACCTAATCATTGATTAAATCTATCTCCATCAAAATGGAGGGTCCATAATTGGGAAGGGCCCAAAATGTCTTCTAGCACTCCATGCTTCGTGGTAAATGTATAAATTCTAAGACTAGGATATTTATAACTTACCTCCTCATTAGAAGTATTGTATTTCATAATAGGATGCTTCATTCTTGGTTTTTGATTAATTCTAATCTGGTTGGATATACCTCTCTAAGGTAACCAAATATGTGAAAAAACCATGGAAATATATCCATTTAATGTTTTTGACCAATCTCTAATTAACAAAAACCCATAGCCTTCAAGAATGTCTACTACTAAGATGTTGATAGTCATATGCACTCTTGGTTCTAATGCAGCCTAAATTATCACATCATCCAACTCTCCCAACATGGGCACTACTATTTTCTCTAGTTATGACACAGTCCTCTTGGAAGGCTTTGGTGTTAAACCAAGCTTATAAAAAATAAAATTTGGCATCATTATTATTGAAGCTCCTAAATTCACCAAGAAATTATGTATATTCTTTCCAAATGCTTGAATGGTCACCAATAAAGGGGGAACTTCAGGATTGATTTTGTATATAACATTCATGTTAGTTAACTTAGACTTTTCTATAATAGACTTACATGTGATGAATGTCAATAAGATATCCTTTTGCTCTGTGATTTATGCTAGCTCAAAAAGAGTAATTTTGGCCTTGATTTTATTCATATCCTTAACAATTCTATATCCTCCTTTATTATGTTCCTCTTTTTATTTCAAATGATCATTCCCTTTAGTGGGAGGAGGGTTATTGTCAGCCTTGGGATTTAAAGGAATAACTATATTATTAAGAGGATTAGAAGTGGTGAATGTATACCTATTCATTAGATTATAATTTTCCTTATTAAATTGATGGAATGACTAAACTTCATCAAAATTATCCTATAAGATATTGTCAACTTCACTAGGAAAGGTGGACTTGAAATTCTTAAAGACCATAACTAAATAAAAAGGGCTAGATTCATGAAGAAAATATATAGGATTCACCATTTGATCTTGTCTTATAATCTCCCTCTACAAAATTTCAAAAGCTACATAAAAACACTATACAGTCCAACTCTCCATGTTGAGACATATTATGGACCCGCACCAATTGGGCAAAGTTATTTCCAAATATTAATCTCTCATAGCTTATTGGATTATTGATGTTATTTATTGTTATTAGGCCTATTGAAGCATCAGTTATATCTTAGAAGGGTAGAATTATAATTATAATTTTGAACATTTGTATTTCCCATCCTCTTCTGCATATTCAAAAAATCATTGCTCAACTTATGAACCATTCTTTGTATAAAATCTAATTTAGCTTTGTTGGAGTCAGAACCATAAGTAACTTCTTAAATAGTGTGATCCTAATGTTTATTTTATTGTTTATTTATTTGTGTATGATTAATCAATAAATCATAGTTTTGATTTTTTATCTATTATGGCATGGGTAGCAGAGTGTATAACTAGTTATGATTGAATATGGTAGCATTTTCCTTTACACATGGAATTGTATTTAAGGATGGAAGTTCATTTTTGCATGTTTGCCTTATTATATTGTTTGGGAAAATCTATGGATTGAGCTACTTATTGATGTTGATAGCTTATTTAAATATCAAATCTAACATATTAGTAGTAATAGATATTCACAAAAACATGCTAATAACAGGAATCCAAGGCATTCTTATATATTTCAAGCATTAAATTCTCATATGGCTTATATGCAACATTTAATCAAGTGTGCACTTATATAATATTGCATTGAAGGCTTAGATTGACTCATTGGGTTCCATTTTCATATTGGTAAAGAACTAATATACTAGACTTGTATTAGTTACCTATCCAAATTATGCCAAGAATGTACCTTGACACTCATCCATGAGGTGATAGAATTTTCCTACAAATTGAGATACCAATAATAAGAAGAATCTTTCAAAGTAAATAGAAAAATTCAATATGAAACATCATGGATAACATTCACTAATCACAAGGTGGACTTGAAATATTTGATATGTTCTTCATACATCCTCCCACTTGAGGAGGAAAAAGTATGTAGATACTTATATGGGTTCCTTAGTAGGTCATGTTGGTCTCAAGGGATATTAATGGTAGACCTGATTAACTAGGGTTGATTCATGGGAATATTGATAGGTGGGATGTTCTTTATAAGGGAATGTGTTTGAGATCTATGTACCTTAGGGATGACAAGTATAGGTCTAGTCCTCCTAGAGTGTGATAATGGTGAAACCAAAAGGTTGACTTGAACCATAGACCTTGTTAATCTCTTGGGTGTCTCTTAATGATGGTCCCCTATTTATTTGGAAATCACACAAGTGTGCCCTCCATATAACACCAAATTTTTGTCTTCTATTGATGTGGAGTTTATGCACACCTCAAAGAGTTTTAAATGAGGTAACCTCTAACATTTTGGGATTTCTTTGGAGCTAAGTTCCACTCTGGGGTATGAGTTGTAGGTATGTGGTTTGAACAATAAGATGGTGGAATAATGGGTTAACCATATAGGTTGTTTAGCCATTTTTTTGGGTGGATGTGTGGATTATAATAAAAAATATGAATCACTAGGTGAGTTATATGGGTGGAAGACTAATCTTTGGTTGTTAGATCTCAAAGAAAATTTAAAAGAGGGAAGGGTAAGGTAGAAAGGAAATATTATATGTCTTTAAATAGGAATTTCTCTATCTCTCCCTTTAGTGAACAAGTATATCAAGGACCAATGTTTGATGTTTGTAGCTATTTCTCACTCACATAAAAACATGGTTAGGAGTCAGGGTAATAAGATATAGGGTGCTTACTAGTCTCATCTCAAGGTTTATCCTTTTAATTTTCTTATTTCATACCTTTATACAAGAGATTAAAACTTAGATCAAGAAGTGATTTAAGGTAGTTATAGCTCATGCCTAGAATACTATATCAAATGAGACACTTCTACACACTTTATAATAATGATTCAACCTATACTAACTTATAAATTAAAGAAACACATCAATATTCACTAGTTTTTATACATCTAAGAATAACATTCATTAACATAATAGTCATATTCATCTATAGCATTAGCACACATCAAAATTATTAAATCAATTACAAACAAAGAAACTTCAAATTCATTAACATAGAAAAGGAAGAATAAAGAACAAACAAAGTTATATGACAATCAAATCCTTGATTTCTTCCTATATTTCAATTAAAATTTGGACCCTTTAAAAATAAAGTTCTGCATGTGTGTGTGTGTGTGTGTGTGTGTGTGTGTGTGTGTGTGTGTGTGTGTGTGTGTGTGTGTGTGTGTGTGTGTGTGTGTGTGTGTGTGTGTGTGTGTGTGTGTGTGTGTGTGTGTGTGTGTGTGTGTGTGTGTGTGTGTGTGTGTGTGTGTGTTAGGGAAGGGTTCACCTCATCCTCCAAGATTAGAATGCATCATTTAAGTATCGATAGACTATGATATAAGTCTATGTTACACATCAATTCATTACAAATATCCCAATCATGTAACATGTGAATGTTACTCAAAATAATTAATTAATTATAATATATATGCAACTAAGACTTAACTATTTAGCTATAAATTTTACATGAAAAATGTATAAAATTAGCCTTTATCTAAATTGGCTCTTTCTTGACTTGTCTCAAAACTATTATGGGAACTATAGTAGTACTTGTAGTTGACATCATAGTAACTAGAGTTGTACTTAAAGATGCACCAGATGTGTAAACTATAGTCACCATGGGAACTATAGCATGAAGTGGAGTTGATGTGGTTATTGTTTTTGTTGGAATTATAGGTGGATTTTCCATAGTGTAACTAGTAGGTGGCATTTGTTGAGCAACTTTATTAATTAGATCCAAGTCTTAGTAATGTTTGTATGTTTTAATGTGTTGTGCTTTGATTATACTCATATCTAGGAGAGATGGCCTAGTTACCTTGATTTTCTCATTCTTTATCTTGTTATGATTTATCTTGGTTGTTCTAAATCTAACCCTAAATACTTCCACTTATGTGGCCTTATTCCTTACCATGATTAATTTTGCCTCTATGTCTTCTAGGGTAAAACCTTATAAAATCTAATTGAAACTATCAAAGGCTTATTTACTCCTTTGGTTAAATAACTCTTTAGTAACTAGCCTACCTCAGTTATATCAAATGGTAGCCAACTCCAATCCTGATAAAATATGCTCAACCTCCTCTTGCTTGGCCCACTTATTGACTAATGCCTCACAAGATAGTACCTAGTCTTGGGCCTCTTATGTTATTATTTATTCTAAATTCAGAAAATTATATGATTCTAATGGGGTCATCAAATATAGATGTTTGAATGCCTTATTAGGGGTATAAATCACTAGGAAATTTAGCTTGTTGTCATCTTCCTTGTGGCTTATAAATAATTTGGTTATGTTATTAACATGTGGAGCCAAGCTAACTCTTAAAGAATTGATAGAATCAAAAATTTCAAATAATCTGAGGGAAACATCATATGCATCCTTATCAATTCCATGGGGAACATGAATATCTTGTTGTTTCTCTTTGAATGTCTTCAAATATTCCTCAAGCTCTTACCTGGCCATTTCAGTCCCTTGACGTATGGTAAGGATGGTTTTTGTATGGGTCTCCATATATGACTTCAATTCCTAAATATAAGGGGACTAACCCTTTTTTTATTTTGCCTTACTCTTAGGGAATATACTTCTTCCCTCTCTTTCATGATTAAATTACTTCCTGAACTATCCTTAATTTTCCTCTTTCTCACCCTTTGTATTGATGTAGTGGCTTTGTCAGAAAAAGAGCTCATTGTTGGTAATTATTTTATCTTTAGATTAGACCTCTTAGAGGCTAAAGCGCTTAATTCCTTAACCCAATCTAGAAGAGTGGTTTTTTATGTATTTAAGGGTTACACTTCCACTTGAGTATGTTTTTCATGTTCTTTCTTGGTTTTTGTGGAAGGATTAGGCATTATAGGCCAAGTAATCTTTGACCAGTATATGTTTCCATATTGTGGCATTAGATGGACCAAAAAGACTAGTTACCTCTTGGGTGCCCATATGGTTGTTACCACTATGGTTATGATGGTAGTAGTGGAAGAATGTAAATATGAACCCAATGGGTAGAAGGAGACTTAGTTTAAGTGATGGATTGAGAAATGGATGGAATATAAAGAGAAAGTGTTTATTTTTTGGATTCCAATGGAATGGAAACTAAAGGGATGAAAATCATAGGGATATAAGCTACAATAGTGGAAGGTAGAATAGGAGTAGTGGTTATGGGTAGACTCATTAATAGATGTAAGAAAAGTAAACCTGATGAGAGTGTCCATTAGGGAATGAATGTGGAGACAACTAACCTAGGAGTGATGAAAAATATAGGGAAAGACATAAAATGGGAAAACCTCAAAGGAGTCATGAGCAAACATTCCTTATCAGATGATTCACTTGTGAGAGATGTATTCACCTTAACTATTTGTAGGATTAATACCTTTGCCTATTATAGTTCCTCCTCATAAAAATATTATGTTGGAGGGGTATGTAGTCTATCCCTTGGATTTTTTTAATAATTATTTATCATTATACCTTTTTGTGGGATTGATACCTATGATGGAAGAAAAGGAGTTGTAGTGCTTGGCATTAGGACTGAAGTATCCATTATTTCATCTTCATCATAGGAATCCTAGCATATAATCTATACTTATACTTATGTAATTATTTATATTGTAGTTATATCCTTAGCTAAATATAGCTTGACCTTGATCAATTAAATTTTTGAAGCCTATATGGGAGCATTAGTTCTTGTTTTGCCTATGTGGAAGCAGGCAGTTGTTCTTCCTCAGCTCCAATGAGTGGAACCTTGGCTACCAACTATTATTGGTTTTGAGGTTGTCCTTGAGCTATTTGATGATATATTCCCTCATATTATAGTTGTTTTGATTTTATACCACTAAATTTTTTTGAGAATCTCCATCCTCTAAGAGGTAAAATTCTAAACTTTGCTTCATCAAGTGTTAAATATGGCTCTGCTTGAATCACTCTCATCAAGTAATCACTAATTATTATATTTGTGGTATTTCCTTGAAATCCTCATCATATTTGGAATTTAGGAAGAGAAATTAATGGTATATTAGCTCATGCTTGTAGTTTAGGCCAATGGTATGAATCTTCATTTGGACCTTGCCATGAAGATCTTGGTCTTTATGAGGTAGGGTGGGCAATACATAAGCCTTCCTAAAATTAGTAGCTTCCTTGAATTACCTATGAATGGTGTATTTTATTCACCCAATGGTGATGTGAGATACATGGAAAGTGGCCTTCTTATTTCTCTTCAAATCCTCATCAATGTTGTTCCAAGTTTGATAGGCAATTTCTTACTCAACTACCTTGTCTAGAAAAAACTTTGGGAGCTAAAGAGGATCTACCTTATGTCCCACAACCATGATTACTATGTAATATAGATAAATATAATCATATACAATGTTTTTATCAAGTGTTTAGGCTATACTTTAGGAAATTATTTCTAAAAGCAGACCATGTATAGCCATCTAGTCTTGAGGATAGAGGTCCTCAACTATCTTGGCTATATTCCTCATATTTGAATATATGTGCACAAATTTTTAGTAACCACAAATAATTTATTTGATTACTTTAGTGTTGGGATCCCACAAGACTCTATTGTGTCTATACATAATGTCCATGATTACATCCCATAAGTAAGATATCATATAAAATTTACCTCCCAACGGGTGCTTATCCTTATAAAATATTTGCTCTCGAAGGCATGCATTGATGATTACCCTCAAATCATAAGTTCACTCTAAGTTAGTCATTACATCCATTAAAGTAACCCATTCTAGGTGCATGAAGTATATGCTCACATGACCAAAGAGTATATTTAATAATTCCATCCCCATATATATTCCCATTATATATCTATTAATGGGAATGAAACTATTATAATGCTCCTTCAAAGTGAAACTTTCCCTAGGGAGAGTCCATTTTGAAAGATCTTATTCTGGGTGATTGGCCTTCTTCCATGTGATGACTATGTTTAAATCAAATGTGACCTCCATAATGGGAAAGATCAATTACTATTAAATGATTCACCTACAATATACATGAAAACATTATTTTTATTGATGTAATGAAGATATCCTTAATCCATGATTCTCTCCTCAAATGAGAGGCCCCATAGTATATCAATACATGGCATCACCTCTAGATTCATAGTTTCATAGTATAGGGTTTGACATTTAAATAGGATTAAGTCCTTTACCATCTTCTTATCTTCACTTATAATGTCCTCCTTGAGTGAAAATGTGTCTATATTCTCTATCACTTCCCATAATGTTAAATAATTTAAATAACATCCATAAAACATAGTAGCATCAAGCACAGTATCCATGTATTTTGTATAATCCTTGATTAAAAACTTAGATGGTGCCAAGGATATCTTGTATTACCTAGATGATGATGCCATGGTGATTCTGCTAAGTACTGGCATGATTTAAGGTTTTGATAATGGCATCTCTTCACTTAACTAAATTTCACAAATCAAAAATAGTAAGTCATTATGACAGTAATTAAGGCTTTTGGGATTGATTGAGTCTAAAGTCTACTCAATTTTGAAGATGTAATGATGTGAACTTGGTTGGGGACTTGATATAAATAGATATCCTATATTAATTTCTAGTTCATGTGACATTACTCATTAATGTTTATGAGATCATCACCTTCATTTAATTTGAATTCAACCACCTTATCTTAATGTATATGCCATGTAGGATGCTTTGTCATTTAGGGTATCACCATGTATCTTTTATTCTTTTTCCATGTGCCATTACATATCCTAATCAAAGTAGTCAAATTTTCTTTCAACCAAATGACTTTGAAGCATAGAATGTTCTTTGGAAATATTATGCTCCCAAAGTTCCCAAAACAAAAGTTTATGAAACAAAGTTACTGATGTCTAATCTTGTCAAAGGAATCCTTCTAATGAAAAGTATCTAGAATAAAATCTCCCAAAGCCAAGTCCCCTGATATGAAAGTTATCAAAACAAAAGTCTCCAGTGAGAATCCTTCTAAAATGAAAGCTTCTGAAGACTAAGTCTCCAAAGTAAAGTCTCTAGTATGAAAGTTACTAATGAATAAGATACGAAAAACTAGGACCATGAAGAAAGTTATTGATGAAAACCTATCGATGTAATTATTGTCAATGTGAAACTCCCTAAAATAATCCTACCTAATTAAAGTGTCCATAGACCAAAATTGTTAAAGTAACTATTTTCAATGAAATCCTTCCAAAATTTAAGTTTCCAGCATAAACATGCTAAAATTAAAGTTTCCAAAGGAAATATTTAAAGAATAAAATTTCTAAAGACCAAATACTTTGAAATAAAACCAATCTAAATTCCTATCATACAGATCCATTCTTTCCATCTTTTTCATTAAATAGGTTAGTCTAAACAAGAACTTCCAGATGAAAAAGTATACCACCACACTATTCAATGTTAAAAGCACTGAATTTCTATAGAAAATATAATTATCATAACCCTCAATACTCATAGGTAACCCTCCAATATTATCATTAATTGTAAAAATCAAAAGGGGTCACCACTTTTTGAAAAAAATATAGTGTAGGGTAGGTTGAATACAACAAGAGCTTGCATTAAAAATGACTATGTACTTGATAAGTAACTAAAAAAATATAGCATGGGGTGTGTTGAATACAAAAAGATCTTGCATTAAAAATGACTATGTACCTGATAAGTAACTAATTTAGAATTATTGAAGACTCTCAACATATGCATCTGATAACTAACCACAAATTGAAGCCCCAAAATTAAAGATTCATATTTGACCATGTTATATGTGCATGGAAATTATAATCTAAATGCTTTCACATACCTTTTTCCATTAGGGTAAAAAATTAAAATACCAACACCTAAACCTTTCTTGGAGTGATATCCATTTAAGAAGAGAGAACACATACCAAAATCTTAATTTTGATCTGCTATCTTTTTCCTTGCTACCTTGGTGGTCAAGGTATACACACCCATGTTATGGAAGTGTAATTAACTTTATTATTGGTAGCATTTATTTAATGATCATGAATTTCATATTGGGATATTTATCTACATGTATTTGGTTTGGAATTCCCCACCATGGTTATCACATGTGAGATAAGTTAGTGGCCACATATCCATTCAAGGACTTAAACCAGTCTCTACCTAGAGCATGTTATAACCTTTAGGATTGTCAACCACTTTCATGTTCATAAACATCTAAATATGAGGGTTTGCATGAAATTACATATGTGCATTCAGTAAATCACCTATAAACTTAAATTTAAATTTATATAATTCAACCACAATCTTATCAAATTTGATAGGATTTAGATCCAACCTTTTGCACACTCCTATAGGCATGACATTTTTAAATGCACCAAAATTAACTAAGTAGTTATGCACATTATTTCTAAAGATACAGATAGTGATGAAAAAATGGGGTACCTCCATCTTATTTTTGTGTATGACCATAATGGTATTGGTTTTTCTCATTTGATTAGGTTGGATACTTTGATCATTAAGATATTTGAGGAGCAAGTCTCTTTGTTCAGTTATATAAGCTAGATTACCAAGTGTAATATTATCCCTAATCTTCATCATGTCCTCCACTATGATGCACCCAATCTTACTTATGGGATGTTGATTTTCATTGGCCTTAGGTGAGGGAAGATTGTTATTTACCTTTGGATCTGGGGTTATAGTAGGATTATTAGGTGGAGTGGAAGTCATTAAAGGATTTTAAGTCTTGTTCCTTAATATATAGTTAGACCTTCTAAACTTTGGAATATTTGGACATCATTTAAATTTTCCTTTGGTTCATAATCCTCTAACTTTTGGAATTCCATAGTCTTTATAACCATAAGAGTGCTAGGGTACTTTGAGGAGACATGGGAATTAGTATGGGTGGAGGAATTTGAGATGTTAGGGACAATCTCATACTCATCCATATATTTTTGGAATACCTCTAAATCATGGGATAATTTGACTAAGTCTAGCTCTCCATGTCAAGCTATGTTCAACTAATACACAAACCAAATTGAAACAATAGTCAAGCTTCTGAGGGAACACATAAAAAATGCTTCATTCAAAATCCTTAAGCTAATGAACATGTATTTGGAAAGTAGTAGATTACATAAATGAGCCAAAAATATTTTCAAAATTAGATAAAAAATAAAAATTAAATGTAATCAAAGTAGAAAAATTTCAATCTAATCATATTTCATTAACCAGTCCAAGTCAATAACAATGCTTATAAAATGAACTATAATTGTAATCAAACAATGGAAGATAAACAATGCATAAACAAAGTCATAATTATAGGTGTAGTCCTAGTAGTATTCAAATAGAGTCTTAGTGACAATCCTGATATAAACAAACCACTGGGCTTAAATAGACTAATTTAAGCTCAAGGTCATTAATTGCCTTCATCTTTAGGCAGTTGGAAAAAGTAGATTTGAAACTAAAAATCCAAGGCTATCATTCACTACAAATCTGATCAAATTAGCTTGTCATTACTAAAGTTAGTTTAGACATAATATTCTACTTATTATGGAAGAAATTTATAGTTGAATTTCTTCTCTATTTATTGTCTCCATGAAACTCTATGCAATAATTTGATTACTCTTAATGCCAATGTCTTTCTCTCTCTACCACCCATCTTCTCCCTAAACTTTCCAAGTTATTAAATGGATTGAATAATCATTATGAAAAACACTTGAAACAACCTCCTACCTTGAACTCCAAGGAAACTCTATATCAGTGTTCATTTACTCAACATAAGGAAGTAGTTAGGATTGCATTGGGACAACCATCTAACCATGCTTCTATGTAATTTATTTATACACCTTTTTAAGGTTGGGTTTATATTTTATTCTCTTAACATAGTCTCACTACACACACCATGTTAATTATCCTTGTTTTATTCATGATTTACTTGATCTATGATTTGATTTTATAAATTAAGTTGAATGCATAATTTATTTTAGGCCTTCAATGGTTTTGAAAACCAGACGGGTAGTAAGTTTTATGTTCATGCCTTGTTAGCTATAATACCATCATGTCCTTTATTTTTAATAGATACTTGATCATGTATTTTGGTTTGATATGTCTTTTAAGATATAATTATCTTTAAACATTTTCCTTTTCTTATTGTATGGATTTCAATTTTTTTTAAATTTTCTATTCCTCTTCTATACAGATTTAAAAAACTAAACATGAGTGATAAATATAAATATCATGAGAAAACTTACACTTGGAAACTATAAAAGAGGACCTAAATACCAAGATGTCAAAAAGTACTATACATGCACATTATAAAAGAGTGTGTTCTCAAAATTAGCCTTGGTGAGCCCAAAAGGATTTGAATTATAGGGAATAATGAAAATGATCATAAAATTAATGGGTTTCCTTTATTTCAAAAACATTATAATGGAGATATAATATAATGATAGGTAGGCATGAATCATCATCATGAAAAGTGATATATGTAAATGAAGACATGAATATATACTCTTACAATCTTAACACAAAGGAATATAAATAATTTTAAGTGAGAGAAAACACTTATCTCAATTTTTGCCTTATCTTTCAAGAAATACACCTAACTAAGGTTGGGAGCAAAAGAAATATATTAAAATAATTGGATGTGTATTTATGAAAAAGGCCTAGTCTTATCTAAGGTCTTATAATATAAATCACAAAGTGAAAATATAAGAGGCATAATTAAACATATCAAAAGGGTGTTTATAATGAAATTAAAACCAAAGAGACAAAAATGGAAACAATTATTTACTAAAAATATATGGATGGGTGCTTTTGAGGTAGGCCTTGTCCTATCTGAGGTCTTACAATGTTACTCACAAAATGAAAAATCCAAGAGGTGTAAGTAAAGACCAAGTACCTAAACACCTAAGATAGTTACTATAAATAATGTGCAAAAGGGAACCTAAAGGTATATAGATAGTAATAAAAGTTAAACCTATAATATATATATATATATATATATATATATATATATATATATACATATACATACATACATACATACATTTATATGTATGTATATATAGGTACATAGATACGTGTGTGTGTGTGTGTGTGTGTGTGTGTGTGTGTGTGTGTGTGTGTGTAAATAATGATAAACACACAAGTAATAAATAATATAAATGAAAAGTAATGAATACAAGTAAAGCTATGAAAAACACTTAACTAATAAAAATACTTCTTCAAGATTTTAGTGTTGGTTGATTCTTTCAAGATGTGACCATTATTTATTTTTAATCTATAACTACTAGGTCTTAAGATACCTTTAACTAAGTAGGGACTAGACCACTTTTGGGCATATTTTACTTCTTTGATGTGGGTGTAATCTAACATTATTACTAAGTCTCCAATAGTGAAATTATGAACTTTTAAATTTTTGATATGTTGTTAAACTAGCAAGCATTGTATTGGAGATTACGATGTAAAACATTCATACATTTCACATCAAGGAGGTCTAAGGTGTGAAGACAAGATTCATAGATCCTTTTATCAGTATTAATGTCGTGAATGGATTTGTGTAAAGAGGTTAACGTGACTTCTCATGGTAAAATTAATATATAACCATAAATTAAAGAGAAGGGAGTATTCATAGTGGTGGTATAAAGACTAGTATGATAAGCCCAAAGTGTAGGATATACCTTGATATTCTAGTCTGAATGAGAATCCCTACTAGTCTTTTAAAAATTATTATTAATTTTTTTTAGTGGATTCATATTGACCATTGCACTGAGGATGATTAGGTGTGGAAAATTCATGCATTGTTTTAAATTTTGTACAAAATTATTTCATGTCTTTTTTTTTTAAGTTTCCACCATTTCTATATATGATGGTGTGAGAAATACCAAAAATAAATAATATTTACTTAAGGATAAATATGGAAATAGCAATACTAGTAAAATTAACAAGGGGAATATATTCTACCCATTTGGTAAAGAACTTTGTGGTAGAGTGACGAATACATTGACATATTGTAATTTAAGTACCTTGCTAATGAGATATAATCCTCACATAGAGAATGGATAGGTAAATTCCAATGTTTGAAGCTCAATAAAGGAGAGTGAATTAGATGATCATAGACTTGGAAAGGATTAAACTTTTTAAAAAGTGTGATGGCATATTTTTTGAGGTCAAACCAAAAGTATCCCATCTATAATAATTTAGGATCTGTAGCATGTCCGCTATAATGGCCATCACAAATTCCCCCATGTGTTTGATAAAGGATATAAAGGACCTCATCTATAATAACACAACAAATCAAGGTACCTTTAGCATTATGATAATAAAGTATTTCATTTCTAAGGGTTTCTTTTAAAGATTGCTTGAAGAGTTTGGTCTTTTCATGAGATTCAACTTCTCGAGGATATGTATGGTGTTTTATTAATTAGATAATGTCTTTGTATCATGGGCTTTCTCAATTATTTATGCCCTTGATGTGGAAAATGAGATTCTCATCTTTGTACTATATAATAAATGGGTATCTACTTATATGAAGTATGAACTATGAGTCATGTAATACCTAATAATGATGAAAGAGGGAAGTTAAAAAAGTATGATAATTAGATATTATTTTTTTTATCATGAGATCGGTTCAATGGTTAAAGATGAAAAAAATTTAGCAAGAATAGAGACAAGTTGATGACATGAAATATGATTTTCACTTTTGCATTGATATTTGCTATAGGATTGATGACATATGAGTTGTAAATTTCATAAGGCATGTGGGTATGGGATGTCTAAGTCTATATCTACTTGCATCCTAATGATGAGAGATTCATATTTAGACATATTATTAGTGACTTAAATTTTTAAATAGAAAGATATATGAATTATTTTCCATAAGAGTCGACTAAGACATAACCTTCCCCAACTCCTTAAAGTCAAATAACTCCATCTAAGTGAAGTGTCCAAATTGTAACCTTAAGTAATTTGTCTATGATGACTTTGGAATTTTGTTAGAAAATGATATTTTGGGCCCTTTTAGGGTCTATTCATCTATATAAATCTAAAAAAAATGAAATTAGTATTTAATAAAAAATCCTATTTAATACCTTCAAAGAAAAGGGTCTCTTATCAGTAATAATATCTTGAAGGTTATTTGTAGCTCTATTAGGAGTGGTGTAAGTTTGATCAATGATCGATTGGCCTTTTGATAATTTTTTAGTACCAATTATAAGTCAAAATCCATTAATAGTAACATCCATTTGGGGAAGTAAATATTTGAATAAAATTTTGAAAAGGGTATCAGAATGGACTATCATGTAAGTTTTATGATAAACCTTATAATATTAAATATTTTCAGTGTTGAAGAAAATAGTGAGATAGATGCATTTCACTTTTGTGTAATGATATTCATAATATATCAAGGTAAGATTAATGTATTAAATAACATATCATTTCTTGATTCATCTTGTTGTGCTAGCATTGACCCAACCAATATGAGGGTATATGATGTATACAAGATGAGATGGAGGATAACGTAATAATTCCTTAATAGTTTTGAGATGCATTATGCCATTCAAAATCATTACCTTTCTTAAGGATTGAGTTTATTGAATTGATACAATAATCCATATCAAGGATGAATTTATTAATTTACCCAACTATATGTAGATAGATACAAATTTTAAAATGGATCGAGGAATATGCATGTTTATAATAGTGTTGATTTTATTTAGATATACATAAATACCTCTCAAGAAAACTAATAATACTAAGATTTTTTCAAAGGTAACACTAAAAAAAACTTTTAAATATTGAGTTGAATTCTTTATATTATGAAACAATCTAATACGATGTAAAGATCATGAAGACAGTTTTCATGATCTTGGGATTTATCGATAAGGTCATCCATCGAGGTTTTGAATATTTTATGGAAGAGGTCATGAAATATATTTGTAATTGCATGTTGATGAGTTACTATAAATTTTATAAGGATGCAGGGATTATTAACATGGAAATAGTTTCCCCATTTGGTAATAAAAGTGATTTTGTGTTGATACTTGGGAGCAATATGAATCTGATTATATCTTGAAAAACCATCCATGAGGAATAAAATCTCATAATTTGACATAGATTAAATAATGATGTCAATTCATGGTAAATATAAATTATATTTAGAACATGCTAAACTAAGATAATGAAATTCAATATAGATGTAAATGACCATAGTGATTTTATTTCAAATGAGAACAATGTTGGATACCCATTCAAAATAATCTAAAGGCTTGGTGAACTTAGCATTTAAGATTTTGATAATTTGTTTGTGATAGAAGGTGTATATATTGAGAGGATTTTTTTATTTTGGCATGGTTATTTTTCATATGGATATGTGATAATGTCATGGAAAACTAAGTTAGGGTTAATTTTAAGCATGTCTTTGTATGACCAAGAAAAGGCTTCACATTATTTATCAAAGAAGAGGCCTAAATTATCTTTAGTTTTGGGATGAAGTTCTGTGGATAAAATAATTAGGTTGGGATAGATAGTTATGTATTTTTTCATGGCTAATATTTCCTTAATAACCATGGCATTTACATATTGGAAATGGTATGAAACTAGAGGAAGATTTTAAATATAATGTGTTTTGGGATCAATGATATCAATAATTTTTTTGAATCAAGCAACCTTATTTGAAATTTTCCAAGTTTTTTATATTGGTAAGGAAGCTGAGAATCTATAGCATGGAGAATTTATAAAATAACTTTATCACTATTAAGCATAAGTATAGGTCCATAATATAGAATATTTTAATGAAGATCCATAATATTATCACCTTTGTTGTCTAATTAAGAATGTATTCATATTACACTAGTACATTTAACATATAAGGTGATTTCACAAGTTGAAGTAAAAGGAAAATATTTTTAATAGATGGTACCATCTTGACTGATACAATCTAGTATAGAAGAGTTGTGTTGAACTATATCAGTATGTTTGATATAATTAGTAGGGACACAAACAATATTGAATAATTTTGAACTATCAATGTAGTATATTCGAGGTGGTGAGTTTTAAGGTAAAATTGATTAACCCTAAATTTATTTATTAATACAAAGGTAATATAGGGTTAATAATATAGAAATGAATAAGCACAAGGGTGATAAATAGATCTATAACATGCCAATTAATTTAAAAACATAGATCAACAATACTCTAAATTTTTAATATCATGATATGCTAAAAATATAAATTATAGCTATTTATTAGTATTGCAATAAATTGGAAACAAGATTACTTAGTTAGATCAATGTGCATATGTAGATTTGGGTCGAAATAAGTATGAAGTGGACTAGATCTAGATCTAGAAATAATTGTTAGATTCTAGAAATTTTCATTTTATGGCCTCAAACACTTGCATTAGATCCAGATAGTTAATTAAGGTTGGTGTTTGAGTGGGACACAAGTGTCTATTACATAATAGTGATTGGATATAAATTAAACCACCTAGATCCTTATGGGTTTTATGTTGCCTTTATTTTAGTTTGTACATATTATGTGCACATTTTATCTTCTATTTTAAAATGATAAAATCTTAGCTTCCTCACCCTTGGAGTAATTATGGAAAAATGGGTTAGTAGGTACATGATGTCAAGTTACCCCAAGGATCCCTATATTAATGGGCCCTACCTACATATACAATTCTTTGAATAGGGCCTTATAATTATGTAGTTATACCCTATGTGTTGGATTGTATATACATAAGGATGTAATATGTGATAAGTACATAGACTGACCTATCTTATAACTCAAAAAATATGTCTCATGGGATGTTCCTTTAGTAACTAAGACCTATAAGGATACTTCTCATAATCCTAATATGTAAATATGGACAAATAGGGTAGATTTTCTCACTTGAATGCTTGATTAAGTATTTTGGGTAAGTTTTCTTATGAGTTCCTGGTATTGTCTAGGTTTATAGGTGAGGAATGAATGAGATTTGATCTTATAAATATACTAATCCCTTTTTTAAAAATATTACATTATATCACTTAGGATGACCTTTAATATATGTTTCACTTTCAAATTAGGTCAATTTGGGCACTGAACACTAGCATTGATGCATGCATTTGGATGGGGTGAATGTGTTTGGGAAGATGGAAAATAGTATAGGTCCAAAGCTTATAGATAATTATAATGATCAAGTTTCCAACATTTTTCACAATATATAAGAACCCTTCATCAGAATAATAATTTTTGGACTGAGAGATAAGAAATTTTACACAAAGAGATAGTGAATGTGAGACTTTCTATTAATAGTAAGGTATTAAAAATAAAGGGTAAATCCATGATAT
Source organism: Torreya grandis (assembly GCA_037957365.1). Classification (NCBI taxonomy): domain Eukaryota; kingdom Viridiplantae; phylum Streptophyta; class Pinopsida; order Cupressales; family Taxaceae; genus Torreya; species Torreya grandis. The sequence goes on along the minus strand of JARHVA010003950.1, from coordinate 574,645 downwards.
GTATTTTCCAAGTGTACAAGACTGAGGTAATATATAATTAAAATTTAGTGTCTACATTTCCCCTCCATCCCCCACCACCCCTAATCTAGTAATGAAATTACTAGTTTAGAGGAAATAAATGTGTACCTAGGTGTGTATAATAAACCTTGACTTTATGTGAGTCCAACTTGAGTGATTTTATAGTCACTAAACTAAAACCAAGAACATGTTAGAGTATATAATCAGTGCATGTAATATACAATTGAAATAATTTTAAATGCTTGAATGTAAATAGAATGTAACCATCTTGCATTTTGGTAATTTAATTTGATGAGAAGCTTCATTATAAAGCCTTAGATTTTATATTAAGACAATTTCCAAACCTAAAATTACACATATGTAGAGATATTAGAGGAGAACATTCCCCCAACCTTATAAAATACACAACTTCCCACATGAACATTAATCATATTTCAAGTGTGCAACTTGGTCATACTTATAACATTACGACTATGAGTGATCAAATAGCATTGTATATCTGGTCAAGATAGATGATTTAATCAAACATAAATTTTAATATTGGTAATATTTAGTGATTTCATCACCTCAAACTTGATAAAAGGTGAACTAACTACTACAATAGATTAGATCAATAAAGTATATAAAAGTCCATCCTGGGTAATATAATATTTCCTAGTAGTATCTAAAATCTAAAAGTTTATTTTATTTTGTAATTTAAGGTGGTATTTTTCATGGCATATGCACCTAATATATGTCTTAATCTAAAACCTATGCATAAAAATGGTGCCAATGTATATAATGTTTCCAAAATTTTATTTTTGAATTATATAGTTGTGCAGTTTGGGCAATTTTGAGATTTTATGCTAGTGTGGAGGACATGTTCCCATGGAATGCTCCCATTGAATCTGAAGAATATAAAAATTAGTGTAACTATGGAGAACATGTTTCCATAACATGCCCCAACTATAATGTTGACATGTTTAATATTGAATAAGTGTGGAGGTCATGCATTTTTTGCATGCCCTCACTAAAATCTAAAATTTTGAGGGTATGAAATCCATGCCCTTATGACATGCCCCCACTAATATGCTCTCCTTTTGAGTTAAGGGGATTTATAAAGTGGTAGTTACCTTACCTTAAAGTTATAAGATAATTATATTATATGTTTATGTAACATGGAACATATATGAGTAGCATGTTTAGGTAGATATAACACCAAGTTATATAGTATGTGATCACATCGAGTCCAAAAATACATGACTAAAATCATGACAATGTCTAGAGAGTAATAGTACAATATCAAGAAGAAACCAAACACACACATAATATCACTCAAAAGTGAGACGAAATGCAATGATCTGAGGACCTCATACAATGGGCATGTTCAAATGCCAAAAAATTTAAGTGATATGACTTAATAAAATGTCCACAAATAATAGAATGACATGCACAAATGTCCACATACAACAAACCAAAACATTAAAATGTCACAATAGGAAAACATAATCACGGGGGCCACAATTAATGGAGCATATTCAAATGCTCAAAAAATTAATAAAATGAAAGACAATAAAAAGCAAGGAACACACTCAAGGAAGTGTAAAATAGAAATAATTGAATCATAAGCAACCAACATAAACATATCATACTAGGCTATGGATATATGTTTTACCAAAATTCTTTATGTACATAGCATAATAGGTACACATAGCATAACAAGTACACTAAAAATATATATAAGCATGGATAAATGTATGTGTAATTATATAAGATCAAAAATGATAATTAAAATTATCATATAATAATATAACCTAGGTATATCATGATCAAAAAGTGGTTACCCCTAATGTACTGATTAATTGAGCAGATGTTAGTCCCAACATTTATATGTGTATATATCATGTACGTGTGTATTCCTATATCACACCCAAAATATGTGTGAAACATATTTATATATATATATAAATAAATTATATACTATCTACCAATATGTAACAAACAAAAATATTTCAAGGAGCTAATAAGGTATGAATATGTTGAATATTTTTGTTTTTTTGAATGTTTTAATTTTATTGGAATTTTTGAAATATTGTTATGGATATGAAAATGAGAACTAGAACCCAAGGATTTGATAGAAATGCATGCCTGTATAGAGGCCCTATATCATATTTGTCATATTCATATGATGCATATTCATTATCATCAAGATCATACTAATATTTTTTGTTATTAGGATCATAATCATTGATTTAATCATTATTATAGGATAAATGTAACCTCTTAGTTTTTTGTTAAAATTTTTATGTGTCATTTTTAGAATATGTGTATGAAAAGCCAAATTCATGATATATTGGTGTTTCCTTCTTTAAGGTTTATTTTTATTTAGTATTTTCATCATTTTTAGAAACTTGCATCTCATTATGGACTAGAGAAGAGTCATGCATCTTTGTTTGGCATTAGGAAAATATATAATTTATTCTTTGATGTATTGATTTAATTGTACTACATATTTATATAGATTGAACTTTGAAATATGTTCATGATTTAAGTTTTTCATTTTCAAGTGTTTGTGTTCAAAATCATCATTTGGTACCCATATTTTCTATTTTTTTTATTTTGGAGAGGTACTCATAATATGAGTGGTTTGCTTAATTGATGTATCAATGCTATGATCACCACTATCATTTATATTTTTTATTTTTTTATTTATTTAAAAAAACTAAAGTTTGTATGATGTCCATGCATTCTATGATATGCAAAATATTATTTGGATCTCCTTATAGGATGTAGTGGAGGTAGATAGATTACTTTATTTTGAAGCATTTATCTTAGGATTTCACTTTGAATATTAGTAGTATTTGGTATAATATTTAAATCACTTGTTTTATATGTATACTATTGTATCTTTTCATTTATACAAAAAACCTTATTTAGTAGAGCATTGTTATAATAAGATGTAAACAGGTGATTAACACTAGCACATTTTGGATTATGTAGGTATATAATCTAATTTTTCAATGATGTCACTCTGAACTAACATATTGTCTTTGATTTTTTAACTCTTCCATTAAATTACACATGGTGGAAATTTTATATTTTAGGGACAAACAAGAAAAAACTCTAGGCAAATCTAACCAAACATACATACATTTACTATCTACCTTAACCCTTGAATGAGTGATAGCATGGACCTTGTTATGTGGATGGTCTCTAGCACCCTCCTTGGGGTTAGGATGAGGAATAATTTATTTTTTATACATATTAAAAATAAGTTTAGGAAAATAAATTGTGATTTTTTAAATAAATTTAATAATTGATATATCAAAAAATTATAAAAAACCCTATAGCACACTATGAGTTTCATGGAAAGACACAGAGGTCGAGCTCACCAAATTTTTAAATCTAAATTAAGTTGTTGGTAAAAGGGTATTTTTGTCAATTAGGAGTGTTCCCTTGTGATAAAGTGTGAAATTCATCACTCCTATTGGAACATGTAATCTCTCCAAAGTGTGGGTGACTTTAGAAGGGAGAGAATCTCTAGAATGTGCTAGTTCCCTTGGTGCTTTCACTAAAACTTACTTTTAAAATACTACTTACTGATTCTAACAAGGAAAAGGGTGCAAAAGATAATGAAAATGGATGAAACTAAATTAAAATTTAAATGTATTTTTTTATGAACTCAAATTCTTGAAATGACACTTATATGAAAGGTAAAAGCTTACACACACATTTTTACATCAATACTTCACAGTAAGGACTTTATAACCTCAATTCATGTAAAAAAGGACTGAATGCACATCTAATACATGAACTTAAACTTGATTTGGACACTTATAATTACCTGTAGAACATTAAAAATATCTCATTAAGGTATAAAACTAGACTATAACTAAGGAAAAAAAGTATTTCACTAAGTTATATCAATGGCAAGCACATACACTTCACTAGAAAAGACCTAAAAATGGAGGAATTTTGATTCTTATTGATGTCAAAAGGTGAATAAATTTTTTTTCAGCATTTATTCACAATCCAAATATCAAATTATTCTTACATTATTAAAAAAAAATGTATAGCAAAGAAATTCTTAGAGATAAAGCAGCTCCAAAGTAGGGGACCTCAAACTTGGTCAAATAGCTCCTCCAAAAGTGATACATAGCCTTTTAGCTTCTAAAATATTTACCATACATAAATTTTAATGGAAAATAATTTATATAAATTTTAGGAGTCTTATGATACTCATCATTATGTTTTTTCAAGCTTAGAGAACTTGGAGAGTGCCTATATTCTTGCACCAACCCCTAGATTTTAGCCTTCTTGTCTCCCTTGATGAAAAAGTATCTTCCATGGATATAGGTCTTCAATTCCTCCAAAGTATTTGATTTTAAATATTATCTAGACTTATTAATGATTATAAAACACTTTGAAATATTTGGTTACAAGAGTCCTTAATCAAATTGACTTTGTCTTGCACAGGTGCATTTGGAAGAGGAAGAGTCTTATTTGCACTTGTTGGAGACATTTTACAAAGCCTCCTTTAATTATAAATCTTAATTAAATTTATAACACATTTAATATGGTGTGACATATCCTAATTCAACTTTCCAATTCATTGCAATAGGCTATATGTACCTATTTAGCCTTTAAACTCTTTAAAAGGCATAGAAGGAAAAGGAGGAGTTTTCTTCAAATTTATAACAAGCCAGAATCTCTCTTCCATTTAAGGATTATAAATGTAATACATGGCCTTATTCAAGTAAATTTTAGGCATAAAACACTCATCAAGACCTGGAACAACACCAAAAATATGCATTTTCCATGTATTCCTTATAGCCCTATTTTCCTAAAAAGCTCCTTATTTGGGAAAAAATAGAAGTGAAAATGCAAAACCAGGACTTTTTATAGGTACCCATTATTCTTTCACATATCCATGCAAAATTTCATGGCCAAACTCCAATATTTTATATGATTTCTATCCCATTTAGCCTGCCAAATTAGCCCTAATTAGCCCTTATAGCCCTAGAAGAGAAATTTTGCACCTGGGAGATCATACATGTATGAAACCTAAAAAAAGTATTTTATTCACTTTTATCATTCCCTCTCCATGCTCCATGTCAATTTTTGTGTCCTGGAACCATTTGGAAGTACCAAAACCATGAAATGGCCTTTGGAAGGCTTGTCTTTTGAAGGCATTTTCTAACTCACCAAAAGAATGAAATGTTTTGGACACTTTTGGATTTTTTTTTTGGATTTTTTAATTTTATCTAGTAAAAAAATTCCTAATATTCATTTTCCATCAATTGGCATCTTTCTATACTCCTTACAACATTCATTTTAGCTCAAAAACATTAAAAGGTACCATTTTTGTACAAATCCATACAAGTGAAGGTACAACAAAGACATGTGACCCTCTAAGAGTTACCTAAAAGCTCTGGTAGGTTTGCATGAATCAAATATTCCATTTATTTTGGTATATAACTCAATATCTTCAAACTAGTCCTCAACAAGGGTTTGCAAGGGTTTTAGGGGTAGTTTTTGCTCTTAAGGTTGGTTCATAATGTTTAGACATCTAAACTTCAAAAAAATTCACAAAAATGTGTCCAAGGACCCTGAAAACATCTCCAAATTCCTTTGTCTCCCATTCAAAACCTTAGGTGAGATATGAGTGATCAAACTTGTCAATTCAATCTTGTCTTCACCATTTTACATAGGTCTTGGGTAACTCTGAGCCAAAATGGATTTACTTGTTTCTTCCCATGCATTCCAAATGACTTAACACCTTTGTATCCATCCCATAATCATGTAAAAATTAATTATAATACTCTTCCAAGGTTTAAAAATAAATTGGTACCCTATTTGGATTTAGGCCTAGTCATGTTTAGTAGGTATATATCTGCACTTTGAAGCTTAAAATATCTCTTTTGATGTTTAATATACCATAAAATATCTCTAAAAATTTTGGATACATCCCACACACATGTTCCAATATCTCGTAAATCTCACTTCAAAATAGAAATGACAATGCTTTCTTATTTGGGCCTTAGGCTTGCACTTTGCCTAATAAACATGTCTGTAACTTTTGCATTCTAGATCACCCCATTAGATTCCACCCTTTAGTGATTGATTTCATATACTGACCTGAATCTTAGATATATTCTCAAAACTCTTTGAAGGACCTCAAATCTTTTAGTCACCACTATTCACCACTTTCTCTTAAACTTGCAGGGTTCATGCAAAGGAATAGTGCCCCCTATCTGAGACAAAATAGGGGGCACTTCCCCTATCTTCTCACTAAAAATATATATTAGAGAGGGATATCCAATTTTAAAGGATACTCTATTCAAAAAATGATCTCTTAACTCCAAGTATAGACCTTTTAACTCTCTTTATCTCCAAGACAGAACCTCAACAATGTCTACTGTGCAGGATTCCCAAGAATAAATTGATTTTTGTATTTAAATGAGCCTTTTTATATATTTTTATGCATCATAATGATTCCATTAAGTTTCTCATACTATTATGAGTGTGATCCTAACTTTATTCAACACTTTTTTCCTTCAATGAATCTCTCACACTCCTCTCCTAGTAAGGACTATGTCCCAACTCTTTGACTATAACTGTGTTTGCTTGTTTCAACTACATATTCAGCCATAGTTTTGAGTCTCAAACTCTTATAAGAGCCTTTACAAAACCATTATGACCCATAAAACATGTTTTATTGATATAAAACCATATTCAAGTCCCTAATTTCTTTAGAGACACCAAATGACATAAATAAACCTTGAATCCACTGACTGATTATCCACTATTTATCTGACCAAGAAAATAGTATGAGTACATTGGAGTACCCATAAGTATATTATCAATAAATTTTTAAGACTTGACTAGTTCCATAAGGCCCTCAAATGGCCATTCTTGCTAAAAATTGCCCTATACTCCTTATAGACTAGATGACTGTGTTTAAACATGAAAACTTGATTTAAGAGGCCACTATTGGTGGAATACTATACTAAACACCCAAATACCTTTTCTATATATGACCTCTACCTTTATTTACCACATTATATAACTTCATGATGTAGTTAGTCTCACAAAGCATTTGATCTCCATACATAGGGTTTTGGAAATTGAGAATTCAAATTGACCCTAAGAGGTTTGCAGGTGTGTCTTTTATGAGTTTGAATAAGTAAAAAAATCCTTAAATATACTTTAACATCCTATAACTCCTTTTAATGCTTCTCACATTGATTTAACCCTTAATTACTATTCTTTAAATGCCCCAACTTAATAATACCCTATATTTCTTTAATGCCACACAAATGCATCTATCTCACAACATGCTTGTAGGATTGTATTATGTTGGCTGTAAATTGAAGGTGAGTCTCTGTTATATTCATAATCACACAATTTATCTAACTTGATCCATAATTTATTATGATATTCTACTAACTTAGACCCTTATTGAAAGAGACAACACTCCCCATTAGGCCTCCAAATTGATCAAAAGCCCTACTTGGTTGTAGCTCTCACCATGTGATGGTTGTAAGTGATTACTTTGGGGCTTATTATCCTTATCAAGACTCCTTGTGTTTTTTTACTCTCTTTTCCCTTTATGAAATACAATTGCCCAACACTCCTTAAGCCTTTTTGATAACAAACTTAGTCCTTGTTTGATGTTCTAACCATCTTCCATTCATAAGATCATCTCTTCATAATACAAATGTGGTTTTAGGTTACTTTGTTCTTATGCTTATCAATCTTACTCAAAACCCTGATTGTAAATCACTTGAAAAAACTTCCTTAGGGTCTCCACTGAAACTTTTCATACTAGTCATGTATTCAAGGGTTCCATTAGCCTTAGCTGTCCTTGATAGGTCTCCATTTGACACTTTACCTACTTGGCTATAGGTGTTCATAATAATCTTTTGGTTGTAGATCTATATTTTTCTATATTAGGCCTCCTTGGGGTTTCAAGGTATCCCATATGCATGATTTAGGGCCTTTGACATGATTGAATACTTGATACTCCATAGGGAAACCTACAGTCCCATCAACATGACCTTAACTATCAATTGTACTATGTTTGTGGCTATAGTTAAAGGTGCTTGCTATAGATGGCTCCTTAAAGGCATATAGATGCTTTGTATACCTCTGGCTGTAGGTTTTGATGAAGGCCAATACCTTGCTTTCCAATCCTTTTGATGAATTTTTGGAACACTAGTGTGTTTTCCAATCCCATAGGACCATTGATCATGCATATACTTCTTCTAGGTTACCTTGGATCATGAGGTCAAATGCAACTTGAAATACTATTGTAAAAACTGAGAGAATTCAAGAAACAAATACCCAAATTGGAGACCTCTAATCACCTTGCTCCTCAAATCACCATCCATTCTCTCTAGCATAGCTCTACCCCTAAGATAGGGGTACCAAATAGAACCATTTAGAATGATCTAGGCTCTTGTTTAATCATCTTATGAAAACATCAAAGAAGCTACAAAGCTCTATTTTCATGTCTTAAAGGAAGTTATCCCTAAAACTTAGATTTCTTCATTTGGACTGATTCTTCAAGTCTACCTACCAAGCAATGAACTTAAACATAGTTTTCATGATATCTCCCAAATTCCTACATCTAATGAAGGCCTCAAAACCTATCAACCTCTCTCATACAAGGATTTTAGAACTCTATTAGACCACCTATAGGTGGAATTTTGTAATTCAGGTAGTAGGTATGAGTCTTAAGCAGTGAACATGGAATATAAGCGTTTAGTTAGTTTTAGACCTTAGCAAGGTTTCCAAATACATCTTTCTCAACTTTAAAAACTTTAAACAATATTCAAAACTCCCATTTTAATTTTCCTACCCTCCTATAGGTGATGATGAAGTTACAGGTCTGTGTGTACTTATAAATAACTCAAAGAGTGAATTACACGGCATTAAAATAGCCTAAGTGCTCATGTTAGTTAGAGGCAAATTATAAACTTCACAAGACTATTTATTAACTCCATCTAAATATTAATAGAACCTCATTCTTTTACCATCATGGTGACAAGTGAATGCAAGTAGGGGTGACTGTGTATGGTGGATTTGATATCATGTTATTGACTTGTAATGACCTTATCATGATTTATAGAATCAAATGCATCCAAAGATTTATATTGAATAAAAATATTCTATCTCAATTACTCCTTACTACTATGAAACCAATTGGCCCTTGATAATATCATCATAACCTAGAGGTAGTCATCTTGAATGTATAGACTGAGTAGCAACCATGATGCAAGAAACTAGAGGCTTTGTCAAAGTCATGATGTCTCTTAAAACTTTGATATTTATTAAACCACTTTAAAACATATATCATCCACTGTGAATGGATAATAAGCTTGAAAACAAGCTCAAAAGGTGCTATTAACTTTTTGAATAAATGTACTCAACTTGAGCTCTCTCAAAGAGACATACTAAGGATGGAAACTTGTGAACTATAAATTAAATGAACCAGGTGTATCATGACTTAAAAAATACATTTATAACATTTTAATATGAAAACCACTAATGAAAAAACCATCTTTTGCTTCAAAACTAATCCAAGAGACCACTCAAAAAAATAGTGAAAGGGAAAGAGGTTTTATGATATAAATACCTTCTTGGGAATAGTTATAAAATTATAAAAATATTAAAAAGAGCCTAATTACCCATAAAAGCATTACCCAAAACCATTTCTCTTCATTATTTTCTAAGTTTGAGAAACATGCCCAAGAATAGACCCCTCTCAATTGCATAGGCTATAGTGACCTACTGTCACTCTTAATGATTATTCATAAATATGGGGGAACCAATATGAAAAATAATTCCAATAATTTAAATCTTACTCAAACCCCTAAAAATGGAAAAATTTTAAGCTCCCAAATCTTTCTCTTCTTCTCGTATTGAGCATTTGAAAATTGCCCTTCTAGGCATGCAAGAAAGGTCAAAATTGAAGCAAAGTTGGATTTTGAAAATTTTTCACCTATAAATTCATAAAAAAAATTTATATGACATTTTAAGGACCTAATAAATCATCCATGCAATTTTTTTCATAAAAATCCTATGAAAACCAAAGTGAATGCCTCAAAAAGACATATTTTTGCACTAAAAATGCTATTTCTACCAAATAAATATAAATTTAATGATTTAAAATGTTTTATAAAGTCTATAAAATTTATTATGAGGTTAATAAATATGTGATAAATCTTCCTTATGATCAGATACTATCAAACCCTTCTTTGAATAGCACAAAATAGTCAGATTTTGTATAGAAATGAGTCATAAAATTAGTCCATAATGTGATCAATTTGATTATTCATTTATTATTAATTTAATTACCTTTAATAATGCTATTAATCTTATATATACACTCTAGGCTCTTCTTACTACTAAAAAATGACTTGAAAGGCCCAAAAAATGACTAGAAAGCACAAGACAAGTGAAGGAAAAGACATTAAATCACCTAAACAACCTTAAGACCTATTAACCATGGATTCTTCAAGGAATTTTTAGGATCAAATAATAACTCATAATTCCAACTTACATGGTATATAAAGTTTTTAATGGTAGGGGTGACAATTTCATTTCTTAGGTCAAAGTTGTCAACAATTTGGCAACTCAACTGGGAAGCATGCCTGCTATGCTTGAGAACCAAACCATATACATGAAATTTGGACTCGTAAAATAATGAAAAATATGATCCATGACTGAAATTAAAAAAATTTATTTGAAATAATTTAGCTCCTTCCCCCAAAATAAGAAGGGAAACACATAAAATAAGAAAACATTAAACAAAGCAAATGTACAAACAAAACACTTATTTGGGATAAAACATAAACAAACTAGTGTGATTGAATAGAACTTAGAGGAAAAAAACTATGTAAAAGGAACTCATCTCTTCAGTAGTAATGTTTTAAATGTATCCCATTGATTGGGATTGGAAGCTCCTCACCATCCATCTTTGCAAGTTGGAAGGCATTGTGGGATTTGTAGCTGGAGATTGTGTATGGGCCACTCCAAAGGGAATAAAACTTTATGTGCCTTCCTAGTTTAGCTCTATCCTCATCCCACTTCAAGACCAAATCTCGTTATTTAAAACTACATGAAGAAGCTCCTTTATCAAAAGCTCTCTTCACTTGTGCTTGATAAATTTCCATGGCTAACATGGACTGATTTCTTATCTCTTCCAACTTCATAAGCTTAGCATACCTGATCTCCATAGGCTCATTCTCCAGAAACTCAAGTTGATGAATTAGTTCTAAAGTAGGAAACTCGAGAGAAATGGGTAACCTTGCCTCCTTACCATATACCAACTTGTATGGAGAGTTGGCTATTAATATTTTATCGGTGATCCTATTAGCCCATAGAGCTAACTTCAACAAGAGATGCCATGACCTCTGATTATATTCAATAGTCCTTATGATTTTCAATAGGTTCTTATTCATGGAATCAGCAAGGACATTTCCTTGTGGATAATAGTTTGATGAAGTGCTAAGATAAATTCCATGTTGCACAGCCCATTGGTTGATCCTAGTTCCCACAAAATCTATTGCATTATCAAAAATTACAGTTGAAGGAACTCCAATTCTAGTAAGAAAAACTTCATAGATATCTAGAACGTTTGTTTCATTTGCTTCTTTCAATGCCACTACTTATATCCAATGTGTGAATTAATCTATAGTATTTAGAATCCATTTATGTCTTGAACTTGAAGGAGGATGTATGAGACCAATAAATTCTAATCCCCATTGGACAAAGGGTTGATCAACCACAATTGTTTGGAGAGGTAAGGCTGCAAGTTTCACTTTTCCTACAAACATAGCACATTATTTGCACTTCCTATCCCATGCATGGAAATCACCAAATATACTATGCCAATATTACCCACCTCTCATTATCTTAAGGGTTGTATTTCTTATAGAAAAACGTCCTCCACCATGTCCATCATGGAACTCTTTAAGCAATCTTTGAGTTTGGCTTGGCTCTATACATCTTAGCAACATGCCATTGATATATTTCTTGAACAAAACACCATCAACAAGCAAAAATTGAATTTATTTCAACCTAAAATATATTATTTTTAAAGAACTTAGATGAGATGGATAAATACCATATTGGAGATATCTTACCAAGTCATGAAACCAGTTGGAAGATGAGGTATAACAAGTTGCAAATTCTTTATCATTTGACACCAAAACAACCTCATTGGTCTCTTTCAAGTATTGAGATATATTCTCATAGATTCCTTTTTCTCTAATCATATTTTTGACCTTAATTTATAGATTATACTCCATTACTTTGGTTATCCAACCATCTCTCTTCTCAATTATATCTTTGTTCAAAAGGAACTCCTTAATGCTTGGATGGGAAACCATTAGGTGTATCTTATTATTAGACAAGTATCTAAACTTCTTAAGATACCTTATAATTTAAATTACATGTTTTTCAAAAAAATAATACCTTGTATCATACTCTTCCAAGCTTTGAGTAAAGAAGGCTATTGGGTTCTCCAAAGCCTCATGATTTTGTTGCATAAGAATGCCTGAAATGGTGTCCATGTTAGCATATGTGTACAAAATGAAATCCTTTGTGAAATGTAGATTTATAAGTGTAGGATCACTATCTATGGATATTAATCTCCTCAAAACTCTTTACTCCTTTGGACCAACTAAAGCTCTGATTCTTCTTTAGCATGGCTGAAAGTGGCTTAGCCAAAATGGCAAAATCTAAAATATATCTCCTTATGAAATTTATTTTCCCTAAGAATCTTTTCAAATATTTTTTGTGTTTAGGAAAGGAGAGTGAAATAATAGAGTTTACCATTTTATAATATATGCTTAAACCATACTTTGAAACCATATTTCCAAGGATGTTAACTTCATAAACTGAGAAGACACACTTTTTGGGATTTAGAGATACCCCAAATTACCTACACCTTTCGAACAATTTATTGAGATGAACCATGTGATAACTTGGAATCTTTTAAAACACTATTATATCATCCAAATAAATAAATAAAAACTTTTTAAGAAGGCCTTGGAATTCCATATCCATGGCTCTCTAAAAGGTTTCTCCAAGATTGGATAACTGAAGGGCATCTTTCTATATGCAAATGTCCCCCACTTAGTTGAGAAGGCATCTTAAATGGGTCATCTTCCTTAACCAAAATTTTATTATAGCCACTATATTCATCCAATGAATAAAACCTCTCTGAACCTACAACTAGCTGTAAATTTTGTTCCATTGATGGAAAAGGATAGTGATCTTTAAGTGAATCCTTGTTTAAATCATGGAAGTCAGCACATAATATAATCTCACCATTCTTCTTCTATACCAAAACAAGATTTTCCACCAAATTTGAGTGATTGATTGTAAATATAATAAATGACTCTATGAGCTTGTGAATCTCATCTCTCATTAAAGGCTCAAGCTTAGGATTGATGGGCCTTTATCTTTGTCTCACTAGTTTAGTTTTAGCTTCTAACTCAATGGTGCGTTGAGTTATACTTGGGTCAAATAACTTAAGATAACTATATTCCCATGAAAATACATCATCAAAACTTGTGCATAACTTAATGAAAGCTTTTTTTTGTGAAGGAGTGCATACTTTACCCAACTTTGAATTCTCACTAGTTACAATATCTACATTGGCATAATGCTCTTCTTTTGTTGACAATGATGACTTATTTTTCCTTAACTCATCATCACCATTTAAAATATTCTCAAGTGTGACCAATCCTTTGAGAAAATTATTTTTTTTAAGTTACACAATCTAATCACCATACTGATACAAGAACTTTGATTGGTTTCTTGATGAAAACTCAGCCTCTTCTTGCAAGAATATCATAATTTTATTGTCATCTTAAAAAAATTACCAATTATCATGAATATATGGAATATAAGGGCTTAAAACCACCTTTAAGTGTGACTAAATTTTTTCACTTTTTATATTAGCTGGGATACTAAATTGTGCCCTAATGGTAGTCAACCTATATGGATGTTTATTGTCACCTCTTGATATTGCCTAAATGTTAAAAGCTTGAAAATATTAAAGTACCATATTTTATGCTTATAATATTTAAGAAAAAAAAAATCATACATTTAAACCTATTACTTGGTGAACTATAAGTTCACTATCACCAAAAACTTTCAAGGTGTTAACTTTCATCTTCCTAGCCCACTACAAATCATGAACTAGTGCCTCATACTTTGCAACATTGTTTAAACAACCAAACTAAAAATTCATAGAAGAGAAATACATTTGATTTTTTTGAGAAACCAACATCATTCCAATCCTATTACCATGTTTATTCCTTGATCCATCAAAGTACAAATTCCATAAAACTTCACTAGACTCATCATCCTTAATCATGGCTGGAATTGGTGCATCATTCTCATGAAGGAAATATACACCAAGTCCTTCTTATTCAATTATATTATAAGGATCATGATCATGAAAATTATAATCCCACTCATCAAAAAATATATATAAAACTCCATCCAAAGTTAATTCATTTTCTACTCCACTAATTTCTAGTACCTCATCCAATATGATATAGTTAGTGTTCACAACACTTGGCATATATGGCTCCAAATGGAAACATGTAATAGGTTTAGAATAAATTTTTACCTTGGTACCATAAATATTTATAAACATCAAATAAGTCCAATCATCTAATAAATATCCCTTAATCTTTGAGGTGAAGTCCCTTGAAAGGCACATAACAAAGTAAGGAGGCAAGTCTACCACAACAACATTCTACTGAATAGTAACATTTGGACAAGCATGTAGTGTAAATTTAAAATATTTTATGATGACTACCATCTATATTAGACCCATATAATTTCAATACCCCCTTATTATTTTTCTCATAAACAAGGCCAAGCTTGTCTACAATCTGCTTAGGCATAACTATGCTACTAGCTCCACTATCTAGCATATATTTATGAACCAAATTATCACCCACTATAAAATAAAGATAGAATGGAGGAGTTTTATTTTATTTTACCTTAGATTTTTCCACCTTTAACATCTTATTTACTTTTTTCCTATTTGGATGATCCAAATTAGTTAAGACAACACCTTTCTCAACTAGTTTTGGAGACAATTTGAGAGTTGAAAGCTCTTGGATGAGCATATCTTTTTATCCTAGAATTGAAAGATAATCCCACATGATAATTTTGATATTAGACTTCTTCATCTGATCCAATATACTAAAATGAGACCCACTAACCTTTTTTTTCACTTTCTAAAGCACTGGCTACTCACAAACTAGAGGTACTTGATGAACCTTACCAACCTTTGTATTTTGATTTTTTTGTGTTGTAAGGGAAACAAGTTGATATTTTTTACTCTTAAAAAAAATTAAGAGTAATTAAATAATTTGTGACATCTTGAGATTAATCAATGGCTCTTATTTTAGCTCTAGTTATAGCTATAACTTGACCATTTGAATTGTTAGTTTCAACACCCTGAGTAAAAGCAACATGATCATTCATTTGCCAATTCACATTAATGGATCAGGTTACCCTTGAACTTGTTGAGTCTCTCCTTATGATACCAAAATTATGTCTTGGTACTAACCTCCTTTAAAATAAAACTCTTCTTGTGGCATTTGTGGCATAGTGATGTTTTATAATACCAAGGCTTAGTTTGAGCATCATTGAGATTTGAGGGCTGCAAACCTGGATCCTGCATTAAGTTATTCTAAGGTGGGATGGGAATAATGGATTTTGAAATGGAAAGATTATTAATATCAAAGGAAACATATGTATTAGCTATAGTTATGGCTCCTTATGTTTGGTAAGGTGATCTATTCTCTCTAAAACCTTGATAAGGAGGCCTTTGATCTTTAAAGGGTCGATAGGTAGTCTGATTTTGTTATTGATAATTCCTATTAGCCTAAAAATTTTGCCTCTTAAGTTGCATTATTTCAATCCCAAAGGATTTTAGCAAGCCTTTAAACTCTTCTATCTCACTAGTTTGACTAGTAAGGGCTAAAATTTGAGTTTGAGGTGATGGAATAGGATATAAGGATGGAATTTGAGGAATTTGAGAGGTTGGTATAGACTTCATTTCTAGGAATATAGGCATTGGAGGTCTTGGAGAAAGCTTACCATCTTGTATCAAACTATTCTCTACCCTTATTTCAACCTCATAAGCATTTGGCCAAGTAGTACCACCCATTGACTGTATCATCACACTAATGTCAGAGTTAAGGGATTTTAAATAATATAAGAATACATATTCAGGGAATGGCCTAATCAACACAGGTATCCTAGTCAATGTTTTTTGGAATCTAAGGTTAAAATTAGACATGAACTCATGAGGAGATATCTTTATGGTAGTTAACTACTAAACCAAAGATAGGTGATCAAGTTTGTCCTCAAATTGATTGACTAAGGTTGTACCCAATTTATCCCTGGTAGTAGTGGAGTTTAGTGGGAGATTTCTATACCACTACAATGTTTTTCCTTTGAAGGAAGCAACAAGCAATCTAAGAGCTACATTATCCTAAATAACATTATGGGCTAAAAAAAGATTAACTACATCCTAGATGTGCTCAATAGGGGTTATTTTATTTTCCCCTAATAATAATGGGATACTCTAGAGGGAAAACACTATAATGTCATCAAACTAGGCTAAATTCAGTGGGCTACCTCTATTGAATGGAATAAACACCTAGTTTTTAATAGCCATTTGGATAGTGGGAATTATAGTGCTTAGAATAGTAGGATAATTAGGAGACAAATTTTTATTTTTAGGATATTTATTTATATTACTAAACCTTGATCTCTTATATGATGTAGAATACAACCCAATGAATTCAAAAGGAATACCTTTACTAGTTGACCTTGTGGTAATCTTTGGCATGAAAGAATTGCCTATATGATGATATGAAATTTTTAAGCTGAATAATATTTATCTTGTGATGAATATGTATATTATATTATTATATAAATACTTCTCCTCAGCTCCAAACTTTAGCTATTCCAAGGACTAAGAGTCCCATTGGGCATGCCAAAAACTATTATCAATCAAGAGTGTACCCTTGTGAGAAAGTGTGTAATTCCTCACTCCTATTAGAAAATTAAATAACTTTAAAGTTTGGGTGACTTCATAAGGGAGATAATCTATATATATTTTTGGTTACCTTGGTGATCTCACTAAAATTTACTTTTAAGCTACTACTTACTCATTTTGACAAGGAAAAAGGTGCAAAAGATAATGAAAATGGATGAAATTGAATGAAAATTGAAATAGAAGGTGATGCACGAATTCTTTTGTGAAATAAAATGCTTTAAATGACACTTATATTAAATTTAAAATCTTACACACACATTCACTACACCCAAGTAAAATTTCTACATCAATACTTCACAATAAGGACCTTACAACCTCTATTCATGTAAAGAAGGACTAAATTCACATCTAATACATGAAATTAAACTTACTTTGGACACTTATAATGACCTATATAACATCAAAAATCTCTAATTAAGGTAAAAAAACTAGACTATAACTAATAAAAACAAGTATTTCACTAAGTTATATCAATGGCAAGCACATACACTCCACTAGAAAATACCTTAAAATGGAGGAATTTTGCTTCTTATTTCTCTCAAAAGGTGAATAAAAATTTTGGTAGAATTTAGTCATAATCCAAATATAAAAGAGTCTTCTTAAATCCTATAATAAATAATACATATAGAAAATAAATTCTTGGAGACAAAGTAGCCCCAAAGTAGGGGACCTCAAACTTGGTCAAATAGCTCCTCCAAAAGTGATACATAGCCTTTTTATATTATAAAATATTGACCATCCATAATGTGGCATGTAAAATAATTTATATAATTTTTATGGGTTTTATTATACTCATAATTATGTTTTTTCAAGCTGAGAGCACTTGGAGAGTGCCTATATTCTTGCACCAACCCCTAGATTATAGCCTTTTTATCTCCCTTAATGAAAAAGTCTCTTCCATGGATGTAGGTATTGAATGTATTATAAGTATTTTATTTTAACTCTTATCTAGGATTATTAATTATTCTAAAACACTTTTCAAGATTTGGTTACAAGACTCCTTAATTAAATTGGCTTTGTCTTGCACATGTGCATTTGGAAGAGGAAGAGTCCTATTTGCACTTGTTGGAGACCTTTTCCAAATCCTCCTTTCATTATAAATCTTAATTAAATTCATAATACATTTAATATTTAATTACATATGCTAATTCAACTTTAAAAGTCTTTTCAATAGGCTATATGCACCTATTTAGCCTTCAAACTCTTCAAAAGGCTCATTTTTCACCAAGGCATAGAAGAAAAACAAGGAGTTTTCTTCAAATTTGCATCAATACAGAATATTTATTCCATTAGAAGGATTCTCAAGTGAATACATGACATTACCTAAGGCAATTTTAGGGATCAAAAATTCATGAAGACCTGGAACAACACTAAAAACTTGCATTTTCCATGTATTCCTTGTAACCCTATTTTACTAAAAAGCTCCTTGTTTGGGAGAAACTAGAAGTGAAAATGCAAAAAAAATAATTTTAAAAGGTACCCATTATCCTCCCATATATATATATACAAAATTTCATCTCCAAACACTAAGCTTTGATATGATTTCTAGCCCATTTACCCTGCCTAATTAGCTCTTTTAGCCCTAAAAGAGAAATTTTGCATCTGGGAGCTCATGCAGGTATGAAACCTCAATAAAGTGTTTTATTCACTTTTCTCATGTCCTCTCAATTATACATGTCAATTTTTGCAGTTTTTAACCACCTAGAAGTACCAAAACCATGAAATGGCCTTTGGAAGGCTTGTCCTTTGAAGGCATTTTCTGACTGGCCCAAAAGAATGAAACAGTTTGGACACTTTTGGATGGATTTTTATGAATTTTTGAATTTTATAAAGTATAAAAAGTACTAATATTCCTTTTACATCAATTTTAATATTTTTATACTCCTTATAACATTCATTTTAGCTCAAAACCATCAAAAAGTACCATTTTTGTAAAAATTAATACAAGAGAAGGTACAACAAAAAGATATGTCAATGACCATCTAAAATTTACATACAACTTATGGTAGTTTTAATGAATAAAATATGAAATTATTTGTGGTATCCAACTCAATTTCTTCAAACTGGTCCTTAACAAGGGTTTGTAAGGGTTGTAGGGGTAGTTTTTGCTCTTAAGGTTGGTTCATAAAGTTTGGACATCCAACCTTAAAAAAAATTTCACAAAAATGGTGTTAAAGGACCCTGATAACATCTCCAAATTAATTGGTTTCCCATGAAAAACTTTAGGTGAGATATGAGTGATCAAACTTGTCAATTTGAGCTTATTTTCACCATTTTACATAGGTCTGGGTAGCTCTGAGCCAAAATGGATTTCCTTGTTACTTAAAATGAATTAAAAAGGCCTTAAAACCTTTGTATCCATCCCATAATCATGTAAAAATGCATTAGAATACTCTTCCAAGGTTGAAAAATAAATTGGTGCCTTGTTTGGATTTAGTCTTAGTCATGTTTGGTAGGTTTGTCTACACCTTGAAGCTCAAAATGATTATTTTGATGTTTCCTCTACCCTAAAATAGATTAAAAACTTTTTTATACCTCCCAAACACATGTTATAATATCTTGGAAATATCAATTCAAAATATAAATGATAATGCTTTCTTATTTGGGCCTTAGGCTTGCACTTTGCCTAATAGGCATGTTTGTAACTTCTGAATTCTATATCACCCCATTGGGTTCCACCCTTCATTATTTTTTTTTTCTATGTTTCCATAAATTTTATATAGATTCTCAAAACTCCTTGAAGGAAATCAAATCTTTTGGTCACCACTATTCACCACTTTCTCTTAAACCTGCAGGGTTCATGCAAGGGGAAAGTGCCCCCTATATGAGACAAAATAGGGGGAAATTCCCCTATATTATCACTAAAAATATATATTTTATAGGTATCTCCAAGTTTAAATTATTATAAATTAAAAACATGATCTCTTAACTCTAAGTATAGACCTTTTAACTTTGTTTATCTCTAAGATAGACCCTCAACAATGTCTACTATGTAGGATTACCAGGAATCGACTGAGTTTTGTATTTGAATGAGCCCTTTTATTTATTTTTATGCATCATAATGATGAAATTAATTTTATGAGGGTTATCCTATATTTTTTCAACACTCTATTCCTTTAACTAATCTCTCACACTCATCTCCTAGTTAGGACTGTGTCCTAACTCTTTGATTATAACTATGTTTGCTTGTTTCAACCAGGTATTCAGTCATAGTTTTGAGTCTAAAACTCTTGGAGGAGAATTTACATAACAATTATGACCCATAAAACATATTTCATTAATATAAAACCATATTCAAGCCCAAAATTTCTTTAGATACACCAAATGGCATGAATACACCTTGAATCCACCGACTAATTGTCCTAGACATGCCTCAATTTGAGACAAAATAGTGGGTATACCTATTATTTTTGTAAAAAACACAATATTATGAGTAACTTGGATTACACAAAATGAAATTATCAATAAATTTTTAATAATTTACTAGTTCCATAAGGCCCTCAAATGGCCATTCTTACTCAAAATTGCCCTATACTGCTTGTAGACTAGATGACTACGTTTGAACATGAAAACTTGATTTACGAGGCCACTGTTGGTAGATTAATGGACTAAAAACCCCCATACATTTTCCTATATATGAAATCCACCTTTATTTACCACATTATTTAACCTCATGAAGTAGTTAGTCTCACAAATCTTCTAATCTCCATACATAGGGTTTTGGAAATTGAGAGTTTAAATTGACCCTAGGAAGTCTGCAGGTGTGTCTTTTATGATTTTGACTAAGTGAAAAAATAATTAAATGGACTTAAACATCCTCTAACTCCTTTTAATTCTTCTCACATTTATTCAAACCTCAACCACTAGTCTTTAAATTCACCAACTTAACAATACCCTATCTTTCTTCAATGCCACATAAATGCATCTATCTCACAACATGGTTGTAGGATTCCATTGTGTTGGTTATAGATTAAAGGTGGATCTCTATTATATTCATGACCACATAAGTGATCTGAATTTATCCATAATTTCTTATTATATATTACTAACTTATACCTTTAACAAAAGAGACAACATTCCCCATTAGGCCTCCAATTTGATCAAAATCCCTACTTAGTTGTAGCTCTCACCTTATGATGGATGTAAGTGATTAATTTGGGGATTACTATTCTTATCAATAATTCCTATGTTTTTTTATTCTATTTTCCATTTATGAAATACAATTACCCAATACTCCTTAATACTTTTTGATAACAAACTCAGTTCTTATTTAATGTTCTAACTATCTTCCATTCATAAGGTCACCTCTTCATAATATTAATGTGGTTGTAGGTTACTTTGTTCTTATGCTTATCAAGCTTACTCAAAACCCTAATTTTAAATCACTTGAACAAACTTCCTTGGGGTCTCCACTAAAACTTCTCATATTAGTCATGTATTCAAGGGTTCTATTAGCCTTACTTGACCTTGATAGGTCTCCATTTGACACTTTACCTACTTGGATGTAGATGTTCATGATAATCATGTGGCTTTAGGTCTATATTTTTCTATATTAGGCCTCCTTGGGTTTTTAAGGTCCCCCATATGCATGTGTTATGGCCTTTAACATGATTGAATAGTTGACGCTCCATATGGAAACCTACAATCCCATCAGCATGCCCTTGACTATTGATTATACTTTGCTTATGGTTGTAGTTAGAGGTGTTTGTTGCAGATGGCTCCTTAAAGGCCCATAGATGCTTTTTATACCTCTAGCTATAGGTTTTTATGAAGGCCAATACCTTTCTTTCCAATCCTTTTGATGACTTTTTATAACACTAGTGTGTTTTCAAATCCCATAGGACCATTGATCATGCATATACTTCTTATAGGTTACCTTGGATCATGAGGTCAAATGCAACTTGAAAAACGGTAGTAAATACTAAGATAATTCAAGGAACAAGTACCCAAATTGGAGACCTCCAATCACCTTGCTCCTCAAATCACACAACTATTCCCTCTGGTAAGGATCTACCCCTAGGATAGGGCTACCAAATAGAACCATTTGGAATGATCTAGTCTCTTATTTGATCATCTTATGAAAAAATCAAAGAAGCTATAGAGCTCCATTTTCATGTTTTAAAGGAACTTGTCCCTAAAACTTAGATTTATTCATTTGTACTAATTCCTCAAGTCTGTCTGCCAAAAAATGAACTTAAACTTGATTGTCATGATATCTCCCAAATTCCTACACTTTATGAAGGCCTAAAAACCTATCAACCTCTCTCATACAAGGTTTTTGGAACTCTGTTGGACCACCTGTAGGTGGACTTTTACAATTCAGGTAGTATGTATGAGTCTTAGGCAATGAACATGGACTATAAGCCTTTAGTTATTTTTAGACCTTACCAAGGTTTCCAAATACATCTTTCTCAACTTGATGAACTTGAAGTAAGATTCAAAACTCCCATTTTAATGTTTCTACCCTCCTATAGGTGGTTATGAAGTTGTAGGCATGTAGGTACTTACAGATAGCTCAAAGCGTCAAATGCATGGCATTAAAATAGCATGAGTGCTCATGTTAGTTATTCTCAACTTATCATAATGTTTATGGCCTCCATATTAATGTTCATATAACCTCATTCTTTAACCATCATGGTGATAAGTGAATGCAATTAGGGGTGACTATGTATGGTGGATTTGATATCATATTATTGACTTGTAATGACCTTATCATGATTCATAGAATCAAATGAATCCAAAGATTGATATTTAAGACAAATATTTTATCTAAATCATTCTTTCCTAATATGACACTAATTGTCCCTTGATAAGATCATCACAACCTGGAAGTAGTCATCTTGAATGTACAGACTGAGTGGCAACCATGATGCAAGAAGCTATAGGCTTTGTCAAGGTCATGATGTCTAATAAAACATATATATTTATTAAACCACTTGAAAACATATATCATCCATTGTGAATGAATAATATCCTTGAAAACAAGCTTAAAAGGTGTTACTAACTTATTGAATAAATGCACTTAGCTTGAGCTCTCTCAAAGAAACATACTAGGAATGGAAACTTGTGAACTCTAAATTGAATGAACCAAGTGTATTATGACTTATAACATTAATTTATAACCTTTTAAGATGAAAAAACTGATGAAAAAACCATATTTTCCTTCAAAACTGATCCAAGTGACCACTCAAAAAATAATGAAAGGGAAAGAGGTTTTATGCTATAAATACCTTCTTGTGAAGACTTATCAAATTATACCAAGATTAAAATGATATTCATGACCATTAAAAACATTAAACAAAAACATTTCTCATCATTGTTTTTTGAGTTTGAGAAACAAGCCCAAGAATAGACCCCTCTTGATTGCATAGGCTATAGTTACATGTTGTCACTCTTAGGTATTGTTCATAAATGTGGGGGCATAAATCCAAAAAAAATGCCACTAATTTTAATATTACTCATACTCCTAACAATTTCCAAATTTTAATCTCCCAAATCTCTCTCCTCTTCTTGTACCGAGAATTTAAAACTTGCCCTTCTAGGCATGCAAGAAAGGTCAAAATTGAAGCAAAGTTGGATTTTGAGAATTTTTCACTTGTAACTTCATAAAAACCACTTATAATACCTTTTAAGGAACTAATTAATCCTCCATGATACTTTCTTCATAAATATCCTTTGAAAACCAAAGTGAATGCCTCAAAAAGTCTTATTTTTGCACTAAAAATGTTATTTTCACCAAGGATATATAAATTTAATGCTATAAAATGTTTTATAGAGTATATCACATGTTTTATGAGGTTAATAAATATGTAATAAATCTTCCTTATGATTATATACTATCAAAACCTTATCTGAATAGCATTAAATGGTCAGATTTTGCATAGAAATGAGTCATAAAATTAGTCCAAAATGTAATCAACCTAATTATTCATTTTTTATGAATTTAATGACCTTGAATAATTCTATTAATATTTTAAATACACTCCAATCTCTTCTTACCATTTAAAAATGACTTGAAAGGCCCAAAAAATGCTAGAAAGCACAAGACAAGTGAAGAAAAAACCCTAAATCACCTAAACAACCTTAAGACCTGTTAACCATGGATTATTAAAGGAATTTTTAGGATAAAATATAGATTCACAAGGCCAAATTACATGGTATGTAAAGTTATTAATGGTAGGGGTGATAATTTGACCTGTGAGGTCAAAATTGTCAATAGGAACTATAGGTTAAGAATATAAAAATGAATAACCACAAGGGTGATAAACATATATATAGTAGGCTATTTAATTAGTAAACTCATATAAACAATATTATTAATTTATAACACTTAGATATGATAAAAATAGAAATATTCTATTGATTGATATTAAAATAAATTAAGAACAATAGTACTTAGTTGATTCACTATGCATATTTAGATCTAGGCTCAAATAGGCTAGAAGTGAAATGATTTAGGATCTTGGAATAGTCATCAAATTCTATAATTTTACATTTTATGGCCTCAAATTCTTGTATTATATCCATAAATTTGCATAAATATTAGTGTATAAATGGTTTCCCATACATAATAGTGACTATATTTATATGTGACCACTTTGATTCTTATGGGTTATTTGCCAAATTTTATCTAGTGTGTGAAAATCACATGCATAGCTATCATTCTTTATCAAATGATCAACATGGCTTCCTCACCCTTGAAGTTATTGTGGAAAAAATGGGTTAGTGGGAACATGGTGTTGATCTGACCCAAGGAACCCTCTATCCATAGGCACTACCTATATAGACAATACTTCAAACAAGGCCTCATACTTATGTAACTCTCCACTACATGTGTGCTTGTGTGTATATAAGGATGAAATGTGTGTTAAATAAGTATATAGAGTTATCTAGCTTGTAAATTTGCAAATGTGGTACATGGGATACTTCTTAAGTACTTCAAACCTATGAGGATACTAATTTTATGCATGAAATGTAAATAAGGATGAATATGGAAGATTTTATAACTTGAGTGCTTGATTAAGTGATTTTGGTAAGTTTCCTTATGAGTTCCTAGTATTTACTAGGTTTTTAGGTGAATAATGAATGATGGTTAACCTTTTATATATACCAAACCCTTTTGAAAATATCTCACACTAAATCACTTATACCAAGATGTAGGATACGCTACATTTAAAAATTATATGACTTTTAGGCACTAGACACTTAGCTTGAAAAGGGACAATAGCATCGATGTAAGTGTTTGGATAGGATGTAAGATTTTTGGAAGGTATAAAATAGATACACATCCAAAAATTATATATAATTATAATAATTAAGTTTATAACATTTTTCATAGTGTATAAGGTTTGGTCATCAGAATAATAGTAGTCAGACTGAGAGATAATAAATTTGACATAAAAAGATAGTGAACATGAGCCTTTTGACAATAAGAAGGTATTATAACTAAAGGTTACAACCATGATATGTATTTTCCTTGTGTATAATACTGAGATGATAAATAATTAATATTTAGTGTCTAAAATTATATCAACATTAGATTATTGTTGAATGATGCATTATGTTATAGAAGGTTTGACTATACCATGTTAATCGATATAGTTTGAAGGGAAAGAGACATATTAAATATTATCAATATGGTTGATATATTTATGATTGTGTTGAGTAGTTTGAATGGTATTGGGATACTTAATGCCATCTAATTTTTGAATAACAATAATTTTTTGATCAACCCATGAAATGTCTACCAATGATGGATTAATAAAAGGGACATGACCTATAGGTTGTAGTTCAATGTCAATAGAATAGAAGAATATGTGAACCACTTGAACATCATGATTAAAGGCATGCATTTTAGAAAGAGTATTTTGATAATGAATTACATCTGAGTATCATGATTCGGATTGGAACACAATGTAGGCATAATCATAATATGGAGAAATATAACATGCATGATAATTTAGCAAAATAATTTCAATGGATGTGTCTTTAGTGGATTCACCCATATTATTGAAATTGGAAGGGGATAATTATATAGGTTTTTTAAATAATTTAAATAGCACAAAATCATTATAAATCAAGTCATATTTTATGTAATTAGATTAATTAGCATTACAAAGGGGTGGAATTTTATCACCATCTATCAAATTAATTATCCCACATCATAGAAGGAGATAAGGAATAATAAATTATGATATATAAGGAGGTAATTGATTGGTATTATAAATGTTTTACAAATCATTGGGTTTGTCATCATCTAAACCCAAAGAATGAGTTGTAAATAAGAATTCATGTTGATGAAATGAGTAATATATGGACTATTAATATGAGGAATGGTGGGGATGCATTACTTATATTTAGTATTAGAAATTTAAACATGTTGGAGAGTTATCAATGATGTCTCCAAGGTGACCAAGGATGTTGATGAGGTGTCATGTGTGCTAGAGTGACAATGACAAAGTGTGCTTCAATGTTTTTGCATAGTTATTTAATGTTTGACTTAGATAGGTAGATGGTGGATGTTATTGATGGTATGGTCATGTTACATAGACTATATGGGGTGATACTAGTGATTATAGTGATTATAGAAGTAAAGGAATTCATCATAGTAGTCATATGAGTGTCTAGGTTCAAGTAATCATCTTGGCAGACAAGGCTAAGTAAGTAGTTTGATGACATCATATTTCACATGTGTGAAAGTTTTAGGAGCAATTTAATAAATTTATGGATTCCCCTAATAAATGTGATCATGTGGTTCAAATTTTATCTCATGAGGTTGAGCATATAAAAAGTTATTTAGGTGAAACTTTGGCCTTCTAGGTAGATTGTAATGGTTTCTATACTTAGCCAAATTTGTAAGAGGAGATCTAAAGGTGAGCATTCAAAGATCTAAAGGTGAGAATTCAATCTAACCAAATAAGGATCTAATGGAGTGTGTGATCTTATTATATAGTGATCCAATGGTGCATATAAATTTAACAAATTAGTGGGGTACTTAGAATTCATGCAGAACTACCAAGTGGCATAAGCATATTGAGTCTGACAAGAAGGGTCCACAAAAGGCATGTGTAGCTACCAAGTGTCTCAATCTCTATATCAAAGATATAAGATAAATAGTGAGCAATTCAAGGTAAAGACTAGGATACTCCTGAGGATATCAATGGACTGCATTTTATCTAGCTTTCAAGGAGCACAAGATGAAGACATGTGTCTATAATATTTGCCTTTACATTGTGACGATTGGCATTTAAATTAGCAAAGGGAAAACCTAGTATGTAGTATTTTACTTATATATTTTGATATAAGATGAATAAAAAAGAAAAGCTTAAGAGGACTTCAAGGTGCATCTAGAAACATTTTTAGAAGGTCTGAATGTTTGTAAAGTTATAGATATTGAGCTTTAAATTTGACTATTTGTTCATTCATGGTATTACTATGTACAAGACTATTGTGTAAGTAAATAGTGCTTTAAAAAAAGAGTGTTCTGGTGTATATATTCATTTGAAGATGTCTTATAGGTCATATGGAGTGGACCCATGTATTTGAAAGTGATCTTGTGTTCTTATTTTTCTCGATGAAGTGCTAAAGAGGAAATAGGTCTCCATGAGACCTATAAGGGATACTAAGGCCTAATTGAAAGTCATAGTTGCTTAAGTGTGACCCATGGCTACTATGTCATACTTGTGAAGATGATATTGATATGGAGTTATGTGTTAGCATGATATAAGTCTTTAGGGTTAAGGCAAGTATTATGGCAGACCTATAAGTTGATATTCATGAAGACTCTATAAAGATTGAAAGCTAATGTAATGGTTTCTAGACTTGAAGTGAATGTGTTGAGAGAGAAAAAGATAGAGATGAAGGAAAGAGATTAGAGGGAGTGTGCTCAGTGGATGGACTAAAGTAAAGAGTACATTGAAGATGAGTGAAGAAGCCTAGAGTGATCCAAAATGGGTTTTTGGATGCATTTCCTGTATGATAAATTTTGAGGGTGTGTGATGAGTTGAAGAGAGAGTAGAGTTGAGCAAGTGTGGAATTGAGTGAAGGAAAAAACCTTTGGAAGAGAAGGTATAGGTTAGTGAGGACCATCATAGTGTGATAAAGATCAAACATGTTTATCTGAACAAGTTGATATAGATAAACATATAGGTCATTAGATCTAATAATACAAGAAGAGGTTGATTGAGCAAGTAAGCCCTAGAGGTTGTTTGAGAGAGATATAAGAGTGAATAAGAGTGAAAGCAAGAAAAGTCCATCATCAAGTGTATAATACATTAGATCAGAGGTGGAAATCAGATCAAGGTAGCTGAGTGGGTGTTTGGTTACCTAGGGGGTCAGTTCCTCCTTGTGGGATAGGTGTCTTACTAAATTAAGAGATGGGTGTTCCTTGATCAGTTGAAGTTGGTCTAAATTTGGATTTTATTATTATAGGATTGTAGTTCATTTTGTATATTCTAGTGGGTTTTATTCCCTAAGAAGGTTTCCCACATAGATCTTATGTTATGTGTGTGATCTTGTTTATCTTTCTTGTTCATTACTATAAATGATGTGTATGCTTAATGAATGATAATGTTATTTGGTTATGGGTTTCAAAGGATTGAAATTGAAGTTTGGATTATCTAGCATCACTAATTCACCCCCTCTCTTAGTGATTATGACTCTAATAATTGGTATTATATCAAGGACATTCATTGCAAGTTTAACCACTTGAATTTGATCCAAGGTATAATATTAAAAGTTAATAGATGCAGGGTTTCTCTACAAAGCAATCACCAATGTTCAATGGGTATAATTATGTTTTTTCGAGTGCAAGGATGAATACCTACATCATGTCAATAGGATTTGACATTTGGAAATCTATTATGGATGGATATTCAACCCCCCAACCCCTCAAACTAGTGAAAGTAATAAAAAATTATGTGAGAGAAATTATAAGGCAATGAATGCCATCACCTATGATTTATTAGAGACTGAGTACACTAAGGTACTTCATTGTAAATATTCCAAAGAGATATGGGAAAAATTATAGATCATTTATGAAGGTGATTCAAAGGTTAAGTTGGCCAAGTTACAAACTCACCAAAGATAATTTGAGAGTCTCAAGATGAAGGAAGAAGATTTTGTGGCATCTTTTTTATAGAGATTTGATGAGATTATGAACATTATCAGAGGCCTTAGAGAGAAGATTGAATAAAATATTGTAGTGTAAAATATAGTAAGGTCCCTCTCCCTCAATATTGATTCTAAAGTGTTTATTATAGAAGAAATTCATGATATTACTCAGATGCAAATGGATGAATTGCATGACATCCTTACTACCTATAAGACGAGAGTCAATGATGACAAACTACCAAAGGAGCAAGCAACATTCAAGATAGAAATGATTTTAATTAAGAAAATAACTAAAGGTAAGGAAGTAAAGTATGATGAGATATCTTATGATGAACTAATAGCTTTGTTTACATGTAAATTAAACATAGGGTTAGGGAAGTATAAGGGTAAGCTACCTTTCAAATGTTTTAATTGTGGAGAAGTAGGGAACTTTCTTAACAAGTGACCTCATAATCATAAGAAGAATGATGATGAAGAGCATGGTGAAATCCAAGATGAAAGAAAGAAGACATTCAGGTTTGATAAGAGGAAGAAAATATTTAGAAAGTTTGATAAGAAGAAGAAGTCCTTCAAGAATAAGAAGAGTCTCTACACTAATAAATATTATAGCTCATTCAATAAGAGTAATGATAGTGTTTTTGAGTTTGATAGTGAAGATGAATTTGTCTACATGGCTGAGGAAGGAAGTTGCTCATATCAAAAATATTTTACTTGGAGTGATACAAATAATGAATAAGATAAGGAGGACTTTAAGACTGAATTGAGGAATGCTCATGAGAACTGAAGATTGAGAAGAAGATTAACAAGAAGATGAAGTCTCAAATTAAGGAATATGAAGAGCAATTGAATATGTTTGAGGCAAGTGTTATAGGCTCAATTTTCACCCTTGTATAAAGTTCTTCAAGTGCCCTCCAATTGAGCTATATAATGGGAATAACCCTAGGCTATGGGTCACCTATGATGGGGTTGGACCTCCAAAGAAGGTTAGATTCCTCTTGATACTCACCTATACTAATGCTGAACTAATGATTCATAGGGAAAAAGTTTAGAAAGAGGATAAAGGCTCCTAAGAAGGCTAAAAGGGTGATGCACCAAATTTAAATAGATTCTCATATAAGTTTGAACACATACTAGATTAACAAAAGACAACTTTGGCTTACTTAATCTTACTAGTTGCATAAATGTTTCATAAAAGAGGTTCCAAGTAAAATGCTAATCTAGACCTACAAGTTAGATTTAAAATACCTTCAAAGAGGAAATTATAAGGATAGTAAACTAGGAAGAATATTCTTCACAAATTCAACATACATAATCATACTAATCACTAATTAAAGACGAGATAGATAAGGAGTTGATCTGATTAATTTAAAAGGTAGTTCTTACAATATTTTGATAGGGTTTAACCATATAAAATAAGCACACTTTTTTAAGAGCCTCAATGAGTATCCTTGTCTAAGAAAAGAATGATAAATTCTAAGAACTGAGAACCTCCATAATGAGAAGGAGACTAGGATATATAGGAGAATAAAGAGAGAAAGAATGTGGGAGCATGCTATTTGAAAGGGAACACATCATCCCAGGTCATTAATTGATATTAAACTACTACATTTTTTATCCAATGAAACCTTGCCACCTTTTTAATCAATCAAGACACTACACATGGCTTACCATCTTAAAAATACCCATAAGGCCTTGAGAAAGCATTGAATGCCCATAGTTTTAGTTCCCAACAGACCTTTTCTTTGATCTTTCACACCATCTCTCACTTGAGGAAAAAAAATTCAGCTCATGGGTCTGAAAAAAACATGGCTTTGTGTATTTTAGGTGGATATTTATAAAAAATATGGCCATTCTAAAGGATAGATAAATTCTTCAATAATCATAAACAACTACCTTCGATCAAATCTGGACTAGATCCTTTCTATAGATGTAAAACCAATCTCTTTTATTGGTTTTATTATAGTCACATATATTGATTTAGAATTATAGAGTACATAGCCCCTTTTGATCTCCATTAGGTCTAAAAGACCTATTTTTTCCTTTTATCATCTATAAAAACTAAGGGCTCATTATGCATAGGTCTTCTTTAAAGGATGCTAGACACATTCAAAAAAATGGACCTCATATGCTACAAACCTTCAAACCAAAGGTCTATATTTAAATTTAATGCCATCCATTTATATTATTTACACCTGAATATATGGTTATGGCCTTTTAATGGTGCTTAAATGAGATTTAATTATGATAGAATGACCCTAAAAGACCTATGTTTCTTTGGTCAAAAACTACCCCTAGATTCTCAACCTTTATTTTCATTGGTCATTGATACTAGCTCGAGCTAATCAAATTATGACAAACCATATTTTCTCTCATTGGTCCTATAGATCCTCTCACACCATATATATTGAATTTCATGATGCAACATATTCCATCAATCTTATATCAACTTGAACATGCGTATGCCACTTTTCAATCATTCATTGATCTTAGGATCCTATTGTCAGTATATATCTTCATGTGCTTACACCACATGGTAGCCTCTTGAGCTCTTAGAATTTTTTAATCATCTCACATCATTACATCATAATGTACAAAGAAGAATTGATCATTGATTTAGATTAGACCCACCTATTTTTAAGTGAACATGCACCATTAGATCTTAGCTTGATGAACCCACACCATTAAATAGTATCCAACTTGTATTTATTTAAGGGCTTTAACCTAAGGACATTTTGACCTATTTGACCCTAGTGCAAACTATTGAATCTATGTTTTTAGTATGTGATCTTATGTGGACCATTGGATTTTAATCAAATTTAAACTCATTAAGGGATTTTGAATCCAAATGTTTATTTTGAAAAGCTCAAACTTTGCAATTAAATGAACATCCTAAGTTGCAGGTCCAACTTTGAACACTTAGATCTTAAGATAGAAAGATTATGCAGACATGAAACTTGTAGAGAATGTTCTTGGCATGAAAAACTCCATTGCATTTTAATATCTTGGCTAATGATGCTTTTTGAGTGGACTTATAAAATACATAAGTGAACTAGTCTGTTTGTTCCTACGTGATGCCCTGGTGATGGTCTAACTCACTTAGGCTTTTTATTAACCTTTTCCATGAATTTATAAGGCTTGAATGAGATCCTAGGGCTTGTGCAAAACTTTCTTCATGCTCCTAAATGTCTTGACCACCATGGATACCTATTTTCCTACATTTAGACAAACTACACTTTAAGTGAACTTAAAGTGTTTCAAGATCTTTACAAATTATATGATCTCTTTGGTCCTCTCATTCCATCTAGAACATTTGTTCATCTACTCATCCATTAGCAACATGAACCATCTGGGTACAAGATTGGTATATGGGCCAAAAATGGCCAATAGAAAGAATGAATAAAGACACTAAGGAGAATGAAGATATAGTCAGGCATCTTAGTTTTTAATTGGAAATTCTATCTACAATCCTGAAAGCTAAAGAAGATGAGTATTCAAGGTATGTGATTAAAAATGAGTCTTTGAAAGCTAAGTTAGAAAAGACATCTAGTAATATGAGGTCATTTCTGGTATTTGAAAAGAGTTAAAGTGATCTAGATAACATTCTAAATAGTCAAAATCATGTTAGTGATAGAACTGGAATTGGTTGCAAAGAAGAATAAAAAAATGTAACTCAAGACAAGGTGTTGACTAATGTGAACAAAGATAATCAGACCTTGAGGGTCAACAATCAATCATGGAATGAAAATTCCAATAAAATGAAGACAAATCAAATCAAACAACCAAATTCCATGAGGTATGCCAAATTTAATGGTTATTTTTACACTTGTAATCAATTTGGTCATAGGGATATAGAGTGTATAATAATTGCTAAGAATAAGTGGAATTATTAGTCAAGTGGTGTAAGAAAGGTTAAATGCTTTAATTATCATGATGTGGGACATTTTTTAAAATGTTATCCAAATAAAGTAAGGAAAGATGATTTTCCTTCAAAAAGAGTGGTTTACTACAACTATGAGAAGATTGGTTACATTGTTAGGTTATGTAAGTAAGGCTATTAAGTCAAACCAAGTTCAATCAGACTTTTAGAGTGTAAGGAAGAAGGCTAGTTAACTCATGAAAATAAAAAGTGGTAAGTGTGAGTCATGATGAGTCTATAGGTCTAAGTGGTCTATTTGTTATGGTGGAGAATGCTACAAAGGTTGAAGAGTGCCAAGATCTCTCATTATCTACTCATGTTGTAAATGAAGAGAATAAGCTCAAAGAGAAGACCAAGTTGCTTGTTGAGGCTAGTCTTGAGGTGTGTATAGATTTAAGTGAACATCCTACTACTATTGAATGAGTTTCATGTGAATAACATTAGCTATCAATTTCTAGTGACAAGGTACGTCATGAATATTTATTGTCTCCATGTTTTATCAATTAAAGCTTAGAAGAGAAATAAAATGTTGTATTAGATGAGCAAGTTATTTCTCTTAAGCCTAAGAAGAAAAAGAAGGAAAATCAATTGTATAGCTACAAAATGTCCAAGAAAGAGAAGAAATATGAGGAGTTGTGGGCAACTCCTAGTTTCACATTGTTTTAAGACATTGTGGGTTAAGGTGTCTCTACCTATGCTTCTTAGGAGACATCTTTCTTGTGGAGAAGAAAGTATGTGTACTCAGGGTGTATTCAAGGATTTTGGTCATGAAGGTCTATAGGTAGAGTATGGAGTTTTCTAGGTGTCAAAAAAAATTAGTTAGAAGACCTGTTGAAGATATAATTTTCTAGATAAAGCATGGAGTTAGGGGCAGCTAACTCAGTTAGTTTGAAATTCTTGATGAGTTGTGCATGATGTGAGGGGGAGCATATGTGAGATGTTCCATTCATGGTGGAGATATGAAAAAGTCTAATACAATTTTGAATTCAAGAAGATTGATATGATGACTTGATCAAATCAAGTTAGGTGCTTGAAAAATGTATTCAAATCCTCAAGAATAAATAAAGGGGAGCTTTGTAAATGGTCAGGTCCTAGGATCATAGGACTATGTAGTCAAATTTGAGAAAGAAGGTATGAATGCAAGCGTGTTATTTATTCATGATTGGAGATGGTCTGAAAGTTATCAAAGGGTGCCTAAGGTTAGGTGAATTAGGGGGAGTCCCTCTTATTGTTTTCAACATAAGTTCAAGTATTTTTTTGTCTTCATGTATGTTTTATCTTTATAAGAGCTCTGTATGGTCAATAAGAGTGTTGTGTTTTGAGAATGTTTGAGAAACTCAAAGGTAATAAGTGTTATTCACAATGTTAGGGGGAGTTTTTATCATCTCTCAAAGGTGTTATTTTCTTGTTTTTGGTTCTTGAGGTCTTTTTAGGTCCTCAAGATTAGAAGATGAGCCCACTTTATCATTATGTCAAAGGGGGAGAAAGTACTTGAAGAGAGACAAAGTCTTAACATAAGCTTTGTATTGGTGTTGAAATCAATGAAAAAGGGAGAGATTGTTGGAGATTTGTCAATGATGTCTCTAAGGTGACCCAAGATGTTGATAAGGTGTTATGTGTGGTAGAATGACAATGACAAAGTGTGTTTTAATGTGCTTTAATGTTCTTACATAGTTATTCAGTGTTTGACTTGGATAGGTATATGGTGGATGTTATTGATGGTTTTGTCATGTTTTAAAGACCCTATGGGGTGATATGAGTTATTAGAGTGCTTATGGAAGTAAAATTAATTCATCATAGCAGTCATATGAGTGTCTAAGTTCAAATAGTCATCTTGGCAGACAAGGCTGAGTAAGCAATTTGATGACATCATATTTCACATGTGTGAAGGTTTCAAGAGTAGATTGATATATGGATGGATTCCCCTATGAAATTTCATCATGTGGTTCAGATTTTAGGTCATAATTTTGACCATATAAAAATTTATTAAGGTGCAAAGTTGGTCTTTTGGGTAGATTGTAGCGGTTTATATACATAGCTAAATTTGCAAGAGGAGATATAATGGTGAAGATTCAAAAGATCTAATAGAAAGCATTCAAAATGACTAGATAATGATCTAATTTAGCATGTTATATTGTTATATAGTGATCTAATGATGCGTATCAAGTCAACATATCAGCAAAGTACTTAGAATACACATGAGACTACCAAGTGGCATAAGTGCATTGAGTCTGACAAGTAGGGTCCACAAAAGGCACACGGGGCTGCCAAGTGTCTCAATCTCGGTATCATAGATCTAAGATCAATGGTTATAAATTCAAGGTAAATACAAATATATTCTTGAAGAGATTGATGGAGTGAATTTTATCTAGCTTTCAGGGAGTATGAGATGAAGACATATGTCTACAATATTTGCACTTACATAGTGACCATTGGCATTTGAATTATCAAATGGAAAAACCAGTTTGCAATATTTTTCTTATATATTTTGATCTAAGATGAATTAAAAATAAAAGTTGAATAATAATTCAAGGATCATCTATAAAAGTTTATTATAAGGTCTGAATGTTTGAAAATTTGTAGATATTGATCTTCAAACTTGATTGTTTGTTCATTCATGGTGTTACTGTGTACACGATTATTGTTTGAGAAAATAGTGCTTTAGTATAAGACTATTTTAGCAGATGTATTCATTTTAATATGTCTTAGAGGTCATATGGAGTGGACCCATTTATTTTAAAGTCATCTTGTGTTCTTATTTTTCTCTATGAAGTGTTAAAGAGGTAATAGGTCTCCATGAGACATATAAGGGATACTAAGGCCTAATTGAAAGGCGTAGCTACTTAAGTGTGACCCATGGATCATATGGCCAACCTATGAAGATTGTATTTATATGGAGATATGTGTTAGAATGATATAATTTGTAAGGTTTAAGTCAAGTATTATGGCAAACCTATAAATTAATATTCTTGAAGACTCTATAAAGAGTGAAAGCTAAGGTAATGGTTTCTAGACCTAAAGTGGCTATGTTGAAAGAGAAAAAGATATATATTAAGGAAATATATCAAAGGGAGTGTGCTCAATGTATGTACTAAAGTATATATGATCTATAAATTTGCACTAATTTACATGTAAAAAGAGTTTACCTTGGATCCTTTCATCAAATTACTCAATTTCCCAAAAACACTCAAGGAAATGAAAACTAAATTTGACCTTTTATAGTATTTTAGATATTTAGGATTCAATAGTGATTAATAAATAAGATTAATAAAAATGTAGAAAAAGAATGCACAAATAGAATCAACTCATGACAAACACACGATAACAAAGTTCGACAATGCTTATGTCTCTGAATTCACTTAAAGTATGAACTGATCCATTTCCATAAAAAGTGAGTACATATAAAACCCTCATAATTATCAAATTTATACTATAATACTATATACAATTTGGCAACAAACCTTCAGAAAGCCCTGATATACATGGATGGACATTCTACCTTCCTGTCGTCAATGCAATCTCACAATCTTATGGATTTTCCATAAGAAATTTCAATAATAGAATTTAAAAATTGATTTAATAAAATCATCATAGGTATTTCAACATACCATTTAAATCATCTTGGATTTTTAGACATTTCCCTAGTTTACACTGAGAGTTGAAAATCTCTCCAAGTCCCTGAAAACTTGGGATATCTACAAATTGGTCTGAAAAACACCCTACACATAGTTTGCTAATGATTCACTTTTATAAATTAATAATTGCATCAAATTACCTCAAATATATACACTCATCCTATTTATGAAACCAGCTCAGAGTCTATAACATATCTCTAGTTCACTTTGAATTCTAAAAATGCCTCCAGGTACTTCAAAACTAAGGAAACATGCAAACTAGTATCTATTTTCCATTCCAAATTCTACTAAAAGGTTGTCTTCAAATAAAAATTCGTGGGTTTATATAGCATTTTCACCCATGGATCCACCAGTTGGATCTCTATCCTTTTACTTGAGATAGCATGGTTCAAATCCCATGCCTTGCATTTTGGTTTTCATCCAAATCCCACATTTGGGAATATGTGGGTTCACTTATCATTGAAATACCATGAATTTTTTGGTATGTTAATGCCTTAAAAGGCATAAGCCATGAAGTGGATTTGCATTTGGCATAGATCTCAGCATTTGAGCTAGTGGCTTTGAAAACTTTGATGGTTGGTAAACATTGCATATGGTTTGGACTTGGTATGTGGTAGGTTGGAATCTTTGATGGTCTTTGGCATGGTAATTAATTAATTTCATAAACATATAGTCACTAGGTGAATATTACTTAAATTTGATGATGGAATATTATAGTGGTGGCAAGTCACGTGGTGGCTTGATGACCCACAACATGGATGACTCTCAATTTGACACTTGTTGACATCTAACTAGATGCTCCATTAACTCCATTGGCAGTAGGGCCCCCCTCTGAGACAAAATCAAGCTCCACTAGATATGGTCCCTATAGGTGGCCTAAATTTTATGTCATCTATGTATGCCTATCAAAGATGAAGTATAGAAACTAGTTATTTTTCTTGCATGAACTCATTACCATGTGTCACAACATGATTTGGTCCACTTTGTGTGCTAGATTTGTACCACATCACCCTATGTCATCATTTTTGCCTTGTTGATCTAGAGACTTCAACACATGATATCTTGTGCATACGGGCTCAAAATTGACCCATTCGAATTGCACCAAAAATATCTCAATGAGCTCTATGTTGTGCCATCAATAAATCTACAATTTTATGACTTGTATTTTGAATTGAATGTGTATCCTCCTAGATTAATCCTCCTTACTAAGAGGGCTTTTGGTCCACCAAAATCGGGTACCCAACTTGATCCTCTAAAATGCTAGTTGGTTCTGAATAATTTTGATGGGTCTTTATCAATCTATTCAAGTTTTGTAACTACACCTACAATGCTTAGAACAACCAATTGATCACATCTTCCACATAACTTTTGCTTCTATACAAACATCAATAACCTCTACACAAAACTAGGATGTGATGACTTCCTCTACTACATAGTTTCACAAGAATGTGTACACAGATAAGCCTAGTGATCTCCTATGCTACTGTTAAATGGTCCTCTACAACATATCAAGTATAGAACCCAAATCATAACATAGAGAT
This sequence comes from Torreya grandis, assembly GCA_037957365.1. Taxonomy (NCBI): domain Eukaryota; kingdom Viridiplantae; phylum Streptophyta; class Pinopsida; order Cupressales; family Taxaceae; genus Torreya; species Torreya grandis. Next base: position 536,338 of record JARHVA010003950.1, on the reverse strand, counting down.
AATAGTTTAAAAATATGATTCATAACTCAAAAATTTAAAAGTCTATGAAACAAGGTATGAGTTATATTTAATCCTATAACTACCAATAAGGTCACAATTTATCAAATTGTCTGCCCACTATCACATCTTGTAAGCAGTGAACTACCAAATACTAAAACAATCACCAATGTAACTACAAAACAAGTTTTTCAATGAAAACAAAATACAATATTGGTTGTGACTGTGTCATAATACATTACCCCAATGGGTTTTATCATGTTAAACAACTAAAGAAACAACAAGTAGTGTATAGTGTCTAGCATTGTCTAATAGGGTCTTACAAATGCATCTAATCACACACATGCCATAAATAGATGCATCTCAAAATAGCAGTCATTCTAAAACAAGTATTTTAGTAAAATTGAACCCTACCCAACAACCTATGCAACTATTGTCAAATCTCCCAAGTTGATCAATGAGTTAAATTTCTTAACAATTCAATAGGAAACTCATAAATCTAACACTAGAGATTCCAAAAATAGAGCTTTTTAAAACATAAGTGTGAGAATTAAAAAACTTCACATGATGAACCTATCTCAAAGTGTTCCCACTATAATAGCTCCAAAATTCATATATCAAAGCATGGGTAAATGTCCTTTGTCAACATACAACAAGGATCCCAAAATTTCTTTGCCACATAAATGTATTATCAATCCACTAATCATGACAACATGAAATTATGAAACTATTTACTAGCTGTCTTTATCAGATTATCCTATTTATGGTATTCAATTTCCTTAGTGGATTTACTGACATCTACATGGGTTGATTGAATAAAATCTCTATTAATTACCTTATCAATAGGTTTATAGACCATTTTTTTCTTACCATTACCAGGATGGTGGGATGGTTGAAGTTTCCAACACTTTTCAACCTGATGTCCACTCATGTGACAATGAGTTCAAACATCCCTCTTCTTATGTGAGGTCACCCTTTTGCCATTTCTTGCTTTGCCAGTATGAGAATGGTCTCTAGCACCTACAATTTGCTTCAACAACGCTTGTCTTTTCCAATAGTATGTGGCACAATGGTTATTCAATCTGTAAAACATATAAGGAAAATAATGCAACATCTTTTGAATATTGAAACCAAATTTATTAAATGGTAAAAATGAATCAAAATTCTTGGAATTCACATTCCTATCTATGCCTTTTCTAGTGTAAGATCAAAAAGGTGGAATCTCAATACCTCTTTTACTTGATTTCTTACACCACTCATTATTCCTTTACAGGGAGGAATTATGCTTTACTAGTGGAATTAGATCTTAACTCTTTATAGCTTGTCCTCTTTTATAAATGGAAGAACTCTCTCCAACATCCACTTTCTCATTAGTGTAACCCAATCTTGCATGGTGAAATCTATTCTCTACCTATATTGGGTTAGCAATTCCTTGGCCATTCTTACTAAGGCCCCTTCCATCAAATTCCATTTTCATTAAAAATTTAGATCTAATGCCCTTAGTGTATTTTTCAAAACTAAAAAAATCAATATCTAAAACATTTGACATTGAGGGGACAATATTACTACATGATGAACAACTTATAATGTAATCATCTATCATAGTACTTACATCTATAGTGAAAGGACTGTCTTTCTTCACTCTACATCTGTGCCAAGAGCTTATCCTTGGCTTGCAACTCAGATTTAAAATGGTAAATATCCTCATCTAATGAGTACAATCAAGATCTCAAGAAATCATTCTCTTCTTAGATCTATCAGTTAATTTCTTCAAGCTCATCAAGACTCTCTCTTTTCAAGGCTTTGCCCAAGGCTTCATTTTTCCTAAAAATAACCTAATCCCACAAACTACACACTAAAAATGGAATATCAACAAGGAAAAAAGTTTACAATAATATTGGAAACCAAATTGAACATAATTGATGTCAAGCTCAACACACTAACTGCTCTGATACCAAACCTGATCCATAAACTAGCACTAATTTTCATGCCAAAAAATTTTATCTTGAATCCTTTCATCAAATTTCTCAATTTCCTAAAAAAACTCAAGGAAATGAAAATTTAATTTGACATTTTATATTATTTTATCTATTTAGGCATTCAATAGTGATTAATAAAAAATATTAATCAAAATACAGAAAATGAATGCACAAATAGAATCAACTCACAACAAGCACGTGATAATGAAGTTCAATAATGCCTACATCTCTAGGTTCAATTAAAGTATGAACTAATCCATTTCTTTGAAAATTGATTACATGGCTAACCCTCATAATTGTTTAATAGATACTCTAAGACTGCATACAATTTGGCAACAGACCTTTAGAAAGCCCCTACATACACGGATGGACCTTACACCTTCCTATCATCAATACAATCTCGCAATCCTATGGATTTTCCTCCAAAATTCTAAAAATTTGTTTAATAAAATCATCATATGTATTTCAACATACCATTTAAATCATCTTGAATTCTAGGACATTTCCCTAGTTTATACCAAGAGATGAAAATCTCTCCAAGTCCCTCAAAACTTGGGATCTCTGCAAATTGGTCTAAAAAACACCCTACACATAGTTTGCTAATGCTTAAATTTGAGTCATTAAAAATTGCATAAAATGACCTAAAATATAGACACTCACATATGTATGGAGCTATCTTATATTCTATAGCATATCTCTAGTTCACTCTGAAGTCTGGAAATGCCTCCAGGTACCTCAAAACTAAGGAAACATGTAAACTAGTCTCTATTTTAGTTTACATAGTCTACTAAAAATTTGTCTTAAAATACAAATTCATGCATTTATATATAATTTCCACCCTTCAATCCAATGGTTAGATCTATATCCTTTTACCTGGTATAACACAGTTCAAATCCCATGCCTTGCATTTTGGTTTTCATCCAAATCCCAAAATCTAACATTTGGGAATATGTGGGTTGGCTTACCATTGAAATACCATGAATTTCATGGTATGTTAATGCCTTAAAATTCATAATCCATGAAGTTTATTTTCATTTGGCATAGATCTTAGCATTTGATCTGGTAGTGTTAAAAACTTTGATGGTTGGTAAACTTGGCATATGGTTTGGACTTGGTATATGGTAGGTTGGAATATTTGGTGGTCTTTGGCATGGTAATTAATTAATTAATTACATAAACATATAGTCACCACATAACTATTACTTAAATTTGACCATAGAATATTATATTGGTGGCTTGAGGACCCACCACATGAACCACTCTTAATTTGACACTTGTCAATGTCCAACTATATGTTCCATTAAATCTATCACTGTTAGGGTCCCCCTTCGAGAAAAAATCAAACTCCACCAGTAATGGTCCCTATAGCCTACCTACTTTTTATGCCATCTACATACACCTGTCAAAGACAAAGTATAGAAACTAATTTTTTTTCCACATGAACTAATTGTGATGTGTCTCAACATAATTTTGTCCACTTGGCATGCTAAAATTATGCCACATTACCTTGTGTCATCATTTTTCCCTTGTTGATCTGGAGACTTCAATGTGTGATATCTTGCACATACGGGCTTGAAATTTGCCCATTCAAATTATGCTATAAATATATTGATGAGTTGTATGTTTTACCATCGATCAATCTAAAATTTGATGACTTTTATTTTGGAGTGAATTTGGATCCTCTTGGATCAACATAGTAGATTAAGGATGAGCGAAGAAGCCTAAAATGATCCAAAAGGGGTGTTTGGATGCATTTATTGTATGATAAAGTTTGAGGATGTGTGATGAGTTAAAGAGAGAGTAGATTTGAGCAAGTGTGGAATTAAGTGAAGGAAAGAACCTTTGTAAGAGAAGGTATAGGTTAGTGAGGACCATCAAAGTGTGATAAACATCAAAAATGTTTATCTAATCAATTTGATATAGATAAACACATAGGTCATTAGACCTAATAATATAAGAAGAGGTTGATTGAGAGAGTAATCCCTAGATTTTTTTTGAGAGAGATAGAAGGGTGAATAAGAGTGCAAGCAAGATAAGTCCATCATCAAGTGTAAAAGACATCATATTAAAGGTGAAGATCAAATCAAGGTAGCTGAGTGGGTGCTTAGTTTCCTAGGTGGTTGGTTCTTCCTTGTGGGATGGGTATCTCATTAAATTAAGGTATGTGTGTTCCTTGATCAATTAGTGTTGGTCTAAATTTGGATCTTGTTATTATAGGACTGTAGTCCATTTTATAAGTTCCAATGGGTTTTATTCTCCAATAGGGTTTTCCATGTAGATCTTGTGTTATATGTGTGATCTTGATTATCTTTCTTATTCATTACTATAAATTATGTGTATGCTTCATGAATAATAATGTTATTTGGTTAAGAGTTTGAAATGATTGGAATTGAAGTTTAGATTATCTAGCATCACTGATTCGCCCCTGCTTTTAGTAATTTTACCTCTAACATAATGCCCTAAAGGTTGGGATATGATCCATACTTTTAGTGTTTATCATTATGGATGATCTTTTTGCATTTTATATTAGAAGATGTGATATCTCTCATGTGAAGAGTCCAAGGATGACCTAAAATAATTTTATAGGAAAGTGTAAAATCTAAAATTATAAGCTTGGTATGAATTGTTTTGGGTACAATATTGAAATAGAGTTAATTACAACCAAATATGTGTTTGATTGGTTTTATTTCAGCCATGACAAGTAAGTTTAGTTTCATTAACATTATCTTTGTTGTGTCTAAGTTATTAAAGTATCCAAATGGAAGTAGTGCTAATATCATATCCTTCACCACAAAGAATTTTATTATTAAGGTATTGTTGATTCCCATATTAATAAAGAGAGGTGGTTTATTAGCTTCAAAAATTATTTTATCATCAAGTGTATCTTCTTTAGGAAATTCTATGGAGGGTTTTATAGAGGGAAAATATTGACAAATGGTTTTGAGAGTGTGAAATTACACAGGAGTAGGACCATTATAGGTTGGAATATAGGTGATTTAGATTCACTAAATGAGGGATATTCAATATCTTACAATTATTGCATGATAAAATTGTGATGATAAGTTATTATTATTTCCATTAAGGGTATTTTTCAATGATTAGAGTTAATTCCACATAAAAAGATTCATTGTGTTTTGGAGGTAGATATAGAATGAGTCTTGGGTTGATTGGGAGTAATGGTTTTAATAGAAAAGAATAAGTAGGTTGAGGATCTAATGGTAGAGTTAGCTCATCACTATTTGGTTTATTTGAAGATGAAGTAGGATTTTATGTAGTATCTTTAATAAGTTTTTCTTTGGTACAAGGATTTTTATGTTTAGTAACATGATATTTTTGAGTATGATTACAATGATACTTTACCTTTACCACATTTAAATATAGGGAATTAGTATAATATTTATCTAAATTATCATCAATAGCACAAATATTTTCATTAGAATGTTGTGTATTGGAATTATAAGGTTTATTAGCTTTTTTGGATTTTAGATTGGAATATTTAGAATGATAGGTAAATATTTGGGAATATTTAAGATATTCATTATGGTGATATTTGATCATAACATCATCGTTAAATTTTTTAACAAACATTATGGTGACCAATTTTTTTTTAAGATTATGATATTGTAACAAACCCAAAAATAATCCTATAAAATTTTAGAGAATTTAGGATTTAGAGTACTTATTTCCAATAATCAGTCCTACATTGCATATGTATATACTAACAATTTCATGGGTTATGCACTTGATTGAGCAAGTCTAATGATGTGGTATGAGGGTAAAGTCAACTGATACCTATTTTCCATTAAGTTCAACATCCACATTAATTATAAATAAATAACATATTAACTAATATTATATTTGGATTCAAGAGTAATGATCTCCAATTCACCCTAAAGGGTTGTGATTTTGAGATAATATCAAGTAATAATACTTATTCAAGATAAATGACAACATATATTTGAAAAATGCATCATCAAGAGTTAGGATACATCATTAAATATATATTAAATTATTAATTCCATTGCCTTAATTAACTCTTATATTAAATTTATTAATAAATAATAAATAATTAAGGACAATTTAACAATTAAAATCAATGAAGAGTAAACAATGCTTAGTAACTCATAATATCGTAAAAGAACCACCAAATTAAATCATTTTAATATATTTAACCCTCTATTCACCAATAAGCTAAATTAGTTACACAACAATAATACCATAATTATAATAATCATATCCAATTAAATAATGTAGGTTACTCATTAATACTCCAATATTAAGTCCTTTTTTAACCATTTGAATGACTTGTATTTAAATTAAGGTCACCCAATTGTGAATTTTTATGGCATGAGTAAGAGATCATTATGGTAGGTGAGGCCATTATTCTTATAATAGATAAAATCATAAATAATACTTATATATGTTATTTTAAATGTATAAGTTACTTCTATCTAAAAATGAGTAAGGTAAATAAACTACAATTAAGTGGGAATATAAATTTTCTATTCATATCAATCTATATGCCATAACATCTTAGAGAGTCAATAGGTAAACTAATTATAGTTTATTTCACTTATTGTTATGGAACAAATAACCATTCGAACTTAGATTCATAATCAAAGATAATTTTTTTACTTATATTCTCCTAAACTAAGTATTAAATGCATCTTTTACATTGTACTTATTACTCAGTATTGTCATAGACCACCATTAGAGCATCAATATTAGTATAATACCTTGTTCAAAAATTATAATTTAAGAAAAAAATCAACATGCATTAATATTAAGAGTTTAAATAGAATATCGACTCTTTTTTCCACTATTAAATATACATACAAATTTATAATTAAAATTTCTTAACATACATTAACCACCCATATAAATAGTGATAAATCTTTCTAATTATTTTAAAACATTAATTATAATGAAATAAATAAATACAATTTTAGGATAATGGTGAATCTTCTAGACCATACCATTACTCAATATTTTGATTTTATACACATTCTCATCTATAAAATGAAACTATCAAATCATCATCAAATTAAATAAAAACCATTTTAAGAGCAATACAATCAATCTTTAGTAGATAAGAAAATATTATACACTAAAACATAGAATTCAACTATATAATTCAAACTAAAATTTAATTATCTAACTTACTAACTTGTAACCATGGATCTAAATAAGGATCATTCCTTTATAATTTTATTACACACACAACTCAAATTTATACTAAGACTTTACCTATAAAAAAATAGTTATTTTTCACTTTGACATAGAACACCCATACATCATAAGGAAAAATAGACAATTCCACCATAATTATTTTTTTTATTTTTGATATACACGTATCATAACTAATTTAATTTTAGACCTTTTATTACCTTTGGATAAATTAAAACTATCTCATAATTCAATAAAAAAAAATCACTCTGAAATTTTCATGTTACTACCAAATAGTATGAACTAGCAATAGTTAAGACTACTATCAAACAAAACTCAAAATTTAATAAATAAATTGACATAGATATTAACCTAACACAAAAATACAAAATATAATACTGTATATATATCAATGAATCAATATTTTATTTATAAAACCAAACACTTTAGTAATTTAAAATGGCATGCTACATCCATATATTGACATTAAGTATACTACTAGTTTTATAGATAAGGAAAATCAAAATGTGATTGTATCAACTAGCATCAAATATTTATTCAAGAAATAAACACACCTCAAAAAATATTGAATTTATCTATTCTTATTGCAATATCAAATTACTTATTAGTAATAAATAATATAATTATCCATCATTTTTATTGAATCACATGCAAAGCTCAACATCGCTTAAAAATTATATAAATAAATTTTATATCAAAATATTGTTTACAAATGTTAGTATAATAAACATAACACCAAGGATGGACTACTAAAATTGTTTAAAAATATATAACTATAGAGATAAATATATCTATGTCAAATTATACGCAACTTCACGTTTTAAACTACTCCACAATAGATTCATTTTAAATTTAAAACCATAAAAATTCCAAACACAATGCAAAGTATTTCTATGTGCCTCATGTATCATTATCACTAATTCCTCCTAGCATATTATTTTTCAATAGCTGATTGAAATCCATTAATTAAATCTCATGGTTACATCTTGATTTTATCTAAACCTATTATTACTAATTATGTGTTTAGTGTTTGGTTTAATTGATGTGTTAAGTAATTGGAATTAGTTGTATGTTGATTATGGATAGTGTTTATTGCTTATGATCATGATTGTTAATTTTTAGTTAGTTTTTTATATTATGTATGGTAAATTTTAATTATGATTAAGCAATATATTTAGTTATAATATTTATTATGTTCTTTTTCATGATCTAGTCTAACCATTGTTCATTTGCATTGAGGTGGATGTTGGATAGATTCCACCCTTTGGACTATGACTGAGGGAGGGTATTATAGATTAATATTACAAGATGTGTTATTCCATGTGTTAGTCAATAAAAATATCTATAAATAATCATATATACATTAAAACATCAATCCTACTCCCTCTGGAGGTGTTGCTAATGAATTCTAAGAGTTATTTAAAGAAGGAATACTACCAAACCTTCCAAATAACATCCCTCCTTCCAAGAGCATCCAAAAATCATGTTTTTTCCCAGACTTGGTGCTCTAAGTCTACGTCAATGAAGAGTAGCATGATCTTCCATCATTTCCTAGTGCACCAATGGCTTAAGCTCATAAGATTCTTTGATTTTGTGCAAATAGGTGAATCTTTTCTATAGCAATTTCTGCATAGTAGGTTTGTATAATTGAATCTTTCAAAATGATGATTTTGAATCACTTATTTATAGCTTTCTAAAAATTTTCAGACATTAGGGAAAATTTAGATATAAAATGGGCCTCCTAAATAAATCTCTAAAATATGAAATATGACATATGAAAACAATGTAAATCACTTAAAATATGGCATCATCCCCTAGAGTCACATCGCCTAAAATAAAAATATAATAATTTTTATTTGTTATATAGAACTTACTAAATCCTAAAACTAACTCACTTTGGTTAAGATAACCCCTTCTTTTTATTCCATATTTTCTTTTTTAGTAGAAAGTGCAAAGATTTATTTTTTTATTTTTTTCAAATTCAGTTAAAATGGAAGGTATTTTACTTTGTATACAAACAAAAAATATCACCACTGTTAGTAACAAAAATGCATTCAATGAGTATAGAATGTATTGTACTTTTTTTAAAAATAAAAGAAGTCACAAAATTAATTAGAAAAAGAAATTAACTACATAAAATTATCTCTAAAATATTAGCTATGCAAAATTATTGTAAGGACAACCATGCAAATATTACTTATTCAAAATATTAAATTTTATAATATTTGTAGTAAAAATAATGTTATAATATTAAAATTATAATGAAATTTATTAAAAAAATAATTTTTAAAAATTTCATATTTTTATTTATAAAAAATAAATAAATAAAATTTATTCATTCATAAATTTATATTTGTTAAAACATTTTCTTCAAAATAATGATATTATAAGAAACTTCCAACACTTTTTTTGAAAAAATAAGCATTGTAATCCCCCAAAAAAAAGTCATTTAGAAAGACTTGTCCTTCATGCATTATCATAAAACTTTAGTACTCACTAATTGCAAATGCCCTGATATGATCATTCTTATGTCAATATTAAATGTTAACATAGTTAAATGGTTCCTCATGTTTAAGCATAAGGATGATCATTGTTCGAAGAGTGTATTTTAAAAATTATGGCCAAAATATTAGGTAATCTTGATCCTTTCAAATTAAGACTTTATATAAAGTGAATATAAATTATTTTCTTAGATAAAAATTTTTAATATAATAAAATTTTAAAGAACTTATAAATTTGTAATATTTTAATGCACATATAAATTTATACAATAAATTATTCATATAAATGCATGTGTCCTAAAGGAATGAAGTACATGCAAAAACTAAATAAATGTTACATTTTTTTCTGTAGATTTAAAGATGGTATTAAATCATCTTTATATCTTAAGAGGCTGCATGAAAATAAAATTAATTTATATAGATTTAAAGTGTCTTAAGAAAATTAGTTAGCGTGTCAATAATTTTAACATATTTTAGTAGTCAATAAAAAATATTTATCATGTCTTATAAACTTTATGTTGTGGTAAATATTTTAATTGAATTTTTAATCTCAATTTATTTGACCTTTTGTAATTTCAAATCGTTATAAAATATAATAAGTTAATACAGAACATATATTTTTGGGATATCCAAAATTAAATTGAACAAATTTGATATATATATAGAAGTGTAGAATGTAATAATTATTTTGTACATAGTTTTTTATTAGAAATTATTGATATATTTATTAATAAATTACATTATTAAAATATAAGTTAAAAAAAAAAATCATATTAAAATTAGATTGTGTAAATTTTATAAATCTAAAATTGAATTTATTTTTGAGAGATAAAAAATCTTAAACACTATTTAAGAAAATACAAATTGTGTAAGTTTTAGAAATTTAAGACTGAGTTGATTTTTGTGACATAAAAAATCTTAAACACTCTCAAAGTGAATATATAAGGTATAATAAAAAAATATTTTTATGATTTATCATATAAATATGTTTCCTACATAACCCATGTAGTTAAGTTATTTATTTTTATTTATATATAAATAGTTTATGAAATAAAAAATAAAATAATATTTTTTTGGATTTTTTAAGAGGCCCATCTTGTATCTAAATTTATCCTAATGATCAACCATGATCATCCACATTAAGATCAAGATGTGTGGCCATGGAATAATTCAATTTTGAAGAGACAAGCCATAAATATTTCCATTAATATTTGGAATAATGGAGTATTGATGAGGCATGGGAGAGATTAATCTTGTAGTTATTCCATTAATGGACTATGTATGCCACACCATTATTGATGTCATGGGATGATAAATATTTGAGGAATGAATTTACAATAAATATGTTTTCAATAAATTTCATGAAATTTTCATTTAGGCTCTTGATTTGGTTTAATCTACTTAAGTAAATTTGATTAATTTTCTGTAATTTTTGAAATTTATTACATGATTAATCAACCTGGTCAAAAATGTCATTTTACTAAGTCATAATTTGATTGAAGTATAAATATAATAAGGTGTTAGTTATGTAAAAAATACTACCCCAATTAGAGAATTATGAATGCAAAATAACACATGCACATAACGTGGGCTACCAAATTAGAAGAATTCAGTAGTCTAGAGTGTCATTTTACAGGGTCATAATTTGACTCAAAGTGTTTTGAGAAAATATAATAATAAAATAAAATTAATTGCCCCAATTAGTGATACATTAGTTTAAATTGACACTAATACATGACAAGGTTGAATGATTTAGCTCATTTTAGTGTTTTTGGCCCAAATTATGCATTATCATAAAATGTTGTTTAGATTGATAGTTACGACATAATAGTGATAGAAATTGGATGTCTATATTTGGCCCCTATTTGAGAAGGAATAGCAATATATTCAGTCAAAGCAATGACTTTTCAAATAATGAAAAAAAAAAATTAAGAAGTTGGAAGGTAATGATTGAAGAAATGACCCATGATACCCCCTCAAGAGGGCATGCAAGGAAGAAAGAGATGGATGGACTCTCAAAAAAAAAGAGAAAAAGTGATATTAACTCATGGATGTGATTATATCCATATAATCCAATGATTGCATGCATTTATTCCCAATGATTAAAAATAGAATAGAATAAAATGGGCCCCAAGGTAGGGGAAGTGGGAAGAATGCAATACCAAAATAGAAGTGACACACTTTGACATGTCAGGAATCTAGAACAATAAACTACTCTGATACCACTTGTTAGGACCCAGAAGCACAATTGATTACCATGTAGAAGCAACTAAATGTAGAATTTAACCAGAAGTAACAAGTAACTAGAATTCAGAAACAACACAGAATATGAGAGACAATACCCAATTGTATTAATACTCTTCCAGAAGGAAATACAACAAAGAAGATGCCACAGTCTTCTTCCTTGCACACCTCTAGGGCTCCCACACCTCTAGGGCATAAACAGTAAATCACCTCAAGAGCTCACTCTCTCAATTATGGTCCCAACAACAACTCAAACATAGAGTTGGTGTTCACCTCCACCAGTCAGTATCACTACTGCCAGTACCACCAGTCAGTATCACTACTGCCAGTACACAAGTACTCCATGTACTCCATGACCGAGTACACACCATACTCCAAGTACACAATGTACTCCAAGTAGATCTCACCTAATCTTGCTACCTATTGTGTTGCTGACCTCCCTGACCTTGCACACCTACAAATCAACCTGGTTTTGCACACCTACAAACCTAGATCTCTCACACACACACACACACACCTACAGATCAACCAATCTTACTTACTCAAATAGAACCCTTGTCCTTGCCTCACCAAGTCCTTATGATTCTACCATACCATCACCCCTATTGATCTCTACCAGATCTTGCTATCCCACAGATCTACCTGATCATACACACCTGGCACTGTGGCACTAGGAGGAACACACCTTGCTCTCTTCACTCTGAAGGAGCTAACCTTGATCTTACTCAACTAGCACACTTTACAATACAGCCCATGAGTCTATTATATAGATCTCATGCAAATAATAATTAGACATCTAATTACAATAATTAGATCCATAGCTCCAAGACTAAAATTAGCCTTTAACATGCAAACAACCAGTTTGTTAATAAAATGTCTGTGAAACTCATAGTTATGAACCACACAGGTGACCGACGTCGTCCCTATCTGTCTGGATATGACTAACATCAGCCGATCCTAACTAATGTCAGTAGCTTCTTGTCTACACCTGACTGACATCGGTTGGCCTGACCGATGCCGGTGATTGTGACACTCAGCAACCTCCTCCAATGTCTGCATTAGTGAAGCTTTTAGCTCCACAACCTAACAATCTCCCACTTGGAGATAAATAGCTACATTATACCTATACCTATACACTATCTAATTTGTTTTTTGGCTTGTATCCCTCTTCAAGATCAATCCTAAAGACCAACCACCACACATCTTGTGGTGCAACTCCTATCATCCAAGTAACCTACCATATTTGAAGTGCCTGACCCTGCATAGCATGTTGACCTGCTATTGGTGCCTCTCAGATACCTGAGAACCCACTGAACCACTTTCCAGTGCTTCCTTCCTGGATTGACTACAAACCTGCTAACAACACACACTACTGGGGCAATATCAAGGAGTACACATGTACTCAACCTCATCATGTGATTGGGAACCCTATTCTGTGAACTATCCATCCATAGGTGCGCTTGTCATTCTACATCCTGCACTACCTTCACACAATCATCCTGTGACAACATTAACTTGTGATCTTCCCTATCTTTAGGATTACTCATGCCAAATAATTTTGCTCCTCCAAATTCTTCATGACACACCTCTGAACTAACTTTACCTTTAGCTCAAAAAAACTCTATATGTGTAACCCTACATCAAGCACACAACATACAGTAACAAGATGATGTTGCAATCATCACCCACCTGGTAAAGAACCCACAATGGTTATAATGACATTAACTAAAGCCATGCTTTGTCATCCATCTATCAAACCTGTACCACTATCCTATAGCTTGCTTAAGACCATATGACCTGGCCTTCTGTCTCACGTGTCCATTCTCTCTATTCTTTAACCAAGAAATCCATTCATCTTTCAGTGCTTTCTTTCGGCTGGCAACCCTACCAAATCTCCCATTTGGTTCTGCATCCTAGGAATCAAATTCCTCATTCATGCCATGCTCCCACTATTTCCTAGATCCTTCCTACTCTTCAGTGAGCAATGAGTATAAATAAGAGGAATAATAAATTTGAGGCTTACTTACCCTTTCAATCCTCCATATGGGCATTTGAGACTCCTTAACAGCTTACTGTCTACCCAAAATCCATTCCAGTGACCGGCCTCAGTCACCACACAGTCTGGATCTGATCGACATTAGTTCCATGTGACTGTCCTGACTACCAACACTGGTTTCATGACCGACGTTGGTGTCTACCTATCGTTGACGTCAGTTCCTTGATCGATGTCAGTCTTACCTTGCCTAACACCACCAGCTCTAGTCTGCACATGACTGACATTGGCACCTATCTATTTAATGCTAGTTCTTCTTGACCGATGTTGGTACCTTTGTTCTCCTGTGAGTGATGAATTTTTACCCACGAGCTCTCTTTGGATCAAAACCCTATCCAAATTGCCCTGCTCAGAGATATCCAGTCCCATCCACTGATCTTTGTCCATCATCTCCTCCATAAACACCAAGGCTTTCCAGTTCTTAAGTTTGTCAAACACATCTGACTTCCTCTTAAGAACATGCATCTCCTTCTTGCTCATGTGACCAAGCCTACAAAGCCACGTCTTCACAATAGAAGAAGAATCAGTAATATAAGTAAATAGATAAAGGATACCTACTTTCTTACCACCTGCTAATTCAAGTGCATCCACTGTGAGAGTTTTTGTGCATCTCTCATCACCCAACTTTCTTGAAGAAATTAGCCACATCTTCAAGACTGGGACCTGCATGACCTCCTTTAACACCCATGTGTTGGCCATCTACAATTTCAGCCGCACTTCCCCTTTGCCAAAACTTTGACAAGGCACACCAGCCCCTAAATAAATCTTTCCAAAGTCTCTAAAGACCTTAACATGGAAAAATACTCTATTTCAGGCTGCATGGAAAGAGGCAACAAAATATATAAAACAAGATTCTACTTTATCCAAGGAACATCCTAGAGTATCCTGTGCAACAACACCTACAACATCTACTTCTTCAGTTCCTTCATGCTGATCTTCTACCAACCAACAATATTTATTTACCTACTCTTTCTTTCCATAACGTCGTAATTGATCATTCTTGCTTTTCAATTCCTCCATTCTTAGCTTACTTTCTTCTACCATTGCTATACTCCCACTCAATCAGAAACCCTTGAGAGTGACTTGTAATCAAACACAAACCTACTCCCTGCAACCTTAGCTCTGATACCACTTGTCAGGAATCTAGAACAATAAACTGCTCTGATACCACTTGTTAGGACCCAAAAGCACAATTGATTGCCATGTACAAGCAACTAAATGTAGAATTTAACCAAAAGTAACAAGTAACTAGAATTTACAAACAACACAGAATATGAGAGACAATACCCAATTGTATTAATACTCTTCCAGAAGGAAATAAAATGAAGAAGATGCCACAGTCTTCTTCCTTACACACCTCTAGGGCTCCCACACCTCTAGGTCATAAATAGTAAATCACCTCAAGAGCTCACTCTCTCAATTATAGTCCCAACAACAACTCAAATACAGAGTTGGTGTTCACCTCCACCAGTCAGTATCATTACTGCCAGTACCACCAGTCAGTATCACTATTGCCAATACACAAGTACTCCATGTACTCCACGATTGAGTACACACCATACTCCAAGTACACAATGTACTCCAAGTAGATCTCACCTGATCTTGCTACTTGTTGTGTTGCTGACCTCCCTGATCTTACACACCTACAAATCAACATGGTTTTGCACACCTACAAACCTAGATCTTGCACACACACACACACCTACAGATCAATCAATCTTACTTACTCAGATAGAACCCTTATCCTTGCCTCACTAAGTCCTTATGATTCTACCATACCTGCACCCCTATAGATCTCTACCAGATCTTGTTGTCCCACAGATCTACCTAATCATACACACCTGGCACTGTGGCACTAGGAGGAACACACCTTGCTCTCTTCACTCTAAAGGAGCTAACCTTGCTCTTACTCAACTAGCACACTTTACAATATAGCCCATGAGTCTATTATATAGATCTCATGCAAACAATAATTAGATCCATAGCTCCAAGACTAAAATTAGCCTTTAACATGTAAACAACCGATTCGTTAACAAACTGTCCATGAAACTCATAGTTCTGAACCGCACAAGCGACTGATGTTGGTTCCTCTCTGTCTGGAGATGACCAACATCAACCGATCCTGACCAATGTCGGTAGCTTCCTGTCTACACCTGACCGACATCAGTTGGCCTGACCGATGCTAGTGATTGTGACACTCAGCAACCTCCTCTAATGTCTGCATCAGTGAAGCTTTTAGCTCCACAACCTAACATGACATAGCCAAAAGAGGGAGAAAGTTGTGAGCTTAGGGAATGATTGATCTTGAGACAAGTTACACACTTTGAATTACTAGAATGAGGGAAAATATATAGAGCTTGTAATTAGAATTAAAATGAGAGCATTAATCTAGATAAAGGAGGTTAATTAATTAATAATGTGCCCCAGTAGAGTAGATTTGATCAATTGGTAAATTGATCTTGCCCTAGTAGGGCTGATTTTAACCATTGATAATTGATTTTTCCCTAGTAAGGATGATTAGATTGATGATTGGTTGAAATATTTTTCCCTAATATGTCAAATTGGAAAGCATAACTCAAGGATATAACCTATTTCATATATTAAATATGAGCAAACACAAACACAGATGTGAGGGTCAAATGAATAAAGAAGACAAGAAAACAAGCATATGAGGATGTACAAAGTGCTAAAAGATATGATTGTAAGAATAAGGGTGGTTGAGATAACCTAAGATATGTCATGTATCCAATCATTTCATGCATAGTCTAGATGGATCTTAGGCCAATGTAATTCTACTAGAAGTAGGAGAAAATGGAATGAGGAATGAAGAATAGAAAAAATATGTACTAATGTTCAATTATGAGATCATGTTAGGTAGTAGATATGCAGGATAGTGCCTTAAAATATGGTGTTTAGTACCACATTGACTTTTAGACTTGTATAACTTGGTGCTTACTTTAGAAAAACAAAATTATGCATCATAAGTATGTAAAATGTATTTAAACACAATACTCAAAACAAGCTAATAAGCGAAACACACAAGAACACAAAATAATTGTTAAGCACAAGGTATACTGAGAGGGTGGGGGTGAATTAGTATATCGTATATCTTTTACTTAATCAAATTATTTTACTTTAACTACTTATTCATACATTCAAGATATGCAATAAAATTGAAAGAAATAACATGCACCACATGAGAGAGAGAGAGAGAGAGAGAGAGACTAAATTTTT
This sequence comes from Torreya grandis, assembly GCA_037957365.1. Classification (NCBI taxonomy): domain Eukaryota; kingdom Viridiplantae; phylum Streptophyta; class Pinopsida; order Cupressales; family Taxaceae; genus Torreya; species Torreya grandis. Next base: position 519,143 of record JARHVA010003950.1, on the reverse strand, counting down.
ACATGGAAACTCAAAGTGGGAAAAATCGCAAAGAACTATCTCAAGTATGTAAATGAAAACCAACTCAAGTTTATAAATTTTATAAGCACCAACTTGTAGGATCACCAACCCCATTATTGAACACAAACACAATAATGAGTTGTGAGTACCCACTCATAAGAGCACCAACCCCTTTTGTGTAGAAAACACAACTATCTATCAATGTTGCTTTCTCAACAAATGATAGAACACTATTATATCTCTTCCTTTTCTCTTCTCTTTTATCTTCTCTCCTCTTACTTTTCTTAGTTAGATAAAATGATTACAAAATTTAATTACAAACCATGCACTTACATATAACAAATGGTTTCTCAAGCCTCCTTTTATAGCTTTCCAAAAGACCTTTAGCATTCACCCTTTGAAACCTTTCAATTCACATGAAAAATATGCCAAACTTGCATGACTCTTTGAATTCTTTCATTTTAAAAGTCACATGGTGACCCTTCATGGGGAAAAGCATCATTTCCCTCTTTTGTCTTTATCTAGTGACTCTTCAAATTCTTCAAGGTGACCCTTCATGGGAAAATGCACCCTTTCCCTCTTTTTTCTTTACTTGGTGACTCTTTGACTTCCTCATGGGCCCTCTTTTATCTTTATGCAACCAATAATATATCAATTAATATTTATTTAATATTAACACACTTTATCCAAGATATGAACATTAAAAACACTTTTAGACATTAAATGCTATGAGGCCTTTATCACCAATACTGTTAAATCTTTGACATCAATGACAATATTTCAAATAATCTCCCCATTTTTCATTGATGGCAACCTCAAATTGAAACTACAACATTTTGAAACCTATATTGTATAAGCCAACCTAAAACTGAGAGCTGCATAAAATACAAACTAAATGAGCTGAAAACATATAGTAACTCCCCCTTACTATAGCATCCTATTTTTTGAACCTATTCCTATACATGTTCCTATACTTCTCCCCCTTTGACGTCAATGGCAAATGGTTTGTCTTGGATCTAACACTTAGCTCTTCCTCAACTGATGTTGATCCTCAATGGTAGGAAGTACAAGAAATTACTCCCAACTTCTCTTTTAGATACTCTAATGCATCCTTTGGTAGTGCCTTTGTGAAGATATCTATAATTTATTCTATAGTATTGATATATTCTAAATTAACCTTTTGATCTGCAACCTACTCTCTCAAGAAGTGATATCTGATAGGAATATGTTTTGTCTTTGAATGCATTACTAGATTCTTATAAATATTAATAACACTTATGTTATCAAAATAAATAGAGATAGGTTAATCATATTTTACCTTGATGTCTTCTAAAGTTTGCTTCATCCAAATAATTTGAGTACAACACAACACTATTGTAATATATTATGTTTCAATTATATAAATTTATACTGAGTTTTGATTCTTACTTAGCCAAGATACTAAGCTATCACCAAGGAAGAAAGATCCTCCACTTGTACTCTTCCTATCATCTAAACAACCTACCCAATTTGAATCTTTATAAGCAACTAAAGTTAAATCTCTACTTGTTTGATACCACAATCCATAATCTAATGTCCACTTGACATATCTAAATATTCTCTTCACCAACTAAACATGACTCTCCTTTGGGTCTACCTGATATCTCATGACCATGCTTACTACATGCATGTTGTCTAACCTTAATGTTGTTAGATATAAAATACTACCAATCATAGATCTATATAAGTATTAATCTATATCAAGTGAATCTTCATCATTACTCACCTTGGTCCCTGTACTCATTGGTGTGCCAACTGGTGCACAATCCTTAAAAGCAAACATTTCAACATCTCCTTGCAATATTTTATTTGAGATATGAAAATACCTTTATCTGACTGAGATATTTACAATCCTAAGAAAAATGATAATTCTCTAAGCATAGACATCTCATATTCTTTTTGCATATTATCAAAAAATTCTTTTATCATCTTTTCACTGTTACTTCCAAATATTATGTCATCAACATAGACCACAACAATCAACTGGTGTTCACCTTCTATTTTGATGTAGAGATTACTATCATAAAAACCTCTCTTGAAGCCTTGATCCTATAGGTACCTATTAAGCCTCGCATACCAAGCTCTGGGATCTTTTTTTAATCCATACAATGCTTTCTTCAATCTACACACATAGTTGTCATTTGAGAGAAGGAATCCCTCAGGTTTCTTAATGTAGACCTCCTCTTCTAGATTTATTGTTCAAGAAAATAGACTTAACATCCATCTAAAACTCTTTGAAATTCTTAAACACTACATATGCAAGAAACATCATGATAGCCTCTAGCCTTGCCACTAGTGTAACATTTTCTTCAAAATCTATACCCTCAATTTGAGCATATACTTTATATACTAACCTTGCTTTATTCCTGGTAACTTCACCATCCTCATTTAACTTATTTTTGTGTACTCATTTTTTTTCTATCACATTTTGATCTTTCGGTCTAGGCACTAATTCCCAAGTATCATTATTTTCTATCTAATTGAATTCTTCATCCATTATTTTAACCCAATGCTCATCATGTTTATCTTATGAAAAAGTTCTAGGCTAAATTTTGGATAACATAGAAAAATTAACTTGCTCAGATTCACTTACTATCATTATTTTAGTGTGAACTCCTTCATTTATGTTTTTGATGATGTCACTTTCATTATGATTTCTTTGAACATATTTGTATGGGGTTTTAGTATCCTTTTTCTCCTTCTCATCTTCATCTAATTCTTCAAAATCTTCTTCTTCAATGATTTCAAGAATGTCTATCAAATCACTAGATTTTTATGCTACATCTTCATCTATCTTGACACTTGTATTTTCAAATATCTTCTTATTTATTTTGTTATAACATTTGTAAGCTTTACTTTTACTAGAGTATCCAATAAATATACCTTCATCTGCTTTGGATTCAAACTTACCCAATTTTTCATCAATTCTCTTTATGAAGCATCTGCTATCAAAAACTTTGAAATAATCAATAGTAGATGGTCTACCTTTACATAACTCATAGGGATTTTTGTCACTATTGACTCTCAATAACACTCTATTTTGGATATGCACTATTGTGCCTACTACCTCTCTCCAATATTTGTATGGTATCTTGGATTCATTTAGCATTCTCCTCACCATCTCTTGAACTATTCTATTTTTTTTCTCAACTAATCCATTTTATTGTAGAGTTTTGACTACTAAATAATGTCTATTTATCCCATGGTATTCAAAATACTAAATAAACTTATCTACCATGAATTATCCTCCTCAATCTAATCTCAAGAATTTAATCTTCAAACTAGTTTCATTCTCAATTAAAGCCTTGAATATTTTGAAGTGGTTGAAAGCTTCTGATTTTTTTCTTAAAAAACATCACCCAAGTTGTATGTGTAAAATCATCAATAAGAAACATGAAGTATTTATCACCTTGAGTACTTTGAGTCTTAGTATGTCCACACAAATAAGTATGAACAAGCTCTAACATCTGATTAGTCAATTATTCCTTTGTCTTAAACCATCTTCTAACCTACTTCCCATGTTGACATGGTTCACAAAGTGTGTTAGGGGGCTTTGTAATCTTTGAAAGATATATAACTAATTTCTTCTTATTAATGTTAAAAATATTATCAAAAATTGTGTAACCCATTCTCCTGTTCCACATCCAACCTTCCTCACTTAACTCAAGCAACATTTTTGACCTTTGATATCTGATAACATATATAAATTATTGTCTATCCTTTGATCATCTATAATCAACACATCTGATTCTTTTCTTCTAATTTCATAACCTTCTACATTAGACTTTAATGTGTGTCCCTAATCACACATTTGACATACACTCAATATATTATGCTTAAGATCTTCTACATATAATACATTCTTAGTTTTGGTTCTACCATTAGCCAAACTTAATATACTTCTTTTGGCTATCCTGATAGTGGTATTATCTCTAAATTTCACTATGCCACCATTGAATTTATTTAGATTTATGAACTTAATCTTGTCTCCTATCATGTGCCTCAAACATCCACTATTGATGAACCATGGATGTTCTTAATTTCTTGCATGCATAGTTGTCTAGATTAACATAGACTCTTTAATTTATTTCTTCTACCATGAACTTGTATGCACTCTCATCTTGATGAATGGAGCCTTGAAGCCTTATTCCTTCTTGACTGACTTGATCACACTTCTACAATGTCAGTATATGCGTCCAAAATTATTTTACTTGTAACAAATTATGGCTTCTTCATTAAAACATAATAGAGGAGTAAAAGAGTTGTGGCTTCTGCTTGACTCTGCATGAGTTCCCTTATCATTGTTTTTAAAATTGTTAGCTCTTTTCCTACAGTCTATTTTCTTATGACCATAACCATTGTAATAAAAATAATAACCATGAAAATAGAACCTATTCTAGTTTATGTATCTTTGACTTGGTTGTCTTTTTTAGCTCTATTCCTTCCAGCCTTCTTTGTTTGAGATGACCTCTACATTCTTAACTTCTTATTTTTTCATTTCCTCTTTGCTAAGGGCTTCAACATAGCTCTTTTCTTTTTTTGTGTTAACCTTATCTTGATTTTATGTGAAATTAGTGGCCTCCCCTTTCTCTTTTTCAAATCTGATACCTATCTTATCTGACATTGATCTTTGACTTTCTAATATCTTATTCAACATGTTAGTGTTATTCTCAAATTTTGAATCATTAGTTGCTTTATCATTAGCTGATTTATTTATTTTCTCAATATATTCTTTTAAAGAGCTAATTTAAAAAACATACCTTTCACATTATTTACTTATTCTTTAGTCTTTTTGGCTTCTTCAATGTGAGCTTATAGATCTTCAATTATTTATTTTGACTCCTTTTCATTTTTCTTAATCTGGAGCTTCAATTTTTTATTTTTCTTCTCAATATATTTTAATTCTTATAAGGCACAAATGAGTTCTCCTTCTAGATTCACCTCAGCTTCATCCTCACTTTCATCATGTTCTTCTTCTTGATCATCACTACTTTTACTTCTAGAGGCATCTTCATGTATGGTCATGAATAGAATCTCTTCTTTATCTGAGTCACTGACTCCACTATTTTCAATTGAGCTAATATATTTGGAATATAAACTCTTCTTCTCAAATCTCTTCTTGTATTTTCCTTTTAAGTTTTTCTTGTATGTAGGCATTCCTTATTCATTATCACCATTATTCTTATTTGGGTACTTAGCCACAAAATGTCCAATTTTACCACATTTAAATGATAACTTTCCTTGATATTTACCTATGCCCTTTTTAGGCTTGCAAATGAATAGGGCTTCATTATTATCTTCTTCATCACTGGATCTATCACTTGATTCTTGAATCTTGGCCTTGTATCTCTTAGATGTTTTGAAATTATCTTCCCTCTTTGAGAGTTTCTCTTATTTGGTCCACATCTCATATGTTTTAATAATACCATGTAGTTCATCCATCTTTAACTTGGATAGATCCTTCATTTCCTTAATTACGGATACCTTTCATCATATCTCAATGGTAGAGATATTAAAACCTTTTGTACCACCATTGACTCTTCTATTTTTTATTTAAGGCCTTGAATTTGATTAATTATTTGATCAACCTACAAAAGATAACTTGCTATATTGTCTTCCTCTTCCATTTTTAGACTCTCAAACTATCTCCTAAAAGTCTAGATCTTAGCTTGTTAAACTTTTGCATCACCTTTGTAAATATTCTCAAGTTTTACCCAAGTCTCATGAGCATATTTGTATTACATAAATTTAAAAAATTATGATTCATATAAACCACATAAAATATCATTTAAAACTTTATCATTATTTTAACTTGTCATCTTATTCATGGAAGTAGTTACAAGTGTCGGTGGCTCTTCATATTCATTTATCATTGCTTGTCAAATATTAAATCTGAGGGCCATCAAATAAGTCCTCATCCTTATGATCCAAAAGGCATAATTTATCCCATTAAAAAAAGGTGTCTTATTTTTATAAAATCCTTCATGTGGTCTGGCCATCATGCTTTCCCTAATCTACCTTTAAGTTGTTAAACTCTTTCCAAAAGAACCTGCTCTAATAGAAATTGTTAAGCATGAGATATATTGAGAGGGGGAGTGAATTACTATATCATATATCTTTTAAATATTTTACTTAATCAAATTCTTTTACTTTAACCACTTATTCATAAATTTAAGATATGCAATAAAAATGAAAGCAATAACATACACCACATGAGAGAGAGAGAGAGAGAGAGACCAAATTTTCACATGGAAACCCAAAGTGGGAAAAACCACAAAGAACTATCTCAAGTATGTAAATGAGAACAAACTTAAGTTTATAAAGTTTATAAGAACCAACATGTATGAATACCAACCCCTTTGTTGAGCACCAACACAGCCATGATTTGTGAGCACCCACTCATAAAAGTACCAACCCCTCTTTTGTAGAAAACACAACTATCTCTTAATGTTGCTTTCTCAACAAAGGATATAACACTACTATATCTCTTTCTTTTCTCTTATTTTTTCTCTTCTCTCCTCTTACTCTTCTCATCTAGATAAAATTATTACAAAAGTGAATTATAAACCATGCACTTGCATATAAAAAATGACTTTCCAATCCTCCTTTTATAGCTTTCCAAAAGACCTTTGGCATTTACCCTTTGAGACCTTTCAATTCACATGAAAAATGGCACCAAACTTGCATGACCCTTTGAATTATTTCATTTTAAAAGTCACATGGTGACCCTTCATGGGAAAAATCATCCTTTCCCTCTTTTGTCTTTATCTAATGACTCTTCGAATTCCTCAAGGTGACCCTTCATAATAAAATGCACCCTTTTCCTCTTTTGTCTTTACTTGGTGACTCTTTTACTTCCTCATGGACCCTCTTTTGTCTTTATACAACCAAGAATATATCTATTCATATTTAATTAATATTAACACACTTTAGCCAAGATATGAACATTAATAACACCTTTAGCCATTAAATTCTATGGGGCCTTTATCACCAATACTACTAGACCTTTGACATCAATGACAATATTTATCAAAATGAAATTATGCATCATAAGTATGAATAACCTATAACAACATTTAATTTCATTTATGATTAGCCAGTTCAAATGTGAATATTTATAACTAAGGATAATGATAAAAACTACCAAAACCAAAGTTAAAACTGTTTATGTTTAAACAAACAAACAAAATAAAGAAAATATAAAGATAAAAATAATCTTCAAATACAAAATTTAACCAACTCCAAATCAAGACATGAATTATCAAGACAGGAGTAAGAATAATAATGTACTAAGAAATCAATAAGTAATAAAATGATTCAAACACAATTGTAAAATAATCAATCCCAAATTAAGTACAAACTCAAAAAGGTTTAAAAATGTATTCAAACATAATACTCAAAAAAATCTAATAACCTAATAATCAAAACACACAAGAACACAAAATAATAAGATAAAATAATAAATCAATCAATTAGAATGCATATCTATAGATCTAAACAAATAACAATACAAAAACAATGGTTAATGACAATGTTAGGACAAATAGAATGAAAATCATTCATGTATGTGTAAGATAGGCATTATGTTCATAATAAGGTAACCCCTAAGCTAGGAAATGGTGACATTATGATAACAACATAAGGACAAGTGATACAAAGCTACCTCTAAACTATAGGAAAATAATGACACAAAATAAATAAAATGCGGGGAATGGAAGAAAAGGGAGTAATCAAGCTAACTCCAGACGCACTAGGAAAGTGGACATTGCCTACATAGTTCCATATATTCAAGATCCAACATGAAAGTCAACACAAATGTAGTTCTCCCAAGATATTGGATGGAAGAAAATGATGATAATAAAACATGATTGACATGTAGAATAAATATGGGAATGGGATCTCAAAATAGAGAGATCATTAGAGATGATTGCTCACAAAATGGTGAGAGCATTAGAGATGACTTCTCATAAAATGATGAGAGTATAAGATATTTAGCAAATGGTTTTGGAATTTTCTAAGCATATCAAATCGATTGAGAATTATGAGATAATAAATAGTTTAACTCTCAAAATGACAAGAACATTCAAACTTTAAATTGATCATAAAATGGAAAGATCATGGTAAAAAGGTGATTGAACTAGCCTTAATATAAATTTAGTGCTTCCTACATAGTCTCAAAGGACATCAAGTCAATTTAGTTCTAACAAGAATGGTAAATGGGAAATAGTGATATAAATTCCTATAATGAAATGATCTATAATGGTAATAGGGTTTCCCCCAAGTGATAAGTTAAATTAAATGGTAGGGTATGAAATAATGACAAGGGAAAGGAAAAGTAAATGATTTTTTTACTCCTATCGATATGGAGTTACACATCCTAATCAATATATGAGACAACTAGAATAGTCAATTATTCAAATTTCTAGCCCATACCTCTTTTGAATAGTTGTTTTGTCAAGAACCTATTATTTATTTGTAATATAATATTGTTGTTGTGATCCTTAATGGTCATGATTCTATTTCCTCCAAACTTATAGACAAGATGTCTTTATAGCCTCTATGAAGGAAATTACTACCAATAGGGCTAAATAATGATAGGCATAGGATAAATGGTTTGAGTTGTCAATGAATATATGGATCATAATGGAATGTATAATGGTTGGCTAAAAAATTAATAATGAGACTTTCAGTCACACACAATGTTGTTGATTTTGGATTTAACAAAATTTTGGTTATGTTGGGGCCAAAGATTTTAATGCATGATCTCGATAGGACCACTACATTTTCCAATTATTTGGGCTTCAGAGTAGTTACCATCTAATTATGTTGTAGATTGGAAGCTATATTAATTTTATCTTTGATAATGTATTCATTAAGCATTAAATAACTATTATGCTTAGTTATTGGTGCCTTTAAGAGGTTTTCACCAATAAATTTGTCTTTATTGTCCCATAGCACCTCTAAAAATATTTCACTAGAATATGTTGAGTTTTTAATTTAATTTCCCCATAGCACCTCCAAAAATATTTCACCAAGAGATTGTTCTTATTCTGCATGAATGTGGTCTTGGTCCCCTTGATATTTTATACTTGATATGTCACCATGGATACAAGTCAACAAAGTGTGATTCTATCAATCCTAATCAACACTTGTGAGAGGTGAAATGCCAATATAATGTCTATGTTTGGTAGTGTTAATGGAAGATATAATGGTAGTATAATGGGAAGAGGCAACACAATCCTCATAGAAGATACTAGGAGAAATTACATTGATGCTGAAGTAATCATCCTCCAAAAATGTAGAAGGATCATAAATATATTCAAATTTATCCATAAGGCAAGTGTAACCAATGTTTACTAACCATGCTAGTATTCTAATTTTGAAATTGATTCCAACTCAATAGACTCTAAATCTAATGTTGATACTAATGTTTATTCTAATTCTAATTTTAAATCTGATATCAGTTCAAAAATAGAACCTAGCTCTAATTCTAATTCTTCTTCAATTTTGGATATTTCTATAAATATACCTTATGGTATGTTTAATTTTGGATAAATAATGGCATAATGGGCTCTATAAAAATATATTCATCTAAGAAGTGTTCAACATAAACTAGCTCATCTAAGTGAAGCCCCTCAAAAAAAGGGAACAACTCAAGGGGTGACTCCATAGAGACTGGCTTGTAAAAGTGAGAATCCTCAACAAGGGGAAAAAGGTCCATAGAAAACTCCATAGATAATGGCTTTTCAAAGTTAAGTGTTTCAAAAAAAGGACCAAGGTTGACAAGAAACTCCACCAAGACTAACTTGTCAAATCAAGGTTCCTCGATAAAAGGGAAAGGATATAAGGGTGATTCATCATAGGTTAACTTGTCGTAAATGGGTGTTATAACAATAACATCATGACCTTTGTTTATACTTATTTTCAAAATATCAATTTTGAACATATTATGACCCTTAAAATATTGCTCTCGAAGAGGTAATGGTTGGTTATGTTCTGGCTCGAAGATTGGCACAAAATTTCTAAAGTGGGGAATGATTGGCACAAGGTGAATAATGGGTTATCTAAAAATTACTATCAAAGAAGGGATCAATAAATACTTGCTCATATAATTGAAGTTCCTTGATGATGGATTCAATAAATACTAGAGTTGGGCCTATAATGGTAATGATTGGGCACTACAAAGCTTGGTTGATAATGCAAACCAAGGAGGAGGGCCTGGAATAGTGACCCTTGGACATTTTGGATCTTGGTTATTCACACAAGATAAAGGAGGGGAACCTAGAATGGTAACCTTCAAGTGTTTCAAAGCTTTGTTACTCATGTAAGTCAAAGGAGGATAACCTAGAAAGGAAAATTTTGAGTTATGTAGAGCTTGGTTGATCACACAAGATGAAGGAAGGGAACCTATAATGATAACCTTAGAGTGTTTTAGATCTTTATTACTCACACAAGTCAAAGGAGGGGAACCTAGACTAGTAACCTTTAAGCATTGTGGAGTTTGGTTACTTATATAGGCCAAAGAAGGGGAACTTCAAATGGTAACCTTTGAGTGCTATGGATATTGGTTGCTCATGTAAGCCTAAGGAGCAGGATGGTGTTAGCATATGAAAATTATCATAAATTGGTTTATTAATTATAAATTAGGCCTAAAGAGGGAAAAATTAGTCCAAAAAAGATGTCCCTAGAAAGGGTGGTATTGGTCTAATGAAATAGATTATGGTAGGTCATGTGATTTAAAATTAATCTAAATTGATTGACTTGTCTTATAATAAGTATATATATTTAAAAAATAGACCCTAATTCAACATGACTTGGCTTACAAAAGGTATGTGGGTTCAAAAATGAACCCTAGCATAAACAATTGATCCCAAAGTAGATTTGGGTCCAAATGGACCTAATTTGAATGGTATTGAATTGGACAACACATTGGTAATATGCAGTTAACATAATGTTATTATAGCACTAACATGAGGTAAATATTTCCCAAAAATTAGACAAATTTATGCCTCATCTTGGAATTATGCAATGGACTACATGTGTGAACTTGATTTGACCACCATAACACCTTTTTGTTTAACATATATGGTATATAAAATGTGTTTGGATTCTTGACATGTTTTGATTTCACAAAAATAGTTTATCTCAAAAATACCATGCAAGTAAAGGATAAAATGACAAAAACACCTAAGTGTAACATCCTAAATCCTAAAATTGACAAGGTTGCATGGTATTATCAAATTATATCTATGTACATGATCTTGAGATTATTTTAATTTATTAATCTAAAAAGCAAAATCACATGAAAATTAGGGTTTTTATTCCTCCTCTTCTCTCAAGAGTTTGTACAGTGACATAAAACTTTGGGCTACTTACTCTACATCAACAGTATATCTACGATAAGTGGGGTTGATCTAAAATTAATTTTTTGTGTGTCTAGATGGTCCCAAGTATGGCTAACACTAGATATTCTCACATCAATTAGATCCATGTCAACTGGTTTGTTGTTAAAATGTCTTATCCTTTTATCAACCACTACTTTTGTCAATTTCTTAGTGTAGTGCCATGTCTGAGTTACCTCTATGGTATGAGGCTGATAACCACTAATGGAGCTTGTTTTAACCATGTAAAATAAGAATCCTATTATATCGCCCTCAATTTATATACCCCACCATGGATTGGGGTTAAAATGATGTTGAGAGATGAATTTCTAGGTCAACTCCTCCCTACAAAACCCGTGAGGAGGCATTGAACTCCTACTCACAAGCCAAAATGCATAAAAAAAGAGAAGTGAAAACACTTTATGGTTGTTTTAGTATCACCAAACCATAAAAATTTGAGGAGGGTCTTGGAGACTTAATTTTCATGCATTTGGATAAGGTACCAAATGCAAATAATGAACATTTTTTGTCACCTGAGTTCCCTAAAGGGGACATGGGGAGAGCATACATACATCACTCATTTTGCTTTATTCAAAACACTCCAATAACCAAGCATAAAAATATAAATCTTAAGATTATTTATCTAATGTGATAGTTTATTTTATGAAACCAAATTTAAGTATGCAATGAATTTTGCCTTTGAATTTTTAGGAAATGGAGACTAAGTGACTTAAATCCTACAAACATGTTAGAAGTCTAAAATCAGGGTGTGAAATTGTTAGAAAAACTTATAGCTTGTTATTTTAAGTCTTTGTTTTATTATGTAGGTCAATCTCTCCATTCCATAGAGTGATCTCACCATTATATAGCAGGTTCCCTCCATTCTACAAATTGATCCTACTAAAAGATAGAGCAAAGGAAACACTAGTTTACGATCTCACCAATTGACAAGGTGATATCACTGATTAGCAGTGTGATCCCACCAAAGTATAGGGCATTCTCATTGAAATGATAAAAAATGATAAAAAGAAATAATATTCACCTATTGATTTCTAGTCCAAGATAATATTATCATTTCATAGGTCAATCCTACTAATCCATAGAGTGATCTTTGTTGATCTTCAATGTATTCTTACTATGTTATAGATCAATCCCACTAATTCATAGTGTGATCCCATCGATCCTGTAAAACACATAGGTAGACAAAAAGTGAATAAAATTGATCCCGCCATTCATGGATGAATTTATTCTATTTCATAGGGTGATCTCATTGATGTTTAGTAGGTTGATCTCACCATTTTTCTCAAAATCCACAAAAACTTAAAATGAGAGAAAATGAAGTGTAAAAAAGCCTCCAAAGAGGGTTTGAATGTAAAATTAGAAGGTATAAAGACTTGTGTGAGGTACGAGTCCCACCAGGCATGTCAAAATGTAGAGTAAGATTATGAGATGCATTATTACATGCATTAGTCAAGAAAAATATCTATAAAGAATAATATAGACACTAAAATGTCAATCCTACTCCCTCATGGGGTGTTTTTAATAAATTCTAAGATCTATTTAAAAAATGAATACTATTAAACCTTCAAAATTTCATCCCTTCATCAAAGAATGGCCAAAAATTATGCTTTTCCCTAGATTTGGTGCTCTAAGTCTTCATCAATGAAGAGTATCATGCTCCTCCATCATTTATTAGTGATCCAATGGCTTAGGCTCATGAGATTTGTTAATTTGTGAAAATAGGTGAAGATTTTCTATAGCAATTTCTGTATAGTAAGTTTGTATAACTAAAGCTTTTAAAATGGTGGTCTTCACTCACTTATTTATAGCTTTATAAAAATGTTTATAATCAACCATGACCATCCATATTGACATTAATATGTGTGGCCATGGATCAATTAAATTTTTGAGGGACAAGCCATAAATATTCACATTAATATTTAGAAGAATGGAGCATTGATGAGGCATGGGAGAGCTTAATCTTGATATATATTCCATTAATGGAATATAGATGCCACCCCATTGATGATGCCATGGGATGATGCAAATTCGAGAAATTAATTTTCAATAAATATATTTTCAATAACTTCCATGAAGTTTTCACTTTGGATCTTGATTTGGTTTAATTTGCTTGGGTGACTTTGATTAATTTTTTACAATTCTTTGGAAATCTATTGCACTCTTAATTAAGCATGTCAAAAATGTCATTCTAATGAGTTGTAATTTTATTTAAGTATAATAAAAATAAAGTATAAGTTGCATATGGAAAAATACCCTAGTTAGAGCATTATGAAAGTAAAATAACACATGTACTTAACATGTGTTGTCGAATTAGAAGAATTCAATGGTCTAGAATGTCATTTTTCATGGTCATAATTTTACTCAATATAATTTGATAAAAGATAATAATCACATGAAATTAATTTCCCCATTTAGGGATATATTAGAATAAATTATCACCTATACATGACAAGGTCAAACGATTTAGTGCATTTAAGTGATTTTGTCCAAGATTGTGCATTGTCATAAAATGTTGTTTAGATTGATAATTGCAACACAATAGTGATAGGAATTGGATGTCTATAGGTATCATCAGATAGGATGGTGTAGATGTCCAGACCTATGGTGAGAAAGAGTACAAAAATGTGAAATCTATAACTCACCACATAGAGTAGGATTGTCTGATAATTTCTATTTGATTTATATTGCTTGCAGCATGTGGATGTGATTGATTATTATGTTTGCATATTTTATAACTTTTTAGTGTGTTTTCATTTATTATTATATGTTTAACATACTCCATTTGCAACATTTATGTTTCATATGACATGGAAAATTATAGCAAGTGTTTGCTAAGGTAAATTAGAATGTTTAGTTAGTTTACTTCATGTATATATAGTTGGTATGAACTATGTAATATCCTTACAAGTTTAATAACATTTTATAAAACATATTTCTAGTTATAATGTTTTAAAATAAAAACTTAGACATATATTTATTCATTAGAATCCATTATAATAATAAAATTAAGATTTAATTGTGTTATTAATAAGTTATATTTTTTGATAGAAGGTCTGCAATTAAACTAAAAGGCATGTTGGAGTTGGCTAAATCCATTTTTTTGATTGAAAAGGTATTCAATTGTGTTGTTGATAAGTTTGTTTAACCTTAGGAAATAATAATGTTTTAGAGGCTTGAATGTCTAACCAGGACATAAGATATTAATCTTGGCATTATACAATGGTATGTTCAAAGGCATGGGTTGAAACCTTAATAAGGTTTATTGTTTTTGTTATGGCCTAAAATTTATAGCATGGATGAAGGAATAGTTTCATGTTTCAATTTGGCATGGTTATGCGATGTAAAAAGTCTTTCAAATCACACCACCCATGCATGGTTATTTTTGACATTTAGTAAGTCATATAATTTGAATTATTACCTTTTTCATGGTAATTTTGGCTTGTGGAATCAATGTTATCATTATAATTGTAATTTTTAAGTCATTATATAATTTGTAACATGTAGGGAATTTAGGATTCTCGGTGGAAGATGATTCAAGACTCTTTGAGTCATTATGAATCACTTAGACTATTTATTTGGCATGAATGGTTAATGATGGTCTTTTATAAGAGTTAACTAGGACTATGGAGATTTTGTGGGGAAATGATGACAAAATTTTCATGAACTAGTTAGGAATAAATGGAGATAAAATGGATCTATGGATAGTACAGAAGGCATGGTTGAGTAAACAAAGAATAAAAGATACAATTCATTCATGAAGGAATGGTGGAGAAGGTTGTGCATGAAATCAATTTCTCATATGAACCATGAAAGATACAATTCATTCCATTTTAAAGGAATGTTATATAGTTGAACAAAGTCTAAGTTTTATCTTATGATATATGTTTACCAAGGAACTATCTTTGAATTAAACATA
Organism: Torreya grandis; assembly: GCA_037957365.1. Lineage (NCBI taxonomy): Eukaryota > Viridiplantae > Streptophyta > Pinopsida > Cupressales > Taxaceae > Torreya > Torreya grandis. The sequence continues at coordinate 503,786 of JARHVA010003950.1, read as the reverse complement.
TAGGATATGATAAGAGTAATTAATGTTTTCAATTTTTTGAGTATATAGTTTTGAAGGAATTTGTGCATGTTATAAAAATAATTCCTTAGTTACAGACTGTGTGTGAATGAAAGGTTGGACTAAGTGTATGGTTATGTGTTTGATCAAATTGTTTCATTATCTTTGTTTACTTGTGATTGGTTAGTGTTTTAGTTAAGTTAAAGGACCCATTATTCATAGTCATGCCTATAGATTATAATTAATTCATAGATATGTCGATATAGACTTTTATATTAAGATTAAATGTTTTTTTGATGAATTTATTTGGTCACAATGAGAATAAAAATATTATAATATTTGTGACTCTATGTTATTTATATATTAAAATATAGGTATATTTATGTATGTGTGTGTAAGGAATCAAATATTATAACATAGATCAAATTAATTACTCAAAGTGTGAAATAGAAATAAGCATATTACATCATATATCATTGATATCTAATATCATGAGAGTACATGATAATATAATTTTGAAATTATTAATATAAACTCATCCACAGTTGATACAAGTATATAGCCACCACTATCAATGTAAAATAATAAGTAATTATAAATATTCATGACAATATTCAATAATAAGTATAATATGATACAATGCATATAAGATACATGGCTCCCCCAAAGCATAGTTCTTAAACTCAAGTATTTATGGCAATCTCAAGTGTCATCTTGATAAGTAGTACTATTGTGGGGAGGGAGAGCATCATCCAAGTGATTTTCCACACCAACCATGGACCAATCATCCCCTATACTAATACCATCATGTAATGGCCCTCTCTTCATGAATGAGTAGATAGTTATGGTGTGATAATCTAGAGATACAAGAAACTACCCATGTGTTGTATGATTTATAAAAATAAACATGCATTGTATCATATAAAATCTGATCTATTAAAAGATATTTCACAAACATGTAAATCATACTCATGAAATGATAATTTCTCACTAAACATACTTTGGCCAAAGTTTTAAGAATAGTAAATAAAATTGATCTATAGATCAATCAAATTCATACACACTACTTGATTAGAATGTCTTCATCTAGAATTATGATGCTAGTAATCTAGTGAAGTCTCACTCCTTACTAAGTATCATCAATGTAAATTTGAAAAATATAATTTAACCACAAGATTCCTAATATAAATCATATCATATAACATGCTAAACATAATAGTAACCAAAACATAAATTTATTCTGTCAAACATATGAATGAATCTTACATTATTTTCTATTGGATACTACAAATAATGACTACAGTTTACACCACCTAGGTAATTACACAATTAAATACATATTCAAATAACACAATTATTTTCCAACCATACTACACCCTATGATAACCCATATTACCATATCCAATGTTTTTTAAAATAACTACTAAGTACCGCATCCAATACAATAAAGTAATCATAAAATTAAGGAAACATAAACTCATATTCAATAGATAGAACAACCAAAACTCTATTTCACAAAACATAGTGTAATTCAAACTAGCATTTATTATACATTTAGAGGTTTGAATGCATGCATTCATTAAGTTAATTATATGTAATTGTTTTAATACAGTTAATACTCCACCCATGGAACTATAACCATAAGAATACACCCCTATTAATATATATACACCTATATATCCTATTAAGCATATTGTAACTTATTTTAATGTTACTTTTACTACACCACCTATTTTTAACTCACAAGTTATATATGATAATCCACCCGTACCTATCATAATGAAGACTTTGTTGGGTTTTCTATCCTCCCTATACCTCATTAAACTCTTGAAATATCTTAAAAATATTAACCTCACACAACACCTATAGTTATATGTATTCCCAAATGAGATTTTTATGAGATTATACCACCGTTTATATATCAAAAAGGTTGAGTATTGTTTATAAACGAGCATTCATGTTTATTCAAATTAAGGTCTCTATATGAATTAATATATAATTAAATTAAATGTTCATGATAAGATAATAACCAAATTATAATTCCATGATTTACAATTATCTTAGGTATAGAACATTATTCATTATTTAGAAAAGGAGTCATATTTACTAGACATGCCCAATAATATCAAAACATATTTATGGATAATATCACAAACCATATGGGGGATCCAAAAATGGAATGGGGTAATGGTCATATATAGTGTTACAAAGGAAATGCAAATAGATTATGGGTTCTTCGAGAATAATTTGATGGTCTAAGGTAAGGATATTTACAAGGTGGTGATGGTAATCTAGGATATGGTAGATCCGAAGTGAATCAAAGGGAGAAGGTTTTAATATGATCAAATGTGATTAAACTTGGCCATAGGAAAGAAGGTCCCAAGCATAAGGTAGATCCAAATAAAGGAGGGTTTCCAAGGAAGAGGAAGGCACAACAAAAATTGGAATAGGGGTCAGAGATATGAAGGAAAAGGAAGCCCTTGGTAGAAGAAGAAATCGATGCCTATGAAAAGTCTAGGAAGAAAAATGTTTGTCATGTCAGAGGATTACATAGAAGATGTTCTAGATCACTACAAGGATCAATCTCTCTTGATGAAATAATGTGGAAAAGGATGCTCGAATGTATAAATAATGGATTGGTGGCTTAAATCATAAATTGAGAAGGTAAGTATTCATCCCTTAGCTAATTATTTCTTTCTAATAAAATGCATCACAAGGGAATTGAAAATGGATATTCTATATGGGGATATAATATTTTTTAATGGATCAAGTTTTCATCAGATAAATTGGTCATCAGTGTTTGACCCCATGAAATACAATTCTCTAAAACACTTGTCTAGGAAAGTTTGAGAGACCTTTCAGCAAATTTCTAGAATATAAAAGCCCTAATGGGATGAACTAGGATGGTTTATAGGGATTAAGGAGGATTTTTTGAATGGGAAAACTAGGTTGACAACAAACATTTTTATTGAAATGGATACAATCCTAGGATTGTATAGAGAATTGAAAATTATAATGAAGTTTGGAAAATGGCAACAAAAATTTTTAGAGTGGATGGTCATAACATGGGGACACACTTACTAGGGAGAACTTTGGAAGTAGGAACTTCTAGGGTTTTAGCCAAAGGAAAATTCCCCTTAACCTAATATATACAACTAAATAAGTTATGGATATTTATCTTAAGAATGATAAACAAGGGTTAAACAAGGAAAAGGAGATAGAGACAGATTAGCAAAGGATTGAGGAGAGCCACAATATGGATATTTCAAAATCAAGAGAAGCTCTGGTTAATGAGAAAACTCAAGAAATGGAAGAGAATTTAGAAGATTAGAATAGAATAACTCCTTTGGCTAGCAATAATTCTACAGAATCTTCCAATCTTACAAAACAAAGAGAAAACACAATAGCAGTGGGGAAAGAGAGATATCTCTCTAAACAAAAAGAGAATATGTAGGATGGGGTATTAAGGGTATAAATCTCCCCTATTCAAAATAGGGTATAAATTAATTTGCATACACCAAAGGAGACTCCTTTCATATCTTTGAGTCCAAAATATGCATCTTGATTGGAGGAGTGAGTTATGGATGAAGCATGTGAACTTATAGATAATCTAATCACAAATAAAGACATTTTAGAATCCCTATATGATCATCAATTTGAATAAGTTGAATCAAGATTGGGGATTTGGAATACATTGGATGATGAGGTAGGTTTAATTGCAAATGAAAATGATCTTTTATTTAGAACCAATGAGATAGTAGTGGATGGCAAGCACTTGGAGGCTAGGGAGAAGTTAGGGATAGCAACAACTCCTAAATAACATACTTTGGAATATGGATAGAGGTAAACTCATGATAGGAATTCATCCAAAGAGATTATAATTAAAGATGGAGAGCCAAAGGTTCAGACTAAAATTTCATGGATGTTAAGATCAGGGAATAAGACTCCCCTTTCTTAGGAGCCATGAGGTTCATAACATAGAATGTTAGGGGCTTAAATTCCCTTAACAAATATTAATTGGTTAAGTAAAGAATAAAGCTCAGACAAGGAATAGTTTTTCTCCTTCAAGAAACAAAATTGAACAATTCTAACTTTGAAAATTTTAAGAAAATTTTGAAGCACTGGAATGGAATCTCAGCTCAATCCTAAGGTGCCTCAAGAGGTTTGGCTATTTTCTAGGAAGGAAAATTAGTATCAATAACCAAAGTTCAAGAAAATAAAATTTGGATAGCTTGTAAGATGAAGAGTTTCAATTAAAATCTAGAAGTTTTGATATTCAATGTATATGGCCCCAATGGTTGCATATAGAAAAGAGAAACTTGGCAAGATTTGGATAGTTTTCTAACCAAGACGCAAGAACACCACATAATACTCGATGGGAAATTTAATGCCATCCTTAGTGTAGATGATAAAAGGGGGGAAAGTAAACATCTCTTAATCTTAGAAATATTTTTTTGATTGGGTGGGTAGGAATAACCTTATGGATATTCTTCCCTCGAATGGGAAGTATACCTAGACAAATAGAGGATTGGGTTTTAGTCATATTGCAGAGCGGTTGGATAGATTCTTTTTTATAGGGAATCTCTCATCCTTTCCTTTTGATTTAGCCAACACCATTGTGCCTTGTTTAGGCTCTAATCACTTCCCATTTCAATTGGAGATCTTAGGTGAAAATAAGCCATCTAGAAGCCCCTTTAAATTTTAAAATATATGGATATAGGAGCCAAATTTTCTAGATTCGGTTAAAGATTGGTGGAATTGGGATTTCAATGAGGGCTCAAAGATTTTCATATTTGTTTCAAAGATAAAAATATTAAAACAAAAATTAAAATAATGGAATAAATATCCTTTCAAGGATATATTTTCTAGTAAAACAAATATCAAAGAAAAGTTAGAGGAATTGGAAAATAGGGTCATTAAAGATAGGATGGATCAAGAAAGCTTCCAAGAAGAAAATTTCACAAAAGAAGAAATATTTTGGAGGCAAAATTATAGAGAGGTCTGGATAACGGAAGAAATATTTTGGAGGCAAAATTATAGAGAGGTCTAGATAAAGGAAGGTAATAGAAACACAAATTTTTTCATAATAACACCAAATAGAGGAGAATAGTGAATCAAATTTCTTCCCTCAAAAAGCCTGATGGTATAACAGAGGAATATACTTCAAGTATAGTTGGTATGGTGGTCTCTTTTTCAAATAATCTACTATTAGTAGAAGAGGGATCTCAACTTTAGTCTCAAAGGGAGATGCTATAGAATATATTGATCATAATCAAAGAGGATCAAAATAGGTTTCTCAATCAGGATTTCTTGAAGGAAGAAATCAAATTTGATCTCTTTCAACTTCACCTGGACAAGGCACCTGACCCAGATGGATGGCCAGAAGATTTTTTCAAAAATGCTAGTATATTTTTGGGAAAGAAATGATAGAGGCCATCATTGCATCATGGAAGTCAGGACATCTTCTTAGCGATTTAAATAACACCTTCATAGCCTTGGTGCCAAAAAACTAAGATGATATATCTTTAGATGAGTTCAAACCTATCTCTTTGTGAAATACATTATACAAATTAATGACCAAAGCAATGGTGAATATACTTAAAACTATTTTTCCAGACATCATAGCAGAAGAACGGATGGGTTTTGTGCCATGGAGATCAATTTTGGATGGAGTATAATTTCCCAAGAAGTGATTCATTCCATTTAGTCCACTAAAAAATTAGGGATGATTGTCAAATTAGACATTAAAAAGGCACATGACAAAGTTTATTGGATATTTTTATTGAAGATAATGGATGCTTGTAGTTTTAGCAAAAAATGGTTGAATTGGGTTGTTTAGTGCATCTCTATGACAAGATTCTCAATTTTAGTTAATGGATCTCCTGAGGGTTTCTTTGAATCTTCTAGAGGGATTAGATGAGGGGGCCCATTGTCCCCCTTTTTATTTATAATCATGGTAGAGGATTTAGGAAGAGAAATTCTAAATTAAATCAACTCTGGGAATCTACAAGGCATGGATGTTACAAGTTCCCTACCATCAATCTCTCATCAGTAATTTTTTGATGATATGATGTTGTTTGGATCAAATAAGTGTAGATAAGCTATATGCCTCAAAAATATCCTAAACCTTTACAATTTGGTAGTAGGCCAAGAGGTTAGTAAATACAAATCTCAAATTCTCTTTTTTAACATAGAATTGTGAATGGAAAAAGATATATGACAAATATTAGGTTTCAAAAAGGGGCATCTTCCTTGTACATATTTATATTACCCTTAACCAAAATTTTGAGATCCTAAAAATTTTGGGATAATTTGATCTAAAATATTGGGGATAAAATTACCTCTTGTAAAAGGAAAATGGCTCTCATGGGTGGGGAGATTGACAATGATCAAAGCAGGCATCTTAGCAATGCCAATCTGCATTATGTCCTACATGGCACTTCCAAAGGGAGTAGAGAAAAAACTTGATTAACTCATGTGAAAATTTTTATATTAAGGCATGGAGGAGGACAAGATAGTTCTTATGTCTTGGGTTAAGCTCTATATATCCAAACAAGAAGGTGGGGTAGGTTTGAGAAATCAAGCAATTCAGAATAAAGTGTTAGGAGCCAAACTAATTTGTAAGATGTATAAGGAACCCCAAAGTAAATGGGCTCAGATTCTAAATGGAGAATATTTGGGTAATGTTTCCTTTGAAGGGTTTTTGGCAATTAAAAATACCCAAAAAGGATCAAGGATATGGAACTTCATGAATAATTGAAAATCAATTATCACATATTTAATTTCACGGGATGTTCATGATAGAAATAAAGTTAAATTCTATTTTGATTCTTGGGTAAGATATCCAAAATTGGATGACATTATAGAAATTCCACATAACAAGGACACCCTCTCTAGTCTATGGGGGACTAAGGTTAAATATTTCATAATTAAAGATTTAGCAGAAGAAGGTATAAGCTAGAAATGGAGGGATTTTTTAGTTTTCAATTTTGACCCCCATGAGGTGGATCGTCTCATCCAGGAACTAAAGAAAAGAACACTAGATTTCAGACAAGGAGTGGACTCCATCATTTGGTGTGGCTCAAATAATTGGATTTATTTATTCAAGGAAAGTTATGTAAGTTTAGTTAAGTCACAAGGAGGAATGAGAAGCAACATCCCTCTTCAATATTGTTGGAACAAATTTGAAATTCCTAAAGTAGGTTTATTTACTTGGGTAGCTATGAAGAAAAAGATTTTGATTGCTAAAATATTTAGAAATATGGTATTTTAGGTACCTTCTTGATGTCATTTATGTAGAGCCCAAGAGGAGACAGTGAATCACATTCTTCTCAGTTGTCAATTCTCTTTTGAATGCTGGTGGTGGTTATGCATGAAGCTAGGCTAGAAGAGTGCCCTTCCTAATGATATAATGACTTTGTTTCAATATTATCCCAATATCAAAAGACATTCCAATTATCATTATTTATGGTTGATAAGTCCCCCAATTATAATCAATCTAGGATCTTTAGAAGGAATAGAATAGAAGTTTGTTATAAGACAAGGAAATGAGTCTCAAATCCCTCCAAAATAAGATTGAAGTAAGTATTATGGAAATAGTTAATAGTAAATTAAACTCTATTAGGCTAAAGGAGGAATTTATTTATATTAGGATGATAGTATGAGACTCTAATGGTGTGGTTTGACAATTCCCCCTTATTCTAGTTTAGAGGGTTAGAATAGAAAAGATCAGTGACAACAAGTAGTGTGGAGAGAGTCGCAAGCAAGTTGGGTGAAATTGAATTTTGATGGATTAACAAGAGGAAATCTAGGGTCTTTAGGGGTAGGATGTATTATTAGGGATTGGAAAGCAATAACTTTAATCACTTCTTCTAATCCTCTCCTAGAAGGCACTAATAATGAAGCTGAGTTTAAAGCCTTATTACATGGATTATCTCTATGTATAAATATCAGTGTTAGGAAAGTGGAAATTAAAGGAGATTCAATAATCATCATAAATAATTTAATATAAATAAATACTCCAAACTAGAAGCTAAATTACCTACTAGAAAAATCCTAGAGAATGTTGGGAGATCTTAAAGCTTTTATAGCCAACCACATTTACCATGAAGGTAATGGTGAGGTAGATTTTATAGTGAACAAAGGAGCTGATAGAATTGAGGATAATTTTATTATGGAGGAAATTTTTTTAATAAAATCAATTTAAATGAATGGTTTTAAAATATTTAAGTGAAGATTCTCAACTGAGAGGCATTAGTAGCTCCCATACTTTGGCACGTATGGATAGATCTCCCAAATCTTGGAAACTGAGCTCACTCAAGTACCATTAATAAAGTTAAGTTGGGCACAAAAGGAATGGATCTTTTTATTGGAACCCAAAAAGGCTTTCTCACACCAAAGATTAAAGCTGACCAGCAATTAAAATGGAGATAGCTATTTACCTTTGTAGTACACAAAGGCAAATGGACTTTTTGGGATTTATCATAGATTTGAGGCTGAAGGTGATTACAAAGCCTCATAGAATTGCTTAATTTCACTTTCTATAGTTGAAATCCATAAAAATCGTGTTGTGGAGGGATTTTTTAATAGATACAAATATATATAGAGTCAATTTATACATATCTTCTTGGTTCTTGGCATCTCTACTAGATCTTGGAGGTGTGAAGGTAGACATTTTGTTACTGTTGTGTGAAATCTTCAATCTAGAATTTTGGGTAATGATTTGGAGGTAGTGTTATGGGTAGAGTTGGGTGTGGATATTCTATGGTCTTTAGACCTTTCTTTTTTTATCCTCCTAGATGTTAGGATTCTATAGCTTCTATTTCTCTTCAATATGATAGATAGAGCTCTTAGATGTCACTACCACTAGGCCACCATTAGATAGAATTTCCTTAGGTGATCCTGTGCTCTCAATTTAGATCTAAATGGGGAATGGGTGATGTGATTCATATGGATGGTGGAAAATGGTGATTTCTATGGGTTTCCTTAGTTAATGTTTTGATTTTGCCATGAAATTTTGATGTAAATATTAATGTATCAGGAAGAAATTTTTGGGAAAGAATATGAAATCCATGGGTTTTTTGTAACATAATGACTTTCCATGGGAATATTTACCCCGCGTCTATAAGACTTTTTTGAATCATTATTAATAGTATTCCCATTTTTTAGTTTATCAACCAAAAAAAATATCACAAACCATGTGTATAATCAAATATGTATTCATTATGTTCAATAAATTTTATAAATTCAAGAGATTATACACTTATTTTTTTATTACCTTTTATATTACTAATCATAAAAAATTTATTTACTTATACTAAAATATGGTGATGCTAAAAATACATGGCTGGGAATATTAAATTTTAGTGAGCCACCTATAATGATAATAATCAGTGTTTATTATCATTAATATTTCATCATCCTATATAATAATAATCAGTTATTTAAATATATTGGTGATGTCCCTATGGAAAAAGAAAACTAGAATAGTGGCACTACCTTAAAACTAGCATAACTAGCATTATTCAATTGGGTTTCATCCTACGACCTGCATTCTCTATTGATGGATTATTCTTATATTGTTGGCTTGCATTTTGTATTGATGGATTGAATTTTTTAAAGATGTTTTTGATATATAAAAATCATACATATTCTTTGTCATACTAGTATTGTTAATCACTATGCCCAATGGAGGCATCTGCACAAATATATCTCTAAGAAAATCACTTTTACAATTTTTCTCATGGGAGTCATAAAACATCAAGAATTTATAGCATAAGAAAAACTCACTAGATATTCAAACATTTTTGGAATCAAAAAATAATATTAAAATCAATAATTTTCTACATAAGTCAAAAAGTAGATGCAGTTCTTCCAGACTGAAACATGAAAAGATCTGTGATAAATTATTTCAATTATGTTAGAAATTGTTTTTTCTTTGTTCAAGTATACTAGATTCACCCACTAATCCTCTAGTATTATAAGTCATTTTCACTTCAAATACATTGATGGCCTTCTTTATTTTTAATTTTCTCTTAATGAGTCTAAATAAATTCTCATATCCAAAGCATGAAAAATAGATAATTATGAAGGAAAAGATTTTTATTGAATGTACCCATTTCATTCTCAAAAACATCATAATAGAAAACAAACAAGACTAGATGGTGAAGTTTTGAAAGAAAGGATGATCACATAATTGATTGTATGGATAATATGAATGTGTCTAGTTCCTTATACTCTGAGTTAAATAATTATGGCAATGTTGAGCAGCTAGATGTAAAGTTTGGAATACTATGACCAATATCTACTAGGTTATTTTATGTTCTAAGTTCAAGTATTAACTAGCATAAATAGCAAAAATTCACTCTATAAAGTGACTCAATATGTCATTATGATTTATAAATTTATTCCAAGATAATCACACACCAAAACTAGAAATACTAATCTTGTAGGCATACAGATAGAATTATAGTTTAATGACATGGCCTAGTTGGAAAGATTCTTGCTAACTACCTCTACAACTTCACCTTATGCTATGCCCTTTTCTACCTTCTCCAACTCATCCTTTCTCTTCACTATAAAAAATTGATGATAATACTCCTTGTTTTTTATTTCCTCCCTATAAGAAATAGGCATAGCCCTTTCCCTTTAATTTAGATTGTTTAGTTTTTTTTTTCTCTTTTTTTGTTTTAGTTATTTTTTAATGTATTTGATACTTTTTTTTCTTAAATTTAGTCATTATTTTTTTTAAAAATTATCTTTTCCCTTTTTTTCTCCTTTTTCTAAGTTAATTTTCCATTTTTATTTATTAGTAACATAAAAAAGAGAAAATTTGTAATTTATAAATTAATTATTTTTTATTACCACTAGTAAATTAAATGATAATTCCATAAACTAATTTTAAATATTTTTAAATCTAATTATGCTAATAATGTTTATACAAGCATTAATGATGAAACATAACAAATACACAAAATAAATTCATTATGTTATTCAAACTATATTGATAAACTCATAAAAATTAACTTTTCAATGCAAGTAGAAATAAACACATCATGTGCAAACCATTTTTAATGCATTCTAACATGTGCTAACTAATGTGGTGTGTGCAAAGTTTTTTTTAGTTCTCTATAATCTTTCAACATCTCCATCTACATCACCCTCTCTGATGATACTCTCCTTTTGGCATGCTCTAAGGGATGAATTTTCCTACATCAACCTCACAACACTTAAGTAGTTAGATCATATCAACATGATAAACATACAACATAAAATATAACTCAAATAACGCATCAATATGTTTGTAATGTAAATTCATACACTAATTATAACTCATAATAAATAAAACATGTACCATAATGTATCTAAGTAATATCCTACTATCCCATAATAACATATATCTCAAGTTTAGTCAAAAATATAACCAATATAAAATGTGTCAACTATAAATATCCATGAATAATCAAATAGTTTGCTTAGCAAGGAATCAGGATATGTTTATATATGTATATTTGTGTGTGTGTGTGTGTGTGTGTGTGTGTGTGTGTGTGTGTGTGTGTGTGTGTGTGTGTGTATAAATGTATATAGGTACATACACAAATATGTATGTGTATATATATGTACACACACAAACACATATAAATGAGTATCAACATTGTTGGACTTTGTAAAAAATTGATTTACTATTCATACCAAAGTCTTTGTGAAGGATTGAATTTTGTTACATGATTAGAATTAATATAAAAAATTGAAAGGAAATTATAATATTTTAAAGATATTTAATTTAAATTTTATTTGTCATGTGAAACTTGTGTACTAAGGGGAATACTTATTGATTTTTAAATAATTGATTTAAAATAAAGAAATTATATGGTGTTGTTTATAAAATAAAAGCAACTAGATAGAAGACATTTAAGTAATAAGAATGCATATCAAAGACTTATATAGTATATTTTTATGTTACTATTTGAAACATGTTACCGTATTCTTGTCGTACAATCTATTGTTATGATGTTTGTGATTATTAGCATAATACAGAGATACTTAAGATGAAATTTAGGTAAAGGGTTTCCTAGTATTTATGAATGTTGTGGCATTTTGTATAAGAATTTATATGTTGAATATATTCATTTTAAGTGTTTAATATGTTTATATATAATTATGATATTACTAGAACTAAATAAATGAGTGAGATGGACTTCATTGATTTAATTATTGTCACTAATAGTTAGAATAAATGTAATCTAAATGAGTAGTGTGTGTGAAATTGATTGATCCTAGAGATCTAAAATCTATATGAAAACTTTGGCCAAAGTAATGTTTATGGTTTAAACATTGTCATTTTACTTGTTTGATTTCGTTTGAATGTTTTACATAATATCATGTTAGAATTATTTTCTTTATGATATGTTTAATGTGATATTATCTTAAATCACACGTGTTTCTAGTTGACTTTCTCAATTTTTTCACTATCACTATCTACCCATCCTTGAAGGGAAGGCCATTCCCTTTTTGGGAGATTTTGTGGGGGATCATTGGTTCGTGTTTGTTGTAGAAAAGCACTCAAATGATAATCTCTATCCCCTTCCATTAGTCAACTAATAGAGACTCCACTCAGATTATTTTCAAATATAAACAAGATCATTGTGACTCATAAGTTTTATGGAACATTATATTATTATAATCAAATTATTAAGATATGTATTATTGTATATGTGTACCTTCTAATGTAAATTATAAAATGAAAAAACTTGCCTATAACTTGTTTTACTAAATGATATACTTAATCAGTAGTGGTTGAATTATTATCATAGATATTTATTTCTCTTTATATTTTATTTTTATGAAAGCAAATCAACATTCTTAAATCTGATCACTAGTTAAATGAATAAACACCTAAACCTTATGGTTGAACTTACTGTTATTTTAAAATGATGCATTTAGTTAAAGATTTTCAATGATGTATCATTTTTTGATTAAAGATTATTATTTTTTACTTAACTCTAGTTAAACCTAAGGGGTTGTTACATTATGTTATCAAAGCTAAGGCTCAAACAATTGGACTTAATAAGTTTGATAATTTATTATTATTATTATTTATTTATAAACAATAATGTCTTGTTGAAGGATAATTGGTGAGGTTACATCGAATCCTAATAATTCTAACCCTCCAATTGAACCAAATCAATTTTCCATTGAATAAGATATGAAGCTTGATCAGATTCCCATAGCCATGAATGACACTAGGGACCATATAACTACCCTTGAATAGTAATTTCATGGCCATGTTGTGGAGAATAATAAAAATTAACCTAAATAATAGCTTGTGGAATAATAAGTTCCTTAGGAGCCTAGTCAAGAGGAGGTACCTCAAGATGATAAAGCATATTCTACTTATAAACTTAAATGATATATGAAGAAGGTTAATCCACCCAAGTTTGATGGAAGCATTTTGGGATATGAAACTAAAGCATGTATAAATGAGATGTAAAAGTGTTTATAAATTTAGAATTACTCTAAGGTTACTTTATGCACAAATATGTGACTATAGAATTTTTTTTGAATTACATAGCTTTATGTAGTGTTGGTAATATACTTTGTTTAGATATATCATGAAGCTCTATATTTACCATGGTTCTAGTCAATTTAGATAATATTGTTTTGTATCATAAGACATAATCTATGATAGACTCATTCAAATTTTACTTTAATTATGTCTATAGTGCATATGATATATTATCATTGATGTTGATAGATAAATGTGCTAAGAACATGTTTGATAAAAAAATTAATGTTGTGATAGATTGACTTAGTAAATCATATAACCATTATAGGACTATGGAAATAAATTTGTAAGAACCAAATCATTATACTCATAATCTAATCATGCTACATGAAAGGATCTAAGGTGATGCTCTGGGTCACCTTTGCCATCATATAATTTGAGCTTGGGTGCCAAAAAAATGGATGGAAAAGGAGTTGTATCTATATGATGTGCCAAAGGTGTATCCAATTTAATGTTAGAATCCAAAGCATGTGAGATCCTAGTTACTCCCTTGTTGAGATGTAACACCTTAGACTGTAGAGTATAAATCTGATGCATGATGGATTTTACATATGGAGTGGAGGAACTATCCATAATTTATATATATATCATTGATGGTTGAATAAAAATCTTAGGTTGTGATATCTGAGTTGGTTGAGTTGGCCCCATTAGAGGTGTAACAACATTATTAACTAGATGGATTGAATATTGGCTATTGTTTATTTTATTCTTGATTTCAAATATGACCTACAAGATATGTGCATGATCATGGGGTTTTTATTAAATTCCATCTATGGAGTTGTGTAATACATCATCTTTGTTCATAATTATGTCATTATTGTTAAGTCGAGGAAGAGTGTCATAATTTTTAATGTGGACCTCATCTTTCTCTTGGTTTTATTTTTCATCTTCAGATGCATTGTCATTAAATTCAACATAATCAAGGTGTGAAGGATTCATATCTAAAGTTGTAATAAGTTCTTTGTTCTTGTTAAAGGCTCAAATTTTAGGAATCTAAATATACTTTATAGGATTACCACCTAATATAACACTTCTTAATGGAAGAGAGATAGATTTTTTAGATGACATATAGTAAATAAACTAAAATAGAATATATGAATTATGAAAAATTAATAGAAACTAATGAAAATAGGAGAAAAAGGGATAAAAACCCTAAGAGTATTTAGGATTATGTTTTTTTAATCTAGTTTTTCTTTGAAACAATTTAAATTATATGTATTATAAATTAAAACCCTATATGAAAATTGATTTAATTTAGCTAGTTCATCTTTAAAAATCAAAAAAATAATAAGTATGTATCCCTAAATTATTGGACAAAAAATTGTATTAATGCAAGATAGGGTTTGGAGTACTATTTGAAGTAAGATTGGTTCACCAAATGATTTAACCTTTTAGGGTTTTACTATGTAAATCCTATGTTTAGATTTAAGGGTTGAGATGTCTAAATAAGTTAAATATTATGAAATAATTAGGTAATGATTTATTATAGTTTTTGAACTTATTTATCTTCATAAAAATATTAATAAATAGGCATATATATACTCATCTAGAAAGTGACTATCGCAGATGATTTGGGTTCTAAAAATTGGGTTTTGGATAGTTTTGAGTGTCATCAATAGGATTATGGGATCTATTTACTCACTACATAATAGAGACCCACCTAAATAGTACCTCCATGTTGTTTTAGTATCCTCAAATTGGATCTAGTGTCCCCTTTACTAGAATTTTCCTATTTTTTGGAGCACCTACACCTATGTTTTTAGGTCCTATTGGTGCATGCATAAAATATGAAACTCTATGTTATGCCTAGAAAACTTGATTTAGTGTGAAAACCATAATCATCCTTACAAGTATGTCATGATAAATAATTGTGTGTTCATTATTAGGATAGGATAGACATCCTCAACACCCCAATGTGAAGAGAGTTTCCTACATACCAATACTCTAAAGAGGGATCAAGACCGATTTAGTTCTCCCAGCTAGTGTTTGATGCAAATGCAAGTAAATGCCAAAATGAGAGTGGACTTGGATGCCTTGAATGTGTTTAATTTTTTAAATATTTTAAATCTGGGTTTAGGGATGTTGTAGATGGTAGAATGTATAAGTAGGGTATAATAAGGATCAAATACCTTAATTTTGATCAACATGTCTTTTGTTTGAATAGGCTTTTGCATCTATTTTCCATCTAGTGAAAGAGGTCAATTAGACTTATATTTATAGATATCTATAACTTGTGTGGATAAGAAAATATGTTTAGACCAACCTTAAAAGGGGTAAAATTTTGAAAAAGTATCTATTTAAGAAAGTTATGGAAAAGGATAATAGTGCTTAGTTGGGTATACTAGTGCCATGTGATTATAGTGTCCCAAATATGGTGCTAATGTCCACCTAGTAGACTACTAGGCAAACTAGGTTTGGATTTGAGAAAGTTATCCTAGGACTATGTTTTTGCTAATTATAGATGTAGTTGGTCTACACAATGATTGAAAAGGTTTGGTAAAGACTCTAGGATAGTTCTAGGTATAAGCTAGGAATATGCTAACTCAAGAAACAATCTTAGCATCCAATTACCACTTTTTAGTGATGGCATTCCTCCCCTTTATGCTATAAATGTAGCAAAGTGAAATGACTATTATAAAGGAAAAAGAAGTGTACTTGTATTTACCTTGGAATTGAATCTCATGTAGCTAAGCCTAAGTACGTGAATTTGGGTCTATGTATGTGAAACATGAACCAAATTAATGACTTGTAATGAAACATGAAAAAATAAGTCCTTCCTTAAGAGTTGATCAAAATCAAAAGACTATGTTGAAATAAGGTAACTAAGTAAATTGAAGTAAAGGGAGAGGAAATGAATGAATGCATTGTTGATACCTAAATGTGTATCACTAGGTCAACATATAGTGTCTAAAAAACACTTCTTATTTTTGGATCCAAAGAATCCTTTACATGAATTATTGGTTGTGATATTCTTAAGATCTGTGGTGGAGTAGTGGCAAAGCTAAATGACTATTTCATAAAATGAACATGTAAATGGTTGTTGGGCGTAACTATGGTCCTAAATCTTTGTAAAGATGAAATTAATTTGAACTAAGTTCAATGAATGATGTCCAAACCCTAAAGTCTAAACCCTAAGCTAACATGGATATTTACAATGATAAGCTAAACTAAAGTGAATTGGTAAAAAAAGGAGCAAAATGGGGGTAGGGTAGAAAGAAGGCATTTTTGATCTTCAATCCAAACATTATGACAAAGTTTAGATTTCATCAAGACATGCATTTAACTAATATATAGCATGAAATTGTATAATCATAGATCCTACTACATACCAAGCAAGGGTCTAAGGAAAAGTGAGATAATTCAAATAAGAACAAGATTTAATTTAAGAATTTTAACCCTGCAAGCAAATAGTATTAGCCTAAATACAAGAAGAGCAAAGAAAGTGAAGTAAACGTAAAAACTTTCAGCTAGTCTAGCATTAACAAAAATTAGCAACTCTACATTTATATTAGCACATCTATAATTCATGAAAACCATTCAAATATAAACATAAAACTATAAAATTGAGGAAGAAACCATGATAACAAACACACAAATAAATACTGGATAAACCTTGCAAAATTCCTTGCTTGTACTGATTACTCTAAGTTTAAAAAGTAATTTTGGCTCTAAGAACTCCTTCCCCTCTTACAATAGATAACACCTCTTTATATATACCTTTCATGTGGTATGATGGTCATTCTTTCTCAATATAAAATTGGACAAGTGTCATAGACATGTATCTCTTTACCAATACTAATATAACTCATGACCATGTTTAACAATGACTAACCTAACATAATTGTGTGTTACATGTTGCCCATGCCTTTACAGAATAGAATATTCCTTTGAAAGGATTTATAGGGTATTTAACTCAAAATAACATACTATGTCAACATAATTAACCTTTAAGATGCCTCTGTAACTATATATTTTCATTGTTCTATTGTTAGATCTTCATTTTCATATTCACTAACTAGATTAAGTCTAAGACACATCATTCTTTATCTTCACTAGTTTGAGAATACAATGTGTCATTTAAATGTGGCAATGACCATGTTGAGATATCTATTTGATTAAAAAAATTGACCACTATTACCTTTGGACACATGTCCTTACTTCAAGTTCTCTTGAACCTAGATTAAATATGCACCATCAGTTTCTTTTTACATGATCTAATGCAATCATACCACTTGGTAGCTCTAAAGGATCTTTGAGCTCTTGTCATCACTCAAGCACCATCATGCCATGTGGAAGATTCTTTCTCCATCTTATCTACTTTGAATTTTGAACCCTCACTTCATGCCATTAGATCATCCTCACGTGAGTTGATGTGGTCCATCAGATATTGTCTACCTGAGCGAATGTGCTTCATAGGATCTTTCCATTGAGATTTTGGATGATGCCACTTAGTTAATCCTTTCTTGTTTTAGGGTTTTTTAATTTTTAACTTATGCTCTCCATTAGATATTTAGGCTACCCATTGAGATGGTGACACTTGTCACATTCAAGTTCACTCCATTCGTATAAACATTAAATAGAATTTTAATAAACTTTCCCAAAAAAATAAATTAGGACATAGTTATAGTCTAAGGTTTTTATTCATGTTAACAAACATGATTAAAAAACCTTAGGATAATCTAAGCTAAATTTTTAAAATATAATAGAAGTTCTTATGGGTGTACCACTTGGTAGCTCCATGGGATTTTGGTTTATTGACTTGTTAACTCTGAGAAGGGCCTATAAACCATTTATTTGCCATTCAAGCTCCTAAGATGTTACCACTTGGCACTCTTGGATTGATTGATATATCTACTGACTTCATAACTCTACCCTGCATCATTATATCTTTGATGTGTGAATCAATACACAACATCAATCTTCATTTCAGCTTTAATGACCCTATATGGGTCATTGATCTCTTTACACTAGGCTCTGAGATCTCACCACATAGAGCCTTTGCATTATTCCTTAGGTCATTTGACATTTTGACCTAGGTAAGGTCCTATGTATCATTTGATCTTCAAATTAGGCTCTAAGATCTCAACACTTGGTGGTCTATCATTTAACCTATTCTTGTGAATAATAAATTATATGAAGGGTTTGGGTAAATATAAAGGACTTAGGATATAAACCTTAGCCTAAAGTTTTTTTGTATAATAAAAAATCCCCCACATTTAATTTATCCCATGAACCCTAAGACATAAAGGACTTAGTATTAAAATTTAAATTAAGGTCAAAGTTGTATTAATAAATACGACTAGGACCTAGGATAAATTTTAAATGAAGTTATAATAAAGTTCTTCCCATGAAAATTTAAATTAAATGACCCACATAAATTTGAATCTTATTTTAAAATACCTAGGCCAAAATAATTTTAGACTAAGGTTTTACATGATTTAGACATAGATTCAATTAATTAATTAATTAAAGACCAAGGGTTATTCAAAGTAAAGAGTCAAATTAACATTAAATCATGAAGATCAAACATTATCCATTCCAAATGGATTACATTAATCTTGAAACCTAAAACATAGAGATCTGAGGTTAGCAAATAAGATCAAGGTCAAATGATGATATGTGATAATAGAGCCATGGACACTATATCAACACAAGATATTTAATATTAGATTTTGATCCAGTTGAATATTCAATTCTTAACATAAATTTGCCAAATTTAAAATAGGGGTCCCCATTTTTATATATGGGGGAATTTTGACCTCAATAAATGGTGAATTCTAGGTGAAACATAGCAATATGTTAGAATTTAGAGACTTTGGTTCAAAATAATAACTAGTTTATTCATTCCATTTGATCAATTACCATTATTAAGATCAATTCATGGTTAAAACAAGTCTTACACATGCAAAATTAGGATTAAACATCAGAACTCAGTCATGGTGTGTATGTACTTTGATTCCACTTATTGATTACCATAGGATTTAGAGAACAACTTCTACATTCATGACCTTAACCATTAACACTGACTTATAGCATTTTAGATGTTCATTAAGAACCATGCTTTGTATAGGGAAGGCTTGGGCATTGCTCTACTACTAGCTAGGCATCCATAGTCCTAACAGAGATACCTTTGGCTCCACTCAAGGCCTTGCTCCACTACCAGCTAGGCATCCATATCCCTAGTGGAGATTACCATAATCACCTCTACTCAAAAAGCCTTTTGAATTTTGCAATAAGCACTTATTATTATTTTTGTATTTTTCAATTCATTTTGACTTTGTATAAAAGGTTAGGAACTAGGTTATCTAGGTTTTTATATTTGTTAAAGTGTTTGATCTTTAAAAAATCACCCTTGGTTGTTAACTTTGTCCCAAGAAATAATGTTTATTAAGTGAAAACATGACTATGTTTCACTAATTCAAAATTTCACCCTATATGTGCAATCCTTATTAAAACCAAACTTAGATTAGAACAAGTTTTATAATCTTAAATAACAATTAATATATTTATTATTCTTTACCAATTTCTCCAAACTATAATTTCAAGCTCACTTTTCAACAATCCATGATCAACCAATGCTGAGGAGGCATACCTATATTTCTAAACTATGAAGTTCTTGAGCAATTAGGTAAACTTTGAGATAAGGGATGTCTAATAGGACTTATTTTTAAGAAAGGAAAAATAAAAGAAATAAAACACACCAAACATAAATCAAAATGAAAATTAATCAAATAAATATTTACAAGTACTACTTACAAACAAGGGATAGGAAAATAAACTAATCTAAAACCTGCCTAAACTAACTCCATAAAGAACTTTCCTCCGGGATCAAATGGAAAGTTATTTATCCTATCACATAAATTTGAATCATGATTTACTCCATTAAATGGCCTCTTATTATGGATAATATCACTTGTATGCTTGTGTCTTTTGTATGATGTAGCTTGGTTTTCTACCTCCATTCTCAAGTACCTAGATTGAAGGTATAGATCTAAAACCCAATCATCTTCTTTCCAAATCCTTCTATTTTGCATCAAGATTGATAATTATCCTTAATTTATAAATTTATAATGATTTATATCATCCTAATTCAATTATGGAAACTCAACTAGCATTCTTAGACTGATGTCTTCATTAAGTTCTGCTCAAGGTGGAGATGGACTACTAATCTTTGCACCAAAACCTTCCAAGTCATCCCAAAAGGATACTTCATCATTATAAATTGAAATGGAATGAAATTAATTTTCAACCTTACCATTTGAATAGGTTTATCACATACTTATAACCTTTTGATGGGGTTTTATGGAAATAACTAATATGCTACACTTGTTTCATCTTCATCCTCTATGCAGAATGGTATCTCTTCTACCCAATTGAGTCCCACCTCATCTTGCTTTTGGATCTATATAATGAAATTTTTATCTTGGAATACCTCAATTTATTTCAAAAAATATTTATATAAATTTTTTCACTAGTCAACTTCTTCAAGGATATCCTCAATTTCAACAATGACCTCATATGTATTGTCCTCATAGCTATCTTCTGAAGAGAGGTTAGCTTATATATGATCTTGGTCATGGGTATACTCATATTGAATGGCTATTCCATCTTCTATAGCATCTTCAAGTTCACTTTGTTCTTTAAATGGAAAATCAAAAGCTTTTACCATGAAATATTTAGATGTCCTTATAAAGCTAGATGTCCTTGCAACATTGTCTTGATTAAACACAGGATTAGATGTATCCTTTTCATTTTGATATGTTTCAAAGATACTACAATGATCATCTAGACATATATCACAAATATTCATTTTATTTACATCCTTAGATGACTTGTTATTTTTGTTATCATGAAACCTATTTGTAGGCCTCTTAAACCATTGAGAAGCATAGTTTCTATTAGAGTTTTCCCCAGTATTGCCCACATGTTTTTGTAATTGAATAAAATCAGTGCTCAACCTTTAAACCATCTTAAGTATGGATTCATTCTTATTCTTTGGTGCTTCTAAGTTATGAACTTGATTATTATTAATAGTGGGCACTAAATCTCTCTGTCCTTGTGGATGAAATCCATTTGTAACATTATTTAAGAACCCCAAATTTTAGATAGGATGGGCATGGCTTAAGGGAAATTGGTTCAATACAAGTGTCTTATTTAAGGAAGACACACTCTAATTAGCATTAGGAATTATATTTAGTGCTTTTAAATTAGGGTTGACATTTTGGATAGCATATGTAAGATAAACTTGAGGCTAAATGTGATCATTGATTATTATAGCTTCATCATAGGCCAAGGCCAATGTGTTTATGACTCCAATAGACCTTTTAAGAAACATAGAAGTCATGAGATCCAAAGCATCCTTGTAAATATCTAAGGATAAATCCTCATTAGATATGGAAGGAGATATGGTTCTATTGAATATATTTTGGAATATAGAATTAAAATATCTAATGGTCTCACTAGAATCTCTCTTAATAATGGTGAATTGTTGATATAGAATGCATGGACTAATGAGTTGTCCAAATAGGTCAATGAATATTTTTTTTAAATCAATCTAGCTAGATATTTAAGTATTTGGAAGGTTAAAAAACCATTCATATGTAGCATATTTTAAATTAAATAGAAACAATCTACATGCTACACTTCATGAATAACATTTAGCAATCTTAAAGCATATTTGAAATATTTAATGTGCTCTTCAGCTATGACAACACTATTTGGGCTAAATTATGACAAATATTTTTTGGCATTTCTTGGTAATTCATGTACCTATCCAGGCACATTGATATAATATCTACCTAACCATGTCATACCTTGATAAGGATATTATTTATGGAAGTTTCATTTTATAAAATATTTGAACCCTATTTGAAATACAATGTGTAAGTCTTATCTTTACAAAGAATGATGATCAAACTTGCACATTTAAGCAAACTTTGTACAAATATGTGTAAAGAACCACAAAGAACATCAATCTTTAACTAAATTATCTCAAATATATGTCTAAATATGTGAATATGAATTATCTTTACATGTTTAAGCTCAAATAAAATCAAATTTGTAAAGGATATATCAATCTTTGAACAATATAGCTATTACTAACCTCAAACACATTAGATTCACAAAGCTTAAGTTATCCTTACCATAATTTGTCATATATCTCCAAATAATATCTACCTTTGTCTAAATAAGCACAAAGACTAGTCTGAAACCATTTAAATCAATGATATTTACACAAATATGCTAAAAGAAAAACAAATATGCAAAGAATCAATTGATATTTGAATAAAATTCATTAAACTTAGAAAATATACTACAAATTCACAAATATTTAGCTAAATTCCCTCCTTATAGTGCCAAATTGTTGATGCCTAAATGTGTATCACTAGGTCAACATGTAGTGTTTAAGAAACACTTCTCATTTCTAGATATGAAGAATCCATTGCATGAGTTATTGGTTGTGATTTTATGAAGATATGTGGTGGAGTTGTGTCCAAGATAAATGAGTGCTTCACAAAATGAACATGTAAATGGTTGTTGGGAGTAACCATGGTCCTAAATCTTTAGGAAGATGAAATTAATTTAAACTAAGCCTAATTAATGATGTCCAAAATCTAAAGTCTAAACCCTAAGCTAACATGGATATTTACGATGACAAGCTAAAATAAAGTGAATTAGTAACAAAGGAGCAAAAGGGAGGGTATGGTTGAAAGAATGTGTTTTTTTATCTTCAATCCAAACATTATGACAAAGTTTATATTTCATCTAGACATACATTTAACTAATATATAGCATGAAATTTCATAAGCATATATCCTACTACATATTAGGAAAGAGTCTAAGGAAAGTGAGATAATACAAATAATAAAAAGATTTATTTTAAGAGTTTGACCCCCACAAGTAAATATCATTAGCTTAGATGCAAGAAGATCAAATAAAGTGAAGTAAACCTAATAATTTATAACTAATCTAGCATTAGCATAAATTAGAAACTCTACATTTATATTATCATATCTAGAATTCATGAAAACCATTCAAATCTAAACATCTAACCAAAAAATTGAGGAAGCAGCCATGATAGCAAACACACAGACAAATATTGGACAAACTTTACATAATTTTTTGATTGTATTGCTTGTTCCAAGTTTACAAAGTAATTTTGGCTCTAAGAACTCCCTACCCTTTTACAATAGACAATCCCTCTTTATATACACATTTCATGGGGTATGTTGGTCATTCCTTGTCAAGATGTAATTAGACACGTGTCATAAATAGGTATTTCTTTACCATTACAAATAGTACTCATGACCCTATTTAATTATGATTAACCTAACATAACTGTGTGTTACATGTTTCCCATGCCTTTATAGAATAGAATATTCCTTTGAAAGGATTTACAGGGTCTTTAACTTACAAGAATATACCATGTCAATTTAATTGACCTTTGAGATGCCTCTATAACTATAGCTTTTCTTTTTCTATTTATAGATCTTCATTTTCATATTTGCTAACCAGATTAAGTCTAGGACATGTGTGTTCACATTCTTGATCTTCATTGGTTTGGGAATCCAATGTGTCATGTTAATGTGTCAATTCCCATGCCAAGCTATCTATTTTATTAAAAAAAATGACCATTGTCTCTTTTAGACACATGTCCTTACTTTGTGCTCTCTTGAACCTATATTAAATACACACAATCAAATGTGAGCATGCCACTTGACAGCTTTGCAGGCTCTCTGAGCTCTTTTCATCACTCAAGTCCCATCATGCCATGTGGAAGCTTCTCACTCCATCTAAGCTCCTTTTAATTATCAACCCTCACTTTGTGTCATTAGATCATCCTTAATTGAGTTAATTTAATTATAAAATCTTATTTTCTTGCGTGAACATGCTCTGTAGGATCTTTCCATTGAGCTTTGGGATCATGTCACTTGGTGAATCCTTACTTGTCTTAGAGATTTTGACTTTTGATCTTACACTTTATGTTGGATCTTCAAGATATTCATCGAGATGGTGACACCTGTCACATCTAGATTCACTCTATTCCTACAAACATTTAATATAACTTTAATAAAGTTCCCCAAAAAAAGAACTTAGGACATAGTTATAGTCTAAGGTTTTTATTCATGTAAATAAATATGATTAAAAAACCTTAGGATAATCTAAGCTAAATTTTTAAAATATAATAAAAGTGCTTATGGGTGTGCCACTTGGTAGCTACATGGGATCTTGATATATTGACTTGTTGACTCTAAAAAAGGCCCATAGACCATTGATTTATCATCTAGGCTCTTGAGATTTTGCCACTTGGCACTCTTGAGTTACTCTATAGATCTGTTAACTTCCCTATGTTTTTATATCTTTGGTTCATAAATAAATGTGCATTATTGATCTTCCTTTAAAATTTATTGACCCTACGTGGGTCATTGATTTCTTTACACTAGGATCTGAGATCTCACCATGTAGAGTCTTTATGTTAGTCCTGAGGTCTTTTGACCTTCTGACCCAAGTGAGAGCCTATGTATCATTTAATCTTCTATTTATGCTTCAAGATATCTCCACTTGGTAGTCTGTCATTCAACCTATTCCTATGAATAATAAAATATATGAAGTAAGGGCTCAGGTAAATATAAATGACTTAGGATAGAAACCTTAGCCTAAAGTTTTTTTTTGTATAATTAAAAGTCCCTCATGTTGAATTGATCCCATGAACCCTAAGACATAAAGGACTTAGTATTAAACTTTAATCTAAGGTCAGAGTTGCATTAATAAATATGACTAAGACCTAGGCTAAAGTTTAAATGAAGTTTATAATAAAGTGCTTCCCACACAAATTTAAATCAAATGACCAGCATAAATTTGAATCTTATTTTAAAAGACCTAGGATAAAAAAATTTTAGACTAATTTTTTACATGATTTAGACATATATTTTATTAATTAATTAAATACCAAGAGTTATTGAAATTAAAGAGTCATATTAGCATTAAATCATGAAGATCAAACATTATCCATTTTAGATGGATTCCATTAATCTTGTAACCTGAAACATAGAGATATGAGGTTAGAAAATAAGATAAAGGTCAAATGATGACATGTGTTAATAGAGCCATGTAAAATATATCAACACAACATATTCAATACTAGTTTCTAATCAAGTTTAATGTTTAATTTTTAACACAAACTTTCCAAATTTAAAACAACGGACCCATTTTTAGAGATGGGGGAATGTTGACCTCAACATGCACTTCATTGGGTATGTGAACCAGTGCATGAACCTTGTGATAAATTGTGTGTGTGAGTGTATATATTGATCATATCATTATATATATTGGATTTATTTGATGGTTTTCTTAATCCTCATATGGGTGGCTCAAGAACTCAATCTGATTTTGTCTCCATCATTGCCCACCCTTGATCGGTGGATCCTAATCGATGAATAGCTTGGATAAGACTATAAGTGTCTCTAACCCTTTTATGTGGGTAATTCAATAACTCAAGTAAGCCATGAATATATCATTAACCCTCCATGTGAAGTAGATACATATTTAATTAAACTATGTAAAGTGCTTAAATTATCTAACTGAGTAAATCTAACTTTGTGTGTTAGCTCTAAAACCACTTAAGAATGTCAACCACTGTAGATGGAATAAGGGATGAATTTGGTGATAATTTTTAATGTGATATCAATTTTATATATTGTAGATAATGAATTATATTTTTCCATTCCATCTAATCAATCTATGTGTAGTTGATTATATGAAAACTATGTGTTACACACATGCCCCTAATATGGTATCTGAGTATATTGAATCTAAAATAAATATGTAATAATTTAATCTATGTAACTAAATTTAATGTGGGATTGATCATTACATGCATAATTTTCCAAAATTTGAGTAATTAGTATGAACCTAAGATGAAATGAGTGTATTCAAGTAAAATCTAAACATAAATGTCAAACCTATGACTATATCTATGTTAATCTATATTGTACCTAGTGTGCTAGTCTAAATAATTTGGACTATCATGAAGCTAAGGCTAATGGATAGTAGTTCCATATAGTGTATAAAATAATCTAGTACTAGTGTTCCAATATGGGTTTTAATGTTTGCCTGGTCTAAATTCTAGGTAATCTAACTTGACTTATGAGTCTATTTTTACTATGTCTTCATTGTGTCTAATTTTTGAAACTGAGCCTTTGTGCTCAAATATTTATATGAATAACAAAGTAGGATCCTAATCTCTATGACAAACCCCTATGAATTCCCCTTATTTTGAGGGTAGTTTTGAAACCTATGTAATATATTTCCTCAAAATAAGTAGCTTTTCAAAATGTGTTAGCTAGAGCATGTGCATGATATTCTAATACAATGTACAAACATAGCATTATAATGTATATGAATCTAAGAATAAGTAGGTAATGTATTATGTATTTTGTAATATATAATTACACAAGCATGTCAATATAAATGTAATCAATGTGTATAGCAACAAATCTATGTAACTACCTAGGGGATGGGGCATGATGTCCATCATAGGACCCAAGTAGGAAGGGTAGATTCATGAGGTCCCTCATGACATCAAAAAATTGTGTGTGTGTGTGTGTGTGTGTGTGTGTGTGTGTGTGTGTGTGTGTGTGTGTGTGTGTGTGTGTGTGTGTGTGTGTGTGTGTGTGTGTGTGTGTGTGTGTGTGTGTGTGTGTGTGTGTGTGTGTGTTGTTTGTGTGTGTGTGTGTGTGTGTGAGAGAGAGAGAGAGAGAGTGTGTGTGTGTGTGTAACAAGAAAATACAAGTGTCATGGTGAAGAATCATACAAGGAATCATACATAAGAATATGAGGCACAAAAAAGTAAGCCATGGGGCCAAAATATAATAGACATGGGCACATGTCACTAAATCTAAGAATGAATACATACAAGGACATGTTCAAATGTCCACATACACAAGTAACAAGCTATTATGATTAGAGCCACATAGAAGGACATGTTCAAATGTCTACATATATAATTAATAAAGAACACACAAAGGACATGGGCACACATCCAAGGAATACAAATAGATAAGTGGTGTAGAGCCAAAAAATAATGTCATATTCAAATGCCCTCAAATATTGAAGAAGCATAAGAACATAATCAATATTAATCTAGGAAAACTAGAAATGAAAGCATGTATAACTCTATAGTACAAATCTATGTAGATGTGAGGATTCATATAAATTGAGTCTAACTAGTGATAGTTAGAAAAAAATCTGAGCAATGAGTAGAGATGATCAATATCAAGATAAATCAATGCATAAACTAGAATGTATAGTATGTAAAGATAGAACCCAGTAGTAGAAACTATGTATTATATGCCCTTGATTGGGTATATGTATCAAATGTATAAACCTATATTGCTGTATATTACCCTAGTGGGTAGATGATAGGAAGTCTAGATTAGTGTAGTGGACTGAGGTCCTATATGTAATCTACAATCCCTTGACAAGAACAAGTGAAGCATATGTGTATGATAAAATTGACTATACTAAGATAGCTAGCAATATGTAATATTTGTCAAGTAGTAAAAATGTAAACATAGAAATGCATACAATCTATAAATTTGGTGTTTTTGAAATATTTGAATGTTTTTATATTTTTACGTATTATATTATTTATGTGTTTTTTTAGTATAATCTATGTATAAGTAAATTAAAATAGACTATGTACAAGGAGTGAGAGAGAAGGAAATATGTACAATATCATGAACCATACTAACCAATGATTCTCATGAGAGACTCCATATCACCATGACCTATGTCCAATATGGGAACTATGATCATGTGTGCAGTTTGAAAGGGAAACTATGAGCCCATGATCTATTATGTTGTATTTATGTCTAAAGATGACTTTGTAGTGATGATATGGTGTTGTGGGACTGATTGTGGTACCCTGTGAACTATAGGGATCTTAGGGAGCCATCTAGTAGAAGAAGAAGTTATAGGTGCCCTACGTTGATAACCCCTAGAACCTAATAAAATTTATTTCTTTATAAACTGATTAGAGGAAGGTCTTCTAGAATCTATGACATATATCTAATTTAGGGTTGTCGCTAGTAATGGTCTCCATGGGATAGTATGCATATGTGTAGATATCATAGGAGTAGACCTAGCCTACACTAATGAATCTAATGAGTAATGTAATATATACATAGGAGTTTTACTCTCTATTGTAATTGATAACTACGTAATATCTGGTAATGGTGTTTGAACTATAACTAGTGTTTTTTCTGGAAATGTAGCTAAAAACTATGTTAGAACTGCCTGTGAGATGGGTAGAGGATACTCATATGGGACACCCTTAACCTTAACCACCTAGTTAGCATGTATATAATTTAAACATTAGTGTACTATAAATGATATGGATCAGAGCTACTATAATCATGGCCTGCCCAATAATATATTGAATACACTTGCACTAGGTACTACTATGAACCAAATGGCTATGTGTGTTGGTCCAACCTATAATAGAAGCATAAACTCCCTAATGGAGATTTGAATGTGGCCACTTAAACCAATAATGACTGTATCTATGGGTAATATATCTTGATCTATGTAACCCAAGTACTATAAGAATGTCATGGTGCACATGTTTATTCTTGACCTATTATCAACCATAAACCTATGAATCAGATGGTGGTTTGTGTTTGATCATATGAGGAGTGCATGTAAATATGTGTCATCATCCACAATCTCCTACTCTGTAAATGTGATAAGTGGTCTAGGTGGTACTATAGTGTGATACATGCCAATAATTTTATCTAGTGGATGTTTATCCTCTATAACTATGTGATAGGAATATGGTGGTAGATGCACCTGTTATGTATAATGAACACTTGATGTGACCCCTACCTCATTTGTTTTATTCTTTGTGAAAGGATATGAAAATATATTTAGTGTCTTAGACTTTGTTTTTATTTTAGTGCCTCTATGGGTGTGCCCACATCAATAGTGTTAGTGTTAATGAGATCTTGTACCTTGTGATTTAGGCTAATCCATATGTTTATCATGTGGCTTGGTGCCATATGATACTCATAGAATGCATTTTAATCATAACTCTTTGGAATATTCCATGTCATATCAACTTATTTAATGGGAGGGATATATATGAAATTACATTCCAATAGTTGTTGTAGAACCTATGTTGCTAACTCTAAAAATTTAGTGAAGACTCTACATTGTGGAGTGAATAAAACTAATCTGGGAGATGGCTCAGAAGTTGTATTAACTATGGCATTTTGATAACTTTCTATTTTTGTGTCCCTTATGTTATATGTAGGTTTATTTGAACTCTTAATAGTTGATTCTGGTCCATTTATGTACTTGATTTTTCCCATTTATAAGAGCTTAACCTCTCTTTCCTTGATTGTATGACACAAATTGGTGAATGTAGGAAACTTTTTGAATAAGGTATCTTCATGAAATTCTAGTAATAGACTTTATTTAAATATATCATGAATCTCTCTATCTACCATGGGGCTATTTGATTTGGATAATATTATATTGTATCATAAGACAATCTAAAATAGGTTCATTCAACTTTTGCTTTAACTATGCCACTTGTACATATGACATCTTATCATTAATGTTGATAGATAAATGTGATAGGAACATGTCAGCTAAAGGATTTAATGTCATGATAGATTGATTTTTTAAATCATAGAATCATTTTAGGGCATAATTCTTGAGACTATGTGGAAATAACCTTGTAAGAAACCAATCATTGGACACATAATCCAAGCATGCTACATAAAAGGCTATGAGGTGATGCATTGGGTCACCTTTGCCATCATATAATGTGAGATTGGGTGCCATGAAATTGGATGGCAAAGTAGTTTTTGCTATGTGATGTGTCAAAGGTGTAATCAAGTGAATATTAGAATCCAAGGCATGTGAGGGCCTAGTTATTCCCTTCTCAAGATGTAACACCTTAGAGTAAAGAGTATGAATCTCATGCATAAGGGATTATACATTTAGAGTGGAATAACTAGCCACAAGTGGTTTATATATCATTAATGGTTGAATAATAATCTTGGGTTGTGTTATCTTATTTGGTTGAGTTGGCCCCACTAGAGGTGTAACAACATTATTAACTAGATGGGTTAAAAATTAACCATTATTTATTTTATTCTCAATTTCCAATATGGACTATAGGATATGTGCATGATCAATGGGTTGTTTTTGAATTCTATCTTTGAATCCTTTCAATACCTCATGTTTGTTCATAATTATGTCATTATTGTTAAGTGGAGGGAGAGTACTTCATAATTCTCAATATGGACCTCATTTTGATCTTTGTTGTATTGTTCATATTTGGATGCATTATTATTAAATTCCACATAATCAAGGTGTTAAGGATTCATAGTTGAAGTTGTAATAGGTTCCTTATCCTTGTTATAGGCTCAAATTGTAAGAATCTAAATATGGTCTATAGGATTACCACCTAGTATAACACTTCTTTTTAATGGAAGGGAGAGCTTTTTTTATATGGCATATAGTAAACAAATTAAAATAGAGATACTAAAATATAATATATGAATTCTAAATAAATCAATAATAGTTAATGAAAATAGGATAAAAAAGGATACAAACCCTAAGATCATCTAGGGTTGGGGTTTTTTTAATATAGTGTTTCTTTGTAAAAATTTAAATTATATGTAAAATAAATTGAAACCCTAATATAAAAATTGATTTGATTTAGATAGGTTGTCTTAAAAAAATATAAGTACGCAGCCCTAAATTATTTCACAAAACTTTGGATTAATTCAAGATAGAGTTTAATAGTATTCAAAGCAAGAGGGTTTACCAAATGATTTAACCTTTTAGGATTTTACTATGTAAATCCTATGTTTAGATTAAATGGTTGAGATGTATAAATCAATCAAATAATATGTAATAATTAATTATTGATTTATTATATATTTTGAACTTATTTGACTATCTAAAAATATTAAAAAATAATAATAAATATAGAATTATCTATAAAGTGACTATCACAGATGATTTGGGTTGTGAAAATTGGGTTTTGGTAAATTCTAAGTGTCATTAATAGGATTATAGGATCTGTTTGTTCACAGGACAATAATACCCCACCTGGATAGTAGCATCATATTGTTGTAGGGTCTTTAGAGTGGCACTAGTGTCTCATTTTTAGGACTATTCTTATTTTTTAGGAGCACATGCACTTATGTTTATAGGTCCTATTCCTATGTGCATAAAATTTAGAACTATGTGTTGTACCTAAAAAACCTGATTTAGTGTGCAAACCCTAACCCTCCTTGCAAGTATGGTATGACAAATAATTTTGTGTTCATTAGTAGGATAATCTAGACATCTTTAAAATCCCACTATGAAGAGATTTTCATACATACCAATACTCTAAAAAGGGATCAAGCTTGAGTAGTTCTCCCACCTAGTGTTTGATGCAAGTACAAGTGAATGCTAGAAGGAGAGTGGAGTAGGATGAATTGAATGTGCTTTAGCTTTGAAATATTTTAAATATGGGTTTAGGGATGTTTTATATTGTAGTATGCAAAATTATTATATAATAGGGATCAAATACAATAATATTTATCAATTTATCTTTTGTTTGAATAGCCTTTTACATCTATTTTCCATATAGTGAATAGAGGTTAATTATATTTATTTTTATAGAGATCTATAACTTGTGTGGATAAGAAAATTTGTTTAGGCCAAACTTAGGAGAGGAACACATTTTAAAAAGTATCCATTTAAGAGAGTTAGGGGAAATGATAGTAGTTCCTAGTTGGGGATATTAATGCCATGTGGTTGTAGTGTCTCAAATGTGGTGTTAATATCAACATGGAAGACTGCTAGGAAAACTAGGTTAGGTTATGATGAAACTATCTTGGGACTGTGTTTTGGCTAATTGTATATGTATGAATTCTACACAATGACTGGAAAACTATGGAAAAGGCTTTAGGATAGGTTTAGGGATAAGCTAGTAGTAGGTTAAATCAAGTGACACTCTTAACATCCAATTACAACTTTTAAGTGATTACCTAATTTAGTAATCTCCTAAAATAAGTTCCATAATATTAGGTAGACAAAAGGTTTCACATTAATAAATTTATTATGGGATTAAAACCCCAAATTGGGTGTGAAGTGGATGTGTATGGGACATATACTATGGATTATGTATTTGAAAAGGTAGTTAAGTAGGAGAAAAAACTAAAGTGACTTGGTCAAGTTAGAGATAAATTCAAGAAAAAGTATGGAGGTCCTAAAATGACTTTCAAAAATAAGAATTGGAAAAGGATTGGAAACTATAAAAAATAGTTCAAGGGTTAAAATGCTAAGTTTAGCAGTGATCTAGGGATTAAGAAACCAGGTAATGGTTTCAAAGGAGGTTTCATATGGAATCAATAATCTAAAAGGAAAGGACCACCTGGTAGATGCTTCATCTTTAGAGGTGATCATTATAATAAGGAATGAACTTGAGGTATATAATATAGTAAGAATAATGGTTCTACTCCATAGTAGGGATCTTTCTAACAGAGGATTCATGCATATGTTGACAATTGACAAGATGACTTTTATGTTTCTCTTATTGATCTATCAAGTACTTTATTTGGTTGACTAATTTCAATTTTTATTGATAGTGGAGTTATTAAATGTTTTATTGCCCCTAGTATGATTAATAAGTTATCCAGAAATATGGTGGTATGGTAAATGTATGGTCAGTCCAATATGGGAACAAATCTAGGGTTATTTTGAAAAATGTTTGGTCGAAGCTAAGATCAAAATACTAAAGTTCACTAGTGTAGTGGATCTATTTGTATCTCCTTTAGGGTCATATGACGTGATCTTAGGGGTAAATTGGTTATCTCAACATAAATCTAAGGTAGATTATCTACTTAAAGGGTTAAATGTCTAAATGATTTGGGTAATCAAGCCCAAATTTAGGAAGCTAAAAGGGAGCTTAAGCTAAGGAAAATTTATACAATTTATTTGAATATATCTTAGAGGAAAGGGTGTCAGTACTTTATTTGAAAAATAAATGAGATGGAGGAATCAAAAGAGCCTTTTATTCAAGATTATCCTTTTTCCAAGATTTTTGAGATGTTTTTTCCTAAATAATTTATGAGTTTACCTCCTAAGAGAGAATTTGCTTTCTCAATAAACATCAATCTAGGGTTTAAAATATAGTCAAATTCCCCTTATAGAATGATGAAAACCAAGTTAGTCAAGTTGAAGGCTCAACTTCAAGAGTTATTGTCTAAAGGGTTGATTGGACGAAGTGTGTCACCATGGGGTGCACTAGTGGTGTTTGTTAAGAATAAGGATGGAACACTTTGTCTGTATATTTATTACATGATGTTGAATAAAGTGACAATCAAAAATAGGTATACCTTACTTTTAATTGATGATATTTTTTTATCAAATATGTGAAGAATCAATTTTCTCAAAGATTTATCTTTGATTAAGATATTATAAGTTGAGGATTTATGAGGATGACATTCTAAAAACAACCTTTAGAACTCAATATAGGCATTATGAGTTCATAAATCTCCTTTTTAGGATAAATAATGTGCCTACAACATTTATGAATCTCATGAATAGTGTGTTCAAATATTATATATATCATTTTATCTTAGTATTTTTAGACAATATCCTCATCTATTCACAATATGAGGAAGAACATCTAAAGCATTTGAAGTTGGTTTTATAGTAGTTTCAGAGGAATAAGCATTTTGGGAAGCAGTCAAAGTGTGTCTTCTTTTAGAAACAGGTATAGTACCCTAAGTACATTATATTTTCAAAAGGAATTTATATGGATACTTAGAAGATTAAAGCCAATATGGAATGGCCATCACCTAAAATTGTCCATGAAGTTTGAATTTTTATGAGCCATGTAGGGTACTATAAGAAGTATTTTCCAAACTTTCCTAATATTAAAAAATTTATAACTTCTCTTTAGTATAAAAATTAAAAGTTCATGTGGTTAGTAAAGGGTGAGGAATCTTTTTAAGAGATAAAAATAAGACTCACATTGGTACCAATGCTAAGAGTTTTCAATCTAAATGGTCAATTATCTATAATAACCAATGCTTAAGGATATGGCCTTAGAAGATTTCTCATGCAAGAGGGTTTTGTTGTCGCTTAATGTGTTCAAAAAGTTGAAGCCATAGGATGGAAATTATGCCTTGCATAATCTATAAATAATTTCAATTATTTATGCCTAACAATTTTTGAGGCATTATCTATTGGGAAAACTATTTGAGCTCAAGGATGATAAGTTGGGACTCAAGTATATCTTCACCCAACCTAACTTGAATGCACATCAGAGATGATGGTTAGAGTTTTTATCAGATTATGATTTTGACATCAACTATATTAAAGGAAAGGAAAATAGGGTTGTGGATGCCTTTAGTCATCGAAGGTATATATCAGTTTGGGCTACTATCAGGAGTAGTTTTCATGATCAAGTGGTTAAATTCTCTATAGGATATCAATTTTATGAAAAGGTAAGGATAGCATTGGCTCAAAATGCTCAAGATCCTAAGTTTGAAGGATTCAAATTTGAGGATGATGGTTTATTGAGGTATAAAATATGGGTTTATATACTAGATAATAATAATTTGAGGAGTGTAGTACTCAGGGAACTACATAATGATCCTTATTCAGGCCATCTAGGTGTGACTAAGTTCATAGTAAATATGAAAACCATTATATTTTTGGAAAAGAATCAAGAAAGATGTAGTTGACTTTATTTCTTAATGCCTAAAATGTTAGTGAGTTATACTAAGCATGTGCATCCCACTTGGTTGTTATACCCACATTCTATACTAAAATGGAAGTGGTAGGTCATTAGTATGGACTCTTTCCAAGGTTTGTCGATGTCTTAAAACTGACATGACATGATTTTTGTGGTTGTTGATAAACTCATCAAATTAACTTAATTCATTCTTGGTAACATTTTTGATGATTCACATATGTTTGTGAAGAGATTCATAAGAGAAGTGTATAGCTTACACAAATTTATAGAAAATATTATTTTGGATAGGGATCCAAAAATGAATTTTAGATTCTAGATGACTTAATTTAACTTTGGGTACTCAATTGAACTTCAGTACAACATACCATACAAAAATATATGGACAAATAGATAGAGTTAATTAGGTGTTAGAATATATTTTAAGGATGTAATCCATGGATCAACAATATATGTGGGAAGAATAACTTTCATTGGTTGAGTTTGATAAAAACAACTCATACCAATTAGTGCTGAAAATGGCTCCATTTGAGGCATTATGTGGAAGGTGTAGAACACCAGTCAACTAAGACAGGTTAGAAGATAGGGTAGTCTTTAGTGTAGATATTCTTATTAAAATGGAAGATAAGGTTAAGTTAATAAGGCAAATTTTGGATAAAACCAATGATAGATAGAAGAGTTACACTGATCTAAAAAAGGAAAAAAACATTTTTCAATGGGAAATAAATTATTTATGTAGGTAAAATCATAGAAAAACTTGATCAAATTTGGTAAATCAGCCAATTTATCTCTTAGATATGTGGGACCTTTTGAGGTCTTGAAATTTGTCAGTAATGTGGTGTATATGTTTAATTTTCCACCACCTTTACAACTCATGCATAATGTTTTAAATGTCTCCTATCCTAAAAAAAAAATTGTTGATCCTTCTCATGTGTTTGATTAGAATGATTTATATGCTTTGGATCCCAAGGTGGTCACAGTAGACTTAGTTAGAATAATTGACACTTGAAAACTTAGTTTGAATAATAGATAAGTGTCATAGTGCAAGGTCTAGTGGGACCAATGTTCTAAAGATAGTGTTACTTAGGAAGATGATAAATAGTTTCATAAGTTGTTTCCTCATTTGTTTGCTTAGTAATTTTTTGATATTATGTTTTACATGTTACGAAACATTATTTTAATTAAGAAATTTTTTTGAAATAAGTGTCATCAGGATAATGACCAGCTTTAGGGGGGAAGGATATTGCATCTCAATTTTCCTCTAGACCTATTATTACTGATTATGTGTTTAGTGTTTGGTTTACTTGATGTGTTAAGAAATTTCAATTAGTTAAATGCTAATTATGAATATTTTTTATTACTTATTATCATGATTGTTAACTGTTAGTTAGTTGGTTATATTATGTATGGTACATTTTATTCATGATTAAGTAGTATATTTTGTTACAATAGTTATTATGTTATTTTTCATGATATGGTGTAACCAATGTTCATTTTTATTGAGGTGGATGCAAGATAGATTTCACCCTCCTAACTATGATCGAGGGAGGCTATGACTAGAGAGGTTTTATATGGACACCTTTGGGGAGAAAGATAAAAAAAATGTGAAACCTATCACACACCACATAGGTTAGGATTGTCTAATAGTTACTAGTTGATTTATATTTCTTATAGCATGTGGATGTGATTGATTATTATGTTTACAAATTTTCTAACCTAGTAGTGTGTTTACATTTAGTCTCATATGTTGATCATACTCCATTGACTACATATATGTTCCATATGACTTGGAAAATTATAAAAAATGTTTTTTAGGTAAAGTATAATGTTTACTTAGTTTACTTTGTGTATATATAGTTAGTATGGACTATGTAATACCCTTACTGGTAGGTTGAATGATAGGTTATTATAAAACATATTTCTAGTTATAAGTTTTTCAAATAAACCCCATGACATATCTTTATTCATTGGAATATATTATAATATTAAAACTAAATATTTAATTATGTTATTAATAAGTTATATTTTTTGATACAAAGTCTACAATTAAACTAAAAGTCATGTTGGAGTTGGCTAAATCCATTGTTTTGATTAAAAATGTATTCATTTGTGTTGTTGATAAGATTGTTTAACCTTAGGTAATAATAATTTATTATAGGATTAAATGTATAACCAAGGCATAATATATTAATATTTTCATTATATAGTGGTAAGTTTGAAGGCATAGGTTGAAATCTTAATAAGGTTTATTATTTTTGTTATGGCCTAAAATTTATACAATAGATGAATGCATAGTTTAATATTTAAATGTGGCATAGTTATGCAAATTCAAAAGTCTTTCGAATCACACCACCCATGCATGGTTATTTTTGACATTTCAAAAGTCACAAATTTTGAATTATTACCTTTTTTCATGGTAATTATGGCTTGTGAAGTCAATGTTATCATTTGTTTAAGTAATTATTCGATTTAGAATATGCTAAGAATTTAGGGTTCTCGATAGAAGATGTTTTGAGACTTTTCAAGTCATTATGACTCACTTGGACTATTTGTTTAGCATGAATGGTTAATGATGGACTTTTGGAAGAGTTAACTGGGACTGTGGATATTTTGTGGGGAAATGATGGGAAAAAAATTAGTGAACTAGGTAGGAATAAATGGAGATGGAGTTGGGGATGGTGGAGAAAGCATGGCGAATTAGATAGAGAAGAAAAAAACTAGGGAGAAAATAGGATTTTTTTGGTTTTAGATGAGATAAAGGTAGGTATTGTTGTTTAAATTCTTTCATTTTTCTTCTTAAAACCATTTAGAGAATGCATATTATGGACATTGATTGAATTTGATAAAATTTTAGATCTATTTTATTTATTTTTTAAATGGATTAAAAGGGGTTATATATGCTTAACCCTATCAAATGGTATAGCCCATCCAGAGGGTCAAAGACATATAAAACCCATCCTTGTCTATTGTTATGGATGTGTGTATTCTGGAAATAGAACCTAGATTTGTAATGAGGGTTATTGTGAGATTATAATATATTCTCAAATATGATTTTTGACTAAATATTAGATTATTATTATTGTATTTTGGGATTAAACCCTAGACTATGATCAACCTTACCAGTTGTTATAAATTCTTACATATTTTATTTTATGTTCAAATTATGTAACATGGAAACACAAACAGTTAGTATGTATACATGATGGTTTGAGGGTTTTGAACCTTCAAAAAAAATTCAATGGGATTTTGAATACTATTAAGGGATGTATGACTATGTTTATATTTATTTATTATTCTATTGACTATTGATTTAAACCCTATACTAGGGTTGATCTTACCAGTCTTAGTATAAAAAGAAAAAACTATGTTGAGATTATAAAGATTCATTTGTTTGATAGTTGAGAAGATTTAAATATGGGCATTGATTTTAGTTTAATATTGATGATTAAAATTATTATGTGGGTCATTCATATGTGACTCTAGGGATGGGTTTTACCCATCCATAGGGTCAAATAAAAAGGACCCTTCTTAGCTATTATTTTTTTCTTGGTAACAATTTACTTCAGGTTAATAAACTAAGTGTGTATATTCAAGATTTCAATTTCAATGCATGGTTTTAAATCTAGGATGACTTATAGACTTAAATGAGTCAAATTCAAACTTGTGTTAATATAACTACATACTGACTTAGATGTGTATGATATTTAAGTTGAATACAAAATTTAATGGACACCTTATGATTTAAACCTATACAAGAGTTAATGGGTTGTGCATGAATTTTAT
Source organism: Torreya grandis (assembly GCA_037957365.1). Lineage (NCBI taxonomy): Eukaryota > Viridiplantae > Streptophyta > Pinopsida > Cupressales > Taxaceae > Torreya > Torreya grandis. Next base: position 464,673 of record JARHVA010003950.1, on the reverse strand, counting down.
TTCTCATATGGACCTTGAATGATATAATTTGTTCCATTTTTAAGGAATGTTGTATAGTTGAACACAGTCTAAGTTTTATCATCTAATATATTTTTTTGGAGGCATGAGAATTTAACTAAACATATAATATATGGTTCAATTAATTAATGTTTACAATTTTCTAAGTATAGAATTTTGAAAGAATTTATGCATGTTATAAATTTGTATTCCTCGGTTACAGACTGTGTGTGAATCAAAGGTTAGAATAAGTGTATGGTTATTATTTTTTTGACCAAGTTATTTCCTTATCTTTGTTTACTTGTGATTGGTTAGTGTTTTAGTTAAGTTAAAGGACCTATTATTCATAGTCATGCCTATAGTTTATAACTACTTCACAAATATGTTGAGGTAGCATTATATTTTAAGGTTAATATTTATTTTAATCAATTTACTTGGCCATAGTGAGAATAAAAATATTATAATTTTTGGGATTGTGATGTGTGTGTGTGTGTGTGTGTGTGTGTGTGTGTGTGTGTGTGTGTGTGTGTGTGTGTGTGTGTGTGTGTGTGTGTGTGTGTGTGTGTGTGTGTGTGTGTGTGTGTGTGTGTGTGTGTGTGTGTGTGTGTGTGTATATATATATATACACCTATAAGATGTATGGTTAATAAATACACATATACACACACACATGAGTATCAACATAGTTGGACATTGTACAAATTTGATCTACTATTAATTTCAAAGTCTTTGTGAGTTATTTCATTTTGTTACATGATTGGAATTAAGATAAAAATTAAAAGTAAATTATAAGAGTTTAAATATCTTTCAGTTAAATGTTATTTGTCACGTGAAACTTGTGTACTATGTGGAATAATTATTGATGTTTAAATAGTTTATTTAAAATCAAGAAATTAGAGGGTGTTGTTTATAAAACAAAATTAGATAGATAGAAGGAATTTAAGTAAAAATAATGAATATCACATACTTATATAGTATTCTTTTATGTTGTTGTTTTAAACATAATGTTGCATTCTTGTATTATAATCTACTATTATTATGTTTATGATTCTTAGAAAAATATAAATATGCTTAAGATAAAACTTAGGTAAAGGCTTTCATAGTATTTATGAATGTTTTGGCATTTTATATATGAATCTATATGGTGAATCTATTGATTTTAAGTGTTTAATATGTTTATATATAATTCTGATATTACTATCATTAAATAAATGAGTGAGAGAGACTTCAATGATTTAATTAGTGTCACTAATAGTTAGAATAAATGTAATCCAAATGAGTAGTGTGTATGAAATTTATTGATCATAGATATTTAAAAACTATATGAAAACTTTGGACAAAGTAATGCTTATATTTTGAACATTGTCATTTCACCTGTTTGATTTAGTTTGCATGTATTGCATAATATCATGTTATAATTATTTTCTTTATGATATGATACTTTTTATAGTTATCTTAAAGCATAGAGGTTTCTAGTTTACTTTATCATATTATGCCCTATCACTATCTACCCATCTATGAAGGGAAGAACATTCTCTTTTTGAAATATTGTGTGGGGGATCATTAATCTAAGATTGATATGGAAAATTACTTAGATAATTCTCTCCCTCCCCTTCTAATTTTCAACCAATAGAGGCTTCACTCATATATGACCTAAAGACTCACCCACTAGGATATTTCAATAATGTAAACCTAAAAGAATTAATTTCATATACGTATTTAGGTTCACTTCTATCTATGACTATAAAATACATTTATAAGTAATAAGGTGAAATTCTGAGGACTAAAATCTCCTAAAAGTGGTATTTTAATTCTAAGAGTATTACTTGAGACAAATTATTCCTAACCTAGCCCTAAACCTATCCTAGAGCCTTTTATCACACTTTTATAACCTTCATAGTTTTAAACCACAAGCATCCCTAGTCAGCTAAAACATAATTTTAAACCTTCATTCCCAGATCTTAGCCCCTCATGCCTAGTAACCTACTAGTTAGACATTATCACCACATTAAGGACACTAGAGACACATGGTGCTAGTGTCCCCAACATGGCACTAATGTCATATACCCTAAATTTACCTAATGGATATATTTCAAAAGTTAAACCCTCTTAATATTGGCCTAAGCATATTGTATTGCCCATACAAACTAAAAAAACACTATAAAAACATGACTTCTAGACCTATATCCACTAGATGGAAATTAGATGTAAAACACATATTCAAACATGAAACAAGCTGAGAAAAATCAAGGTTATAAATCCATATTCTACCCTACATCTTTATAATACCATATATAGCTACCCTAATCCCATATTTTCTAGACATAAAATCTTAAGCGCACTCAAGGAATTCAAGACCACTATAACTCTAGCATCACTTGCACTTGCAATATCACCTAGGTGGGGAGAACTGCATTCATCTTAATAACTACTCAAAGTATTGGTATATAGTAAACTCTCTTCATAGTGGGTTGTTGAATATGTCCAACATATCCTACTAACAAACACACATTTTTAGCTCATACCTTACTTGTAAGGAGGATTAGGGTTTTCATCATAAATTTACTTTTATAGGCACAATACAAAGTTTTAAACTTCATACATGTAAGAAAAGTACCCAAAAATATAGGCATAGGTACACCCATAATTTAGGAACAATCCTGCATAGAGGATATTAGCAACATTTTTAAGACATTAGAGCCACATGGTAGTACTATCCAGGTATGGTGTTACTGTCCAAGAGAGGATATGACACAAGGATCCTATTGATGACACTCAGACCTATTTTTATCCTAGTTTTTAGCACTTAAATATTTTATTTTAGGTTTTTTCTAGATAATCATTTATTTTCACATATTTATTACTATTTTTATAAATTTAAAGCTATTTAAAAAATTTAACAAATCAATGGTTATTGTATGCATATTATTTCATTAATTTAGACTACTCATCCCTTTGATCAAACATAAGATTTACATAGGTAAACCTTAAAAGGTTAAAAAAAATTGTGAACCCAAATTACTTTGAATATTTATTAAAAACCATAGTTTTACATCAGTTTTACCTTATTCTAATTTTTGTGCACTAAATTTCAGTTACAAACTTCTATTTTTTTTAATTTTTTGGCATAGCCTAGCTCATTTAAAAAAAATTGTGAACCCAACTTACTTTGAATATTTATTAAAAACCATAGTTTTACATAGGTTTTACCTTATTATAATTTTTGTGCACTAAATTTCAGTTACAGACTTCTATTTTTTTTATTTTTTGGCATAGCCTAGCTCATTTAATCAATCCAACACTAGGGTTTCATTTATCTAATGTAATTTAAATTTTTGCACAAAACATAAACCTAAATAACCCCAATATTTACATTTATAGAAATTATATTTCATATCCATATATCTTCTGATTTTTATTTCATAAAATCATGATCATAATGATATAATAAATTAATCACTTTTTGCTGCAAAGTTTAATACTTTCATTTTCATTTTGTTCCCTTTAATTTAGAATGAACTCATAAAAGATAAACACATGTATAAATGATGATTTATATCAACTAAAATATATATCATGTTATCTTTATCCTATGTTTAATTCCATTTGAAAGCAAACCCATACACACATAGAGGATTTAGCACATAAGCTAAAAATTATATTTCAAGTTTCAATGTCATATCTTATGCACAAGAAAGAATCTCATTCTCCTCCTCATCTCCATGAGGGTGATAGCTACTTTCCCTCTAATTAGGTCTATTCTATCATTATTACATGAGATTAAGTATCCTATACCATTGTCACTATTCCCCATACTCAACATATTCACACCTCTTCCCTATAGGATGTGTGCCTATATGTTCAATTAGAAACAACTAGGGTTTACACTCGTGAAACTCTATATGATCAAATTATTAGTATAAGAAAGATAATTACATGTTTATAAAGTTATAATAAACTATTACATGAAAATAGTACAACATTATAAAATCAATTTACAAGACAAATGCCTCCAGGGCATAATAGTGTAAATCATGTATATGCATCTTCACCTAGTCAATTTGTCAAAAATAATGTTACATGTCCAGATCATAAATCATAACAAAGTACATCTAAAACTAGTGATTCAAAAATAATTTAAATGTGAAATAATATTTCAAGTGAGATACTAAGGGAAATGATTAAGTCTAAGCCAATCAATCTACCCCCTCTACATCTAGTAAGGAGATCCAAATATTATTATGCATATCATAGAATGCATGGGTACCACACCAATTCATGCTTATAATTAAAAAGGAAAGTAAAATAAATAATGGATACATATGACTCACATATTTCCACTTCATCTAAATAACATACAATGGAACATATATAAATTCAAAAAGGGTTAAATTAAAAAATAGTATAAAAATGGTTAACAAAGAATAACTCAACAAAAAAATGTTTACAAATCACAATCATAACAAGAAACATTACAATAAACAGAGGTAAAGCAAGTCAAAGATGCAAATATACCTCTCCAAAATGAGGCTCAACTTTCAAAATGGTATGAATTTGGTCAAAAATATCTACAACAATTTTATTATCATGGTCAAGGTTTGGGCAAGTAGGCCCAAGGTATTACTACTCCTATTTTAGTAGTTTATAATGTTGGTCAACAAGGTTTGGTATTTATTAAACATCCTAAGGCAAATGATTCAAAAATATAGTTTATCAAGGAAAAATATCGAGATAAATAGGAAATTTTACATAAATATAACTAACTTAAGTTACAAAGTCAAAATCATGTTAAGTCAACAAGCATTCCTAACAAAGGCTTTTTAGAAAAAGAGCCTCTACAACACTATATGTCTATTGTAAGCATAGTTTCAAAAGTCAAAATCATAATTAACCTTTCAAAGAATAATTCAAAAAGGTCAAATCTATAGTATGAGGCAATTCCCTATATCATTCTAAGTTATTATGATTTCAATGATGAAAAATACTTAGATTCTTACTATAACAACAATCAACTACAACATATCATTCACATTGCATGAGAGATTACCATTCCTATTTTTTACACATGTCACATTTTTAGTGAGTCTTCAATGAGACTCATCAGTTAATATGGTTTTTCTCTTATTGTACATACTTTCTTCTCTATTTATCCTTATACATAGTTTATTTTCCTTTACTTGTACATATTTTATATCCATAAATTACAAAAATAATATAACATACCAAAACATAAAACATTCAAATATTACTCAGAAAACATAAAATTTATAGATTGTATCCATTTTTATGTTTATATTTTTTATATTTACTAGATGTTACACATTTTATGTATCTTAGTATAGTTATTTTTATCATACATACATGCTTTACTTTTTATTATCGAGTGATTATAGATTGCTTACTAGACTCAAGTCCACTACATTGATCTAGAATTTCTATCATCTACCCACTAGGGGCATATACATTGATATAATTTTATTCATTTGATACATCCACCCAATTTGGGTCATCTCATATATAATTTATATTACCATCTTTTATCCTTATATTCTATGCATTCTAATTTTTACATTGTTATATCATGATATTGATCATTACTACTCATACTCAGATTTTTTGTTGACTATCACTAGTTTAGACTCAAAATATATACATCCTAGGTATTACCCATATTTGGATGATATTCATTCATGATTTCATTTCTAGATTTCCTAATTTAAAATTGATTATATTTTCTATGCTTCTTCTATTTGATGGAATTTGAATATGACATTATTATTTAGCTCTATTCCACTTCTATTCATGTATGTCTTGGACATGTGCCGATATCCCTTAAATGTGCCTTATTGATTATGTATGTGGGAATTTGAACATGTCCTTCTATGTAGCTCTAATCCAACTTGGTTTTTATTATTTTTTTGTATGTGGACATTTGAACATGCCTTTGTATGTTTTATTTTGTCAAATTTAGTGGCATGTGCCATGTCCCTTGTATTGTGTCCCCTTAGCCTATTTCACATGTATCATGTGTTTTGTATGTATGTTTTCTTATATGCATCATGAAAATGACACTTGTTTTTTCTTTTTACACATGCTAGTTTTTGATGCCATGAGTGACCTCATACATCTACCATTCCTACTCGGGTATCACGATAGACATCATGACCCATTCCCCTAGGTAGTTCATTAGATTTGTTGTTATACACACTAATTACATATATATTGACACCCTTATGTAGTGATAGACACAACATAAATATTATATTACATACTTATACTCATTCTCTTAAATTTTGATGTTATGTTTTCACATTGTATTGCATTATCATGTAGTTATTATATATGTTATGACTAACACATTTTGTAAAGCTATTTATTTTGAGGATAGTTCTTACACAGTTCAAAAACTATCCTAAAAAGAGGAAAAATTCATAAGGGTTTATCATAGAGATCATGATCCTACATTGTATTCATAGAACATTTTTTATCACATGGGCTCAGTTTCATAAAATCAGACATAGGAAAATAGGGACACAAAGAGCAATTCAATGACTCAGATTTTAGACCAAACAAACATTAGCATCTAGATAGGGACATTAGCATTACATGGTGATATTATCCAAAACATGAAATTAGTGTCTAGTATCCCTATTTTTAGGTAAATTCATTTAGCCAAAATAGTACACTAGTTATAGTACATGTTTGCATAGATAAAGTTATAGGTTTGATAGTTATGCTCAGATTTAACTCATATTCACACTAGTTTAACTCAAATTCATTTCAATTTCTCAAATTGGGGGTATCATGTATAACATGGTCATTCCCATATTTATTTTAGATATTTAGATATATCTGTTACAACTCAGTCTAGAATTAGTATACTCATATATTAGATTGGGGGCATGTGTGTAGCACATTATTTCCATATGCTCAGTAACACACAAGATGATCAGATGGAATGGAAAACTCCATGTAATTATCTATTTTATATACACTTTACATCATATTCCAAGTTTTCAATAGTTTCATTCCTTAATTCATCTATAGTGGTTGGCATTCTTGAGTGGCTAGAGCTACCTAATGTACCTGAGTGGCTACAAAGCTAACATACATAGTTAGATATACCTAGTTAGATATTTCCATCACTTTATGAAATTTAGTTTCAAATGCATATAATACACATGGGTGGTAAATGATGGATCCATATCCTAATTGAGTTATTAATCCACCCACATGAGAGGGTTAGACTCACTTTTAGTCTAATACAACTTATTCACAAGTTATGATCCCCCAAGCAGGGGTGGGCAATGATGGAGTCAAATCTAGATTGAGTTATTTAGCCACCCACATATGAGGATTGAGAAATATATTATCTCAATTGAATTTATTCAATGATTTTATCAATATATATAGGTAAACATATAGGTTGTCACCAATTTCATGCATTGGTTAACATACCCAGTGAGGTGTATTCAGTCCTCTCCTCTTTCCCATCTCTTTACTCAGCTTTACTCATTTACTTCTTTATTTAGCATATTTTTTTCTTTTGATATCTCTTAAGGAATGATTTATTTATGTTTCATTATAGTCCATGCTTTGGATCATGCCTCACATATGCAGACCCAACTTCACATACTCAAACTCAGGTATATAGGCTTCACTTCCTAAGTAATCTTGGTATGCTTATTTTTTATTTATACTATTCATTCTACTTTTCTAAATTTATATCATAAAGTGGGGGAAAATATAATCACTTAATAGTGGTATTTGATTACTAAGAGTGTTACTTGAGATAACCTAGTCCTAGTTTATGCCTATCCCTATCCTATATCCTTTTATCACATTTTTATGGCCTTTGTGCAGCCCACAGACATTCCTAGTCAACTAAAACATAGTCTTAGACCTTCACTCCTAGATCCTGGCCCATCATGCCTAGTAACCTACTAGATAGACATTATCACCACATTAAGGACACTATAATCATAGGGCACTAGTGTGCCCAACATGGCACTAATTTCCTTTACCCTGACTTTATCTAATAGATATATTTTCAAAATTTAAACCCTCCTTAGGTCAGCCTAAACATATTTTATTACTTTCAAAAGATATAGAACACTATAAATACATGAATTTTAGACCTATATCCACTAGATGGAAATTATATGGAAAATATCTATTCAAACATGAAACATGTTTAGCAAAATTAAGGTTATTAATCCTTATTTTTCCCTAATTATGCATACTACCATCTATAGCTTCCATAAGCCTATATTTTCTAGATTTAAAATATCAATCATAGTTAAGATATTCAATACCAATATCATCATAACATCACTTGCACTTTCACTAGCACTAGCACTTAGGTGAGGAGAACTACATCTGGATTGATCCCTCCTTAAAGTATCAGTATGTAGGCAACTCTCTCAATAGTGGGGTGTTGAGGAATTCCATCCTATCTTACTAATGAATTCACATCTTCATCTCATACATTACTTTTAAGGAGGATTAGGGCATCATAAAGCATATTTTATAGGCACAATACATAGTTCCAGACTTCATGCATATAGGATTAGAATCAAGAAACATAGTTGTAGGTACACCCAAAATTTAGGAATAATCCTACATAGAGGACACTAATGCCATGTAAGGACACTATAGCCACATGGTGTTATTGTCTAAGTTTGATGATACTACCCAAGAGAGGATCTAACATAGGGATTCTATTGATGACACTCAGACCTATTTGTATCCTAGTTTTAAGCACTCAGATATTCCGTGCTAGGATTTCTCTAAATAAGTATTTATTTTTGCATATTTATTAATATTTTTATAAATTAAAAGATATTCAAAATATATAAAAAATTAGTTGTTATTTTATGCATACTATTTCACTAATTTAGACTACTTGACCCTTTAATCAAACATAAAATTTACATAGCCAAACCCTAAAAGGTTAAAACAAGGACACTTATTTTGGAGTGTTAAAATAAATCCCATATAGACCTTATAACCATCATAAATTATCCAAAATACCACTTGGGTTTGGGGTCCTCATAAATAGTTTCTAAATTAATAATAGATAAATAAATTTCTAGATAAATATTTTGATATTAGGAGAATCAATAAAGTCCATAAATTATTGTTAAAACTTTGAGATTCATAGTTGAAATCTTAATTTTTTGTTTTCATTTTTATTTTATTTCCCTTGATTTACTCTAAAAATTCATGGAAACATTTCCAAATATATATAAGACCTAATTCCTAAATCCATAGCTATAGCAATAATAATTTGCTCAATCAATGCTCTCCAAAATATCCATGTTAATCATTAATGCAATAGATGATACATAAGTTTGTCATAGGAACCCCTAGGTTCCCTTACTCCTTTTCATTTTCCTAACTCCATCAAGGTCAATGTCACTTATTTTTCCATGTAATAGAAACCCTAATCATTAGATTAATAATTAATTTATCCAATGAAAGTTCAAATGTTATCTTTTGGATATGGAGACTCATGATCCGATTGAGGTCAAAGGGTATTATTAATTAGAACCAAACAAGTATCAATAGTTTAAATAATCATTAAATACCAAAATATCTTCATAACATTTTTCCCCCAAGGATTTAAACTCATAACATGCTTGTAACCTTATGGTTAAATCAACACAAGTCTTGAAGAGACTTATAGATTAACATAATTTTTAACCTATACAACTCAATAATAGACACATCAATCAAAACTAGCCATTCACCAATGATAATTTATAATAAAATAAAAAGCATGCAAATAATATGCACAACATTAGTCTAACATAGTAAGAAACATCACAATTTCATGATGGAAAAATAACTTGTCTCGTAAATGTACCTTTTAATCTTGTTTACCTATATGAAGTCTACTTTTATATTTAGGTGTTTATTTTAGGACTAGACCTATATGAACTCTTTCTTATTAACTAAAATCATACAGTGACATCAATAATACCTGATCCAATAAAAAAATCATAACTAAAATCATACCACCTATAACATAAAATAAAAATGAAATATGAATTTCAAAAGATAAGTATATCTTCATACACATGCCAAATATTATTAGTTGAAAAAATTGACATATAAAAAAGGGCATTGGCTATGTTATTTAAAGTCTAACTAAGAAAGATATGACATACATCCCCTTTGAAGTAGGCAATGTCTTAGGGCCTAAAAAAATATATGAGGTTAGTGTTGGTTGAATATATTTTCATATCCCATGTGGAACTTATCTCACTCAGGTGGTCCCATTGGATTAATAGTTTTTGATTGCTTATTTTACATAGATTAATGTTGTGATGGGATAGGATCTTGATTTGGTCCAACTAAATCATTTCTTCATCTATTACCTAGATATTATTCCAATATAGAGCATGAAAAGGACCGTAAACATAATTTATCAATAATGCCACATAAAACACATAATTTATTTTATAAAGAGGAGGAAGAGATAGGAGGTAGGTAAAATTAATTATATTTTTGAATATGTCAAATGGAATGAAATAGTGTGGATCTATTTTAGATGCCATGACAAATGTTATAGAGATATTCTAGGGTATAACCTTTAATAATACTTTATCCAACACTTATAATTCCATTAGGGATATTTTTAGATCAACATTGATATTTTCCCTTTTAGATGCAACTTTAAGCCTTTCCTAATTTAGAGCCATTTTCTCATCATATTAATGAAAAATATTTGGACCATCAATAACTCAATTTTCAAAAACATCTTTGCTAAGAGGAGTCTTACCCCTCACCCATATAAGGCTTTAAACAGTGTCATTTTTATAACATAATGGTAAGTTTTTTTATAAGAAAATTCAACTAGATAGAGGTAATCCTCCCATTTAGAATGTTCATTCATTACATAAATTCTCAACACGTCCTTTGCTACTTAGTTCAACCTCTCTAATTTTCCATTTTTTTCATGGTAGTAAGTTAAACTAAAGTTCAAATTTGTCTTAAAAGAATATTTCATTATTTTTCAAAACTAGAAGTAAAAAATCTATCCCTATCCAATATAGTAAATTATATAATATCAAGAAGGTGAATAACCTCCTTCACAAAAAAAATAGCAAGTGTGGGTTCATCATATGTAAGATCACAAATAAAATGAACAAATTTAGTAAATATATCAATTAATACAAAAATTATGTCAAGTCTACCCCAATATTTAGATAGTCCTAAGATAAAATCCATTGATATTACCACCCACATGCTTTCCAAAATAACATGAGGATATAACAAACCACTTAGGTGGAAGTGTCTTTGACTACCATTAGAGCATCAAGATTATAATAAGACCTTATTCAATAATTAGAATTTAATAAATAAAGCAACATGCAATAATATTAAGAATTTCATTAGAATATTAATTATTTCTTTTTTTATTAAAGAGCCTTACAAAATAACAATAAACATTACTTATCATAAATTAAACATCCATCAAAATAGTGATACACCCTTTTTAATTATTTCAAAATATCAATTATAATGAAACACATCGATAATATTTTAGGATAAAAGGTGGATCTCTGAAACCATACTATTAATCAATATTTTTATTTCATAAAAATTCTAAGCCACAAAATGAAACTATTAAATTATCATCAAATGAAATAACAACTATTTTAAGACTACCACACTCAATCTTTGGCACATAAGAAAACATAGTAAATCTAAATATATAAATTAACTAGGATGAATAAAAATTCAAATTTTAACTATCTAGGTATTTGCATGAGTTATTCCCATATTGATAAATATGAACCATGCCATTTGAATTATATTCCTCACATAACTTAAATTTATTTTAATAATTTACCCATAAAAAAATTGTATTTTCAGTTCAACATAAAACACCTAAACATCATAGGAAAAATACACAATTCAACCAAAATTAATTTTATTTGTTGATATGCACATGACACAATTAATTGAATTTTAGACATTAAATTATGTTTTGAGATATTACAACTATGTTAGAATTCAATATAAAATTAGACTATGAAATTTGCATGCTACAACCAAATAGTCCCAACTATTAATGGTTAAGATTGCTATCGAACCCAAATTAAAATGAAATAAATAACTTCATGTTGAAATTAACCTTATATAGTAATACACAATATAATATTGTATCCACAATGATGAATTATGAGTTTATTTATAAATTTAAACATTACATTTCTTTAAAATGGGACACTACTACCATATATTGACATTAAATAAACTAACAATTTATAAATAAGGAAATTCAAAATGTGATTATATCAACTAACAACACATTTATTCAAGAACTAAACACACCTTAAAAGGTCATGAATTTATATATTATAAATTTACTTATAAAACAATAAATAATATAATAATTAATCATTTCAAATTAAAGATATGTAGAGCTCAACATCCCCTAATAACCATATGCATAAAATTTTGTATTGATATCATGTTTACGAATATTAGTGTAATTAAAAAAATAAATGATTGAGTAATAAAAATTTTAATGAATACAAAAATTTAGAGTGAACTATATCTATGTTAAATTATACATAAATCCACATTTGAAGACATTTCCACAATAGATTTAGTTCAAGGGTTACAACCATAATAATGCCCAACATAATGCAAAATATTTCCAAGTGCCTCATGTATCATTAGCACAACTTCATCTCAACATACTACCTTCTAAAAAATAATATATATTCATTAATTAAATATTATTCATGAGTATTAAAAAACATTATCAAATATGAGCCCATCCATATGTTGGTATCCCTAACCACCCCATCCATCAATCTAGGGTTATAATAATCCACTAGATGACTAGCCAAAATCATAAAATAAAATGATAGTAGGGTTAAAAAGATATATATTTTCCATCAATTTAGGTTTTATCATAATAAGAACATCTAATCCAACAAGAAGGAAGTGCACAAATAGTTAACAAAATAATCACATAATAATGGCTTCAAAATTCTATTTCATGATCTATTTTAAATCTATAAACCATCTAAGGGAAAGATGACATAGAGACTCACCCACCAAGGAATTTTAACAATGAAAACCTAAATCAATTAAGATCATATAAAAATTTAAGATCATTGATAACTATATCCATATAAGATCATTATAAGTAAAAATTTTAAATTTAGAGGAGACTTACTTTAGAGAGTTAAAAATAGTCACATATAAATCTTATAACCCTTATATAGTGTCCACAAAATGCTCACTTTCATTTAGGGTCCTCAAAAAGAGTTTCTAAACCAACAATAGATAAATTCATTACTATATAAATATCTTAAGACAAGAAGCAATAAGTTCTATAACATACTTTTATAAATTCAAGAATCATAGTTGAAATATTCTCTTTTTTTAACCTTTTTATTTTTTTCCATTGCTCTCTACTCTACATGTTCCTAGAAAAATTTAAAAATATCCATGATAACTCATGCCCTTGTTCCATAGATACCAATAGGATTAATTTACTCACATAATTCTTCACAAAATATCCATGTCAACCATTAATGCATGGACTGATACAAAGGTCTATCACAAGAAGCCTAGGTTCCCTTACTCATTTTCATTCTTCTATCTCCATCTAAGTTAGTGGTGCTTCTCAATAGAGATTCCAACAAATTTTCCATAAAAAATCCTCTAATCATTATTTTAATGATTAAAATATATAATATAAAGTTAGATGTTACATTTTGGATATGGAGGCCCATGAGGACAAAAGGGAGTCATAATTAGAACCAAAAAAGTCTCAAAATTTAAAAAAAAACATTAAACCTCAAAATTTATTAATAAAATTTATTCTCCAAGATACAAAAAAACATAACATGTATGCAACCTTATGATTAAAGAAACATAAGACTCTAAGATACTTATATATCAATAATTTGTAACTTTTACAACTCAATAGTGGACCCGAAGGTCCTTTAAGATGACGATCACAATAAAAATTATCAAGAAAATTTGACCATGTGATAATGATGGATAATAAAATAAAATAATAAACATGCACAGAATTATTTTGACATGGTGCAAAACATCACAAGGGCATGGTGGACTAGTAATTGATCTCATACATTTACCTTTTATTACCATTTACATGTATGAATTCAGTGTGGTAATTTAGTGGTTATTTAAGGCCCAAACCCAAATCAAATCTTAGATGTTACCTATAATAATATATTGACATCAATAATACTGAATTCAATAAATTATCATGAAAATTATAATTAAAATCAATGTAACTAACTATAGCATAAACTAAAACTAATATGAATCTCATAATATAAGTGTATCTCCATACACATGCCTAATCTCATCACTAATAAAATTACATTTATGTGTGTGTAGTGGCCTTTTTATTTTAATTATGCCCATATAAGATATGATAGACATGTCTTTGTTTAATTACATCATGGAACCATAACATTATTAGGGTCATACCATGGTGGAGGGTTAGTGTTAGTATAAAAAAATGGTTTAGATGGAAATAACAACTTATTCATTTCTAACACACTAAATGGAGGGTGGGAGGGAAGTTTATTATCTAAGTTGGTTATTAATTATATGGGTTGAGGAGGTTTGGATTCATGGTTTTCAATAATGAATGAATTAGTTTTATCTTGGAAAGATTCCTTTTTGGGATTGTGAGAAGGTTCAATTTGAGCCACAAATAAATTTTGCATTTTTTATTGATCAAAATATTATCCTAAGGTTTTGGGGGTGAAAATCCTAACCTTGCATTGAAGAGGGGATTTAAGAGCAATAAAAAATATTTTGAAAAGATTATCATCACTCATGTTATGGTTCATTTTATGAGTTAAATATTTCAATTGTTTGATGAAAGTGTGAGCATATTCACTAGGTATTTTTATTATAATTGATTAAATGTCTAAGGTTATTTTAATGAATATCATTATGTTGTAATTTTTTAACCAGAGCATTGAAAAAAATCCAAGTTGCATAATGTAATGTCTAAAAAATTGGCTATAACATTCTAGCACATCCCCTGTGAATGCATTAGTTTTTATTAGTAAAAGTATTAGTTTTAATGCATTCCTTATAGATATTTATAAATTATTTATGTAATAATGTATGATTATTAATCTTATCATAAGTAATAGTTGGAGAGATGTTTCTAATGTCTATTGACATAATGAAGGGAGATATATGTTCATTTTAAATATGTTGAAGCATTTTTTATGTATAAGAGGTTTAGGGATTATGTTACCATTGGCATCTATATGAGGAGGAGTGATAAAATTTTGATGTTGGTGAGTCCTGATGACTTAAGGTTGGGAGGAGAAATAAAATTCTAACGTTGGTGAGTCATCATGACTTAAGGTTGGATATCCATTTAAAAATTTTGGTTTTGCATTTAGATAATTTGGGAGTTATTTTATGCTTGTATTAGGTTATTTTTTGAACCATTTTTTCAAGGGCTTAACTTATATCAATAGGTGTATTTGGATTAGAGGTATTAGGAGGGGGTTACTAACATTAGTATTGGGAGGAATGTTTCCAATGTTAGCGATAGTTAACCTAAATGTAGTGGAAAAAGAAGGAACATTAGTGAATCCATCATTATTGTTGTAAATGTAAATAATATTATTGATGAAATGGGAATCATCTAGATCATTAGTTTGGTTGATTTAAACCATGTTATATGCAATATATCTAGAGTGATTTTGGGAAAAATTACACCATGAAGAGTTGTACTTAATGTTTGACAAGGCATGAAGAAAGGAAAAACCCATGTAGAATATAAATGGTTTGAGGCTAGAAACAAACATATTAATATGTGGCATAATTAGGTTGAGTGACCTATAAAGTAGATAGTAAATTAAAACTGATCACATAAAATAAGTAGTATTGAATGGGTCCATGTAGTAAGTTTATAAATATGAATGAAACACTATATTAGGTTGGATAATGTGGTATATTGAGAAAATATGGCACTATTAGAGGGTAATAATTATTGAGTATATTGATCTGGTTAATTCAATATCCTAGGAAATGGATGGAATCAAATTGCACTGAGCTAGTTGATGCATTATGGTCAGAAGAAATTATGACTATATCTATTGATCTAGTGAATTTAGGTAGACATATATTGTACTATGATAGATGATGTATTCATGAAATAAGATGTTGATTCTAATAGACTATATCAATCTTAGTAATGTAGTCAAGCAGGTAAAATATTAGTCTAACAAATTGTGTTATTATTCAGGTACTATAAATGAAGGATTGGGTTGGGTTGGTTGATTTAATTAGGAAATTATAGGATAGATAAACATATTTTATTGAGTTGGATGATACAATTAGGATGAAAAGAATAAAAATGGTAATGGTGTTGGTTAATATTCTTTTTAGAAGGATAGTAAATAATGTGACTAGATTGAGTTGGATGTTAGAGTCAATGAGAAAACTACAGCGAATAGAATCAAGATGGATGTTATAGTTCACACATAGCTATTCAAAATAATTTGTAATACAACAAGAAATTTAGGTAGCAAATAAAATCTAAATAGATTTCTAGAAATAATATTTGGTATATTATTAAAATTATACTATTTATAGTTTGGTTTATCAAATATACTCACTCATTCATTTATTAGTGTCATGATAATGTTTCAAGCACTAACTAGAGAAGCTAATTGTTCCTAAGGCCCACTAACCCAATTTTGATGGTGTGATGAGAGTAAATATCCAAGGTGATATAATCCTCTCATGTGAAATAAAACATAGAGTAAATGGTTAGTTTACTAAGTTTAAATAAAATGGGAATATTATGTGTTTTTGTTCATTCAAATAACACATGCTAAACTATGCACTCAACTTCTTGTGGTCATGTTGGGACATCTAACATAATGGATGGGATTTGGGTGGACTATGGAATGGGTTTGTTATTAAGTGGAATAGTATTTATAATGTGTGGTGGTAAGGGGTTCTCATGATGGAACCAAAAACCCTTCATAGTGTTAAATTAATCATTATTATTATCTAGTTGTGTGGAAACAAATCTCTAAGGTCCTTCAGTGTCTAAGATAATAAGAAGTCAAAACTCTTGATCAATGTTAGGACCATTAAAATTGGAATAGTTAGATTGAATGACTCAAGGAATAAGATAAAGTCTATTGGATTTACTACACCTAGTAAATTTCATCCAAAAACATGAATGATATATGATAAGGCTAGAGTTGAGGAGAATAAATGGGAGTGGAAGTGAGGATCTAGGCTTAAATCACGTTATATTAGTAACATATATTATGGGGAAGAGTGATGATTGGTGGATTGATAATTTTTTCTTTCTCCTATATGGAATTATTAATTTAAATAATGAGGTGGATAATGGGTGTAGCATATAAAAATTTGATTCTCAACTCAACACTAATGTCTGACTATGTGTTGATTATGGGACTAGGTGCTTTAACCCTAGTGAAAAGACCTTCTTTAACAATACCAGGTGTCTCAAAATGTTTCATCAAAAGGATACTATGAAAATTATAAGCATATGAGCATGTCTTGGTAATTTTTTAGTAGAGAACTTGATGTACTATTGAATCAATGTTTTAGAGTGCTTGTGTGGTTTGACAAAGCTTTCAAAAAAATTATTATTATTGGTTGTTTTGGGAATATAAGACTGAAATGAAAGCTAACTACTTAATGAAATTAAATAACTGAAAGTAAAGAATGATAAATAAATGGAAATAAAATGAAACAAATATATATTTATATCTTTTTCATTTTTTTAATGCACGCAAGGAAAGAGAGAGAGAGAGAGAGAGAGAGAGAGAGAGAGAGAGAAAGAGAGAGAGAGAAAGAGATCTACTCTAATAATACAAATGTTGATTTTAATTTTCTTAGATGCAAGCTAAATTCAATTATTTTTTAGGGTGTAGATGAATGAATCTATAATGTAAAATATTATTTCCATAACATTAAAGTATATTAAAAATCAAATATATTTCCTTAGTGGTAATACTACAAAGTATCTAAGGATTATCTTCACAAATTCAGGCCAAACTAGGTTTTTATGTTACTAAGTGATTACACATTAGGTTTGAATGATATGTTCTAAATAAAATGAATATTTGAATTATATTTTTTTGAATTATTAATCTATAAATAACATTTATAATTTTATCAAACAAATAAAATCATAATCAAGACAATGCCTACTAATTACCTAGGTTTGACTAAGGTTTCCTACTTGTTAGTGTGTATATTTACATGTAGATAGCAAAATATTTGTTCCTGTTGATGCCTTTATATATATCACAGGTGATCTTAGTGTCTAAAGGACACTTCTCATTTTATAATTCAATGAATTCAAAGCATGAGTAGTAGATTATGGTAATTTGGTTACCTATGGTGAAATAGTAGTAGAGCAATAAATTGTTCCTAAACATTTATATTGATTGGTGGTTGGGAGCCACCATGGCCAAACTTAGTGAAATACAAGAGATATATGATATTATCAGTGAATTTTTGATCAAATTATAAACTAAAGCTTAATCTAAATGAATACCTACAATGAAGCTTAAACTAGAGTGATTTGGTTAAAAAAATCAAAATGAAGGGTAGGGCAGTGAGAAGATGTTTTGATTTTTATTCCAACTATTATGAAAAAGTTTATATTTCATCAAGACATACATTCAAACTAATACATTACATGAAATAGCTTTATCATAGATCTTACCATGTACCAGGAAACTATCTAAGGAAAGGATGAAATAATGCAAATAAGAAACTAGACAAGTTAATAGCTCTGCATTCACATATGCATATCAATAATTAATGAAAACCATTAAAATTTATACATCTAAATAGATAAGTGAGAGAGAATCCATATAAAAATTGATACAAAAAAATTTATAAAAACTTCTCAGTATTCCTTACTTGTATTAATTGTTCTGAATATATATAATAGTTTTTGCTTTAAAAACTCTCCCCTTTTACCAAATGGTGATACTACCTTTTATAGAAGACTAAATCTGTACATCGATTAGTCATGAGATTACAAATGTACAAGAGATAATAATAGCTCTCCCTTTTAAAATTTTATAGAATACATTTCTTTTTCCAAAGTGGATTGACCTATAGGAAAATGTGCTAATAAATTAGCACATGCCTTTAAAAAATAATACTCTAATTTTAACTATTACAAAGTTTCTAACAAAGTAGAATATTACTATTTACTCAATGGGCCCTGATGTTCATGAATAAATTTCATGGCTTTTTGATGCTACTCATCAACCAGCCTTAAGTTGACAGCTGGTTCTAAGAGATACTCATCCTCCTAGTCTACCAAGTCATTAAAATCTCTATCATTCTTGGCCATTGATTTTTTGATACTCCTTACCTCAGCAATTTTCTCCTCTATAGTTAGGATCATGCCCATGATCCTACTATTATCACCTCTAGACTGGCCCTAACTCTAGATTGAATTACACACTTACTATTGACTCTATGATCTTTAGAGGTTATAGGACCTCCATATGTGTGCTACCTAAGGCTCCAAGGTGTCTATCTAAATATTACTTAACCTTCCTATGGTGATCACCTCCTTTCCTCTTCCTCTTTCATTAAATTCACTATCCATGGCTTGACCTCATCATGGACAGTGATGTTAACTATCTAGGTCATGGCCCATGAATGTTGTAATGTTGGAATTCATTTACATCTTCCCATACATGGTCCATTTAAGGATGATTGGCCCATATATGTTATTCTCATCACTAAATAGGTTAACCTCACTCAAAATATGATTGAAGGTTAACCTTAGATTATTCTTTGTAACTGGGACTAATGCCAACTCAACCTTCCTTTTGAGGGGTGCAACTAGAACTAGGTCCATTGAAATTTCCTTCACCTTTTATTGTCATTATTCCTCAAAGTAGGCCTAAATTTCCTCAACTTCTTCTTCTTCTGATCCATATGCCTCAACAATCACCTTAAGTGTAGATTCCACTATCTCATTAGGAGCCAGTGCAATCATGTCAATATACTCTATTAGGGATTCTAGTCTATTAGGCTAAGAATGATGGTCCTTCTCTAGGTCTCTCTTCTAATTTCTCTTTCCTAGGTCCTTGTGCCACTTATGCTTTAATTTTTTATAGTGATTTATCTATATGGGGCCTATAAGAGGGTCTAGGTAATAAGTGGTACTACAGAGGTCCCATTTGCCAAATCTCACTAAGAGGCTTCTTTTCCCTAGCCAGCCTAGCCTCAAGCTTAATGTTATTCTTCTTTAACCTAGCCAATACCTATGTGAAATTGATGGCCCTGATGTACATCATGTCATAAACACCAAGCCTATGCTCATAGGGGTAATCCATGGTTTTTGACTTCAAATATTTAGTGACCCTATTATGAGGGTTCCATTGCCTCAGTTCATCTAATTGTAAGTTGGAGTCTCTATGTTTGGAGATGACATTCACATGTTCCTAATTCTATAGCACATTTTTATTGATGGTCAAAGGGAAGGGGTGAATTAGTCCTTTCATTTTCTACTTACACACACAATTTATACAATTGTAAAGCTGGTATGTAATTTCTTATTCTCGTAATTTGGTTGGCACATGGACCAATAGTTTGAGGGGATAAACTAAGGTCCCTTATATTCTTATAACTATGCAATTTGGATATAACTAGATGTCTCTAATAAATTCCACATATTTCGTGACTAGAGGGTTGACTCTACACATGGGGATCCCTATGATAGTTTCCATCAAGGCTAGATATACACAATCATAAATGAAATGTATTTTGTGTCTACACTTGAATATGTGTAACTTGGAATAGTGATGGGAAATAGTGTTTCCCATCAGGTGACCAATTCTTTATGTCAAGGATCTTGGTGATGGCCAAGAGGGCATCTAGGAGATAGGACATCATGAAAAAGTTGTTAATTTTCTTCTTAATGGCTGTGAACTATTGTTTCAAATAAATGTTAATCATCTCACCAATTGGGGGTGTGAATCCCTTCTCTACCATGAATTATACATAGGGCACCCAGATATTAATAAAATGTGTGGTGAAAGGGGCTCTAGATAACCTATTCAATAAATTCATGATTATTCTAATCCCTTCCCTAAATTAGGCAATTGGGATATTCTTGGTAGGGTCCTAGATTAAATGGTTTCCAATAAGTAGCCATGGGGCAAGGATGGTGTTTAAGTCATTATTTCTAGTCCATGCTCTAATTTTGGGCAAGTCTACCTTAGGCTTGCCTATATTTTATTAGCTTTTAAATGTGAGGGGGGAAATATATGCTACCTTTCTAAAATAATGTTCATGAACTATCTAATCTTGATAAATTTTATAATCAATGAAAATGTGGGAAATAACATTGATTTAATCCAATACCTCAAGGTTTACAATAGCATAGTGGAGACTATCATCTAAACAGAGACGAGGTCATTGTATATTTGCAGGATCATAGCATTATTTTGCTTCTCTCTTTTAATAGCTTGTATCTCCTCAATAATCCAAAATAGCTCAAACTAATTTATGTTCTTAGTCTTTAATGCCATAGCATCAAAGTTAGTATCCTTGAATATTCTTCCTTCATTATCTAAAGCTAAATATAACCCTGTGTCATCCCTCTATTACTGCCTCCAAGATTCCATGACTATGAGGCTTGCAAATTTCTCATGAATAGTCCTTAAGTAGCCTTTAGATTAGTTTTCTCTTGCTTAGATAACAATTGAACTCTTTTTGTCTTGATTGTGATTGATTTTAATTCAAATTAGGGATTTCTACAAAGTTTGGGGTAGTTTTTAGCTTTAATGGTGATGGTAGCTTGGACGTAGGCTAATTAATGCCTTAGATTTGATTTAAACCCCTAACTATATACTTTTGCCCTTTTTTGCCCACCAAATCTTCAATTTTATCACTTTGTGTTTGTGTGGCACCTATGTGGCATGTATTTAGCAACTTTCATGGAATTTTTCATTAATTATTTAAAGGAACTAGTCATTGTCTTTTAAATCCTTATTTTGTTTCATACCATCAAATCTTTACTCAAGTATCAATGCGGACCATCAATTATGATCCTAGGTATTGCATGTCATTGGTTATTTTATGTTAATCCCTATGTTTTCACCACTTGCCACCTTTACAAGCCTTCTAGGCTTTGTGGTCTGTTAGTGAATGTGTGCTCACCACGTATCAATCCCTCAAGCCTTTGGGGTCTCATTGAATAGTCTCTATCAATTTTGATCTATCTAATAATAATTCACAATGGACCATCAATCATTATCTAAGTAGATGCACATCATTGGTCTAATGGATCAAAGGCTTTATATTCATTATATCTTTTCACTCCATTTGATTAATATTTATGATGAAGTGTATACCATTGATTTTGCAAAGTGAATGCACTTTTATTATAAATGGGATATAGGAAGGGACCTAGGCTAAATACTTTAGGATAAAGTTTATTTTGTGTTAATAAACATGTCATAAACCTTAGGCTAAAATATTTTAAGCTATTTTTTTAGAGGACATATAAATAGGACCTAAATAATAAGTATACTTAGTGAAAGAATTTAACCTAGGGATTTATTGTGTTGATAAACATGATAAAACTTTAGGTTAAAACTTTAAGATAATTTTTAAGGCATAGGGACTTCTTATTGAATTAAAACATAATATAAGTCTTAAGCCTAAGGTTTATTATGTTAATAAATATAATTGGGACTTTAGGATAAATACTTAGATTAAGTCTTTGTTTGCAAATTTTTTAAACCACAAGATCATTTTATCATTAAAGTTCAAAGACCTTAAGTTTTTTGTTGGTTTCCCAAAATGGGGTCCCATTGAATCACAATTTGAGTAAATAATATTTTAGAAACATTTTGAAGCATATCCCTATGTCTAAGTAAAATAATTGATGATCTTAAATTTTAGAACCTCGTGGACATCAATGATGGCCTTGTAGGCATCAAATGACATTCATGAGAATGTCAAATTTAAGTTTATAAAGTTTATAGGTCCATATATCATGTATTTAACATGCCCCATCTAATCATTTGGTCCCAACCCAACACAGACTATTGATTAATATCTGAGTACATGCATACCATTGGTCCCTTTAATCATGAAGAAGATTGAGTTAGCCCATAGATCAATGCATATGAAAATTAGACTAAGTTAGAGGCTTAAGTCTAAAAATCATAATAAAATGGGTCCTTTCACATATTATAATCATAACCTAAGCTTTCAGTATAAGGCTTCATTATATTAAGAAAATACAATAAACCTTAGGATAAAAACTTAGGTTAAGTCTAAATATTAATGCATGGGGCCCTTTTAACACTAAGCTCAAATGTGAGAGTGTCACATGGAAATTCCATGGGAATCTTGAGATTTTGACTCCTATTGACCCTAGGAAGGGTCTATAAATCATTGATCAAGATCTGGGTTCCCAATATGGTGACATTTATTATCCTCACTGTGTTTCTTAAGCCTCTGACATTTTAACATTGTGTAAGCTTCATCAGATTGGTTTGTGCAAGAAACCATGGGTCATTGATCATGATCTTAGAAACTTGTAAATGATTGTCTCTTTTTGAATATTGAAGCCATAGTATAAGTTTTATCTTAAGGTTTTATTGTATTAATAAATATAATGAGACCTTAGGGTAAAACTTAGGTTAAGTCTATTTTTGATAGACCCTTTTACCTTAATGATGATAACATGTCATTTGATATTTGGTCCTACTTAAACATGCATCATCAATCATGATCCTAGGGGCTCACATGGGATTAGTTTGATAGATTAAAGGCTTTGGATCTATCAGGTCTCCTTCACTTCATTTAATTATCCTCTATAATGAATCAAGAGTCATTGATCCTATAAGGAGGCAAGATACTTAAGTTAGGGCTCGGGTTGACATAAGAACTTAGGCTAAAGTTTTAATACTAAGGTCTCATTCATGTTAATAAAAATGAATGGGGACTTAGGACTAAGACTTTAGGCTAAGTATGTAACAAAGAGGACCATGTGATATTATGGGGCCAAGATAAGAAAAAATAAAAGACCCTACATACATGAACGTTAGACATTTATTGAAATAAAGGGGAAAAAGGTAGAAAACATAAAGGGACCCAACATGATTTTAGGCTAAGGTTTGGTCATGTTAAAAAACATGACCAAGCCTTAGCATAAAATTAGGCTTAAGTATAAAGTAAATTTTAAAATAATCCTACCAAATTTGTTCCTGCCAACTTTGAATTTGAACCAAAGGTTCAAGTTAGGGTTTTATAAAGGAGGGTTTTAGAACATGAATCCAACTATGGGAATTCATAGACTAAAAGCTAGTAAAATCTTGAATGAAGACAAGATTGTGAAAATCCTAGTATGACCCATTAATAATATCTCCATGAAACTTGCAACTTAAGATATGAGGGTCATTGTTAGCAAAATTAGGTAAGGTTAAAACAAAACCATGAATAAAAGGATCAATTTATTAGGCATAGATGATCTTCAAATCTTAATAATGTGCAGAACATCAAGCTTTTAGTGTTAAGGTTCAAACTAATGCATAAGGGTCCCTATTTTTTAGAAATGGGGGTATGTTGACCTCAAAAAATAGTGACTTTAAGGGAAAACATAGCAATATGTTAGAATTTAGAGACTCTAGTTCAGAAAAATAACTAGGCCATTTATTCCACTTGATCAATGTCATTATCAAGATCAGTTCATAGTTGAAACAAACCTTGTATATGCATAATTAGGATCAAACATCAAGATATAAACATACCATGTGTGTGATTTGATTCCACTTATTATTTGCCATGGGATTTAGGGGAAAAATTCTAAGTTTCATGCATTTAATCATTAACATTGACTTGGAACATGTTTAGATATTCATTAAGAACCATGATTCTAGTTTAAGGAAGGCTTGGGCATTGCTTTTCTACCAGTCAGGCATCCATAGCCCCGATACAGATGCCTTTGGCTCTAATTATGTACTTGTTCCATTGCTAGCCAAGTATCCATAGCCTCAGTGGAGATTACCAGAATCACCTTTGTTTTAAAATCTTTTTATTTTTCAATAATTTCTTATTTTTTGTATTTTTGGGTCTTTTAAACTTTCAACAAAGTTTGGGAACCAGGGTAGCTAGGTTTTAAATATTTATTCAAGTGTTTTATCCTTAGATAATCACCTATGGCTTTAACCTTTATCTTAGGCAAGTATGTTTGTTAATTTCAATCATGATTGTACCTTAATAGATTAATCTTTCATTATATATTTACAATTCTCCTTAAAACTAGGTTCAAGTCAAGAGAATGTTTAAGGTCTTATAAAATGGTTAACCTATTGATGGGTCCTTACTAGTTTCTCAAAATCATAACATCAAACTCATATCTCAAATCCATGGTCAACATATGTATGAGTTTCATACCAACATTTCTAAACTTTTGGATTTTTAAGCAAATTAAGGAACTTTGAGTTGAAGGATGTCCAAAAGGACGTGTTAGAAGCAAGGAACAAAGAAATAAAAGCAAACACACAACAAAAATTAGTAAAATAGGGTGAAAAGCGGGGGGGGAATATATACATAATTATGTACAAACAAGGGATAGGAAGGAAAGAGCTAAAGGAAACAAACTAGCCTAACTATGTTAACTCTAACCATCTTACAAATTTACTCCATGAAGACCCCAAGAGGATTATTAGATAATTAATGCTTGAGATACTACCCATTGATGGGTAGTGTGAACTCTAATCCTTGTAGATCATTTAACTTGAAAGTATTATCTCCAATTGTATCTACAATATAATAGGGGCCAATCCATAGAGGTTTGATCTTGCCATGTTTACCTTTGGGCTCAAATGATTTGTCCCAAAGAAGAACTAAGTCTCCTTGTCTACACACCTTGATCTTTGATATCTTATAAAACCAACTTTTTATTTTAGTTTATTATCTACTAAAGTTATCAAAATATTTTTCTCATGCATCTTCCATCTGAATGATGTCTAACAGCCTTGAGTTTACAAATTCTTGGTCTTCCACCATATACTCCTCCATAAACTTGTAAGTTGGTAGATTGAGTGTGATGGGGAATATAAGATCCTAGACATATACCAATAGGAAGGTATATGATTTATGATCCTACTTGACTCTTTTTCTATCTACCTAAATGGCATACTTAAAAATCTTATGTCCTGTTCTAGGTTTGTCTGCAACAAATTTCTTAATGGATTTCATCAATTTTTTATTCATTGACTCAAACACTCCATTACCTTAAGGATAATTGTTAGATGAAAACTTGAGAGTGATTTTGTTATCATATGCCCACTCTATCATCTCTAGGGATGTGAATGTTGACCCATTGTCACATACCAAAGAGACTAGAGTCCCAAATCTAGTGCATATGTTTTCTTTTAAAAACTTGATCACTTCTTTTGTCCTACATTATTTAATGGATACTATTTTAGCCCACCTAGTGTAATATTTTATAGCTATCAGAACATACTTGTGACCTTTTTATGAGTTGGGGTTGATTACCCTAACAAAGTCTAGTCCTCATTAGGCAAAGGGTTTATTAATCATGACTAGTTATAAAGGCATTACTACCTTTGGCTCTTTAGTGTTGAATATCTGGTATGAATGGCATTTTCTCACATGTTTATAAGCATTTTCAAAGATGGTGAGAAAATAATATCTATCCCTAAGGATCTTGTGAGATATTATCTTTCCAAATGGGTTCCCACTTCCCAAATTATCATGGAAAGTGCTCATTATCCTAGTGGCTTCTTCCTTAGAAACACATCTCAGGAACACACCTTCAAGGTTATTTTGGTATAGGACTCTATTTTTGATGAGGTAGTGAGCTACCTTGAGCCTTAAATCTCTTCTTTGTTCCCTAGTTAGTCCTATAGGACAAGTTCCATTAATCAATAAGAATACAATATATTTATACCACTCATTAGGTTGAAAATTATGCTAATCAACTTGCATGATACTTATCTTAGGGCTAGTATTGGCAATCATTTCAATCAGACCTTGACATCTTACTAGTTTTGTAATTTTCATCTCTATGTCATATTCTTGAAGGATAAACATCCACTTACCTCTTCACTCTCCAAGTTCACATTGGCTCAGCATTAGTTTAGTGCCTAGATTTGGTAAAATAGCATGCACTTTTTTTATTTAAAATGTAGTGCCTAAATTTCTTGACTACTTTAACTGATGCAAAAGATTGTTTATCAATAAAAGGGTAATTTAACTTAGCATTTTTAACATTAGTGTTCATAAAATCAATTGGATGATCACATCTTTTTATTTTTTGAGTCAAAATAGAATCAATAGTGTGGCCCAAGGAAAAGGATTAGAGATAAAAATGCTTAGAAAAGTCTAGACTTATCAAGACTGAAGCTTGGATAATTACCTTTTTGATGTCCCTAAAGGCCCTCTTAGACTCCTTATTCCATGAGACTTTTGCATATCATTCAATGGTTTGACAATTTCTTCAAAACCATAAATCAATTTTATCACAAAGTTTATCTTACCAAAAAATGATTTCAATTATTTTCTACTATTAGGAAGCTTTATCCTTGATATGGCTTCCACTCTTTTAGGATCTATGGAGATCCCATCTTTAGTGATAACATGGCCTAAGTTTTACCCTATATGACTTAGGAAATGCTTTTCTTAGGGTTGAGGTAAATTATATACCTTTTACACCTTTTAAATACCTATTATAGATGCATGAAATGGTCCTCCCTATTATTGGAAAAAATAGTTAGATCATCCATGTAGATTATAATGCACTTACAACCCTTTGAAAAGTGGCTCCTACATTTCTTAGTCTAAAGGGCATTTTTTTGTATGCAAATGTGCCCCACTTTGTTGTAAATTTTGTCTTCATTATGTCATCCTTATCCACTAGCACTTGATTATACCTTGAAAATCTATCAAGAAAAGACATCATGGCTGAACCAAAAACAATTTGTATTACTTGGTCAAGAGAGGGAAAAGGATAATTATCCTTTTCAAATTCTTTATTTAGATTTCTAAAGTAAATACATAGTCTAATTTCACCATTATTCTTTCTAACTAGCACCAAATTGCCAACCTAGGTAGAGTGCCTAATAGGAAATATAATTCTAGCATCTAACAACCTCTTGACTTCTTTGAAAATCATGGGTTCTAAGATAAGATTCATAGGTCTTCGTTTTTGCATGAAAGTCTTGTAATTATCTTTGAGAGGTATAGTATGGGTGATGACTCTTGGATCAAAAATCTTCAAGTCATCATAGGCCCAAGCTATCACATATTTGTATTTTTTCAACATCTCTTTGGCTTTCTTATTTTCAATACTAGTGTAGGCTTTTCCAATGTTAACTAGTTGAGGTTGATCTTGAGGTCCAAGATTAATTACATTGTAATCCTTTCCACTCACTTCAGAAAATCTTAAAATCTTTAGCTAGCTTATCTTGATCAAACAATCTTTCCAAGGTAATTATCCCTTTGGGGATTTTTTTGTCATTTAGTTGAATGACTTTTCCATTAAACTTATTCTCAAGGTTGGTCTTAGCAGATTCATCAATGATATGAGCCTCAAATGATCCTGAACTAGTGATGAAGTTTAAGATATATTGGTCATCACTAAAGACCTACAGACGGTTTACATTGTCTGAGATAGAAGGGCAAAGTATAATCTCAATGCCAAAGTTTGGTGAATCTTAGTCAGGCATGAGATTAGCTATAGTAGAGGCTAGCTCATCAGCAGATTTATTTTCTTCCCTAAGGATAGAAACAATATTGAAGGCATCAAAAGATTCCACTAGATCCTAGACTCTAAATTTGTACATCTTGAGGTATGACATTTTGCACTAATACTTGTTTCTTACCTAATTTACTACTAGTTTTGAATCACCATAAACTAGCAGTTCCTTGACTTTGTTTTTAAGGAAAATTGTGGACCTAAGATGAGAGTCTCATATTTTGTAAGGTTATTGGTATAAGGAAACTAGAGTCTATAAGAGGCATGATATTTCTTACCAACAAGGTCAATCAAAACAATGCCTACCCTAGATTTAGCTTTACACCTAGCCCCATCAAAACATAAATTCCATAACCCAATCACAACATTAGAAGCATTAAGATCACATATTTTGTCACTTTATAGGTTGAAAAATCCTAGATTAGAATTAATTATGTTAACCCTTTCTTTAACAACATTATATTTAGCAATCATGGGTTTCATTATGGGCTCCCTTTCAACTCTGATTCAGTTGGAAACTCTTTTCCAAGGCATCTATAGGTGTGAACAATCTATGGACATATATCCATTTAAATCCTTTATCCAATCTCTACATAAAAGTAGTCCATATACATTAGGGATATCTATCACTTTGATATCTATAAATTATTGGACTCTCAGCTTAGAATCCAACTACATGTGGACATTTAACAATTCCCCAACCATTTTGACCCTAGATTTATCTAATTAGGTGACAACCCTATCAGACTTAATGGGAGTTAAACCAAGTTTCTTACAAACACTTTCAAGCATGATATTGGTAATGGCACCAAAATCTAACAAACAACTATGTAAGTTCTTACCAAACATTTTGACTATTAGTAAGAAGGGTAGGGACTTTGTTTTAGCTTTGTACATAGCTAAGTTTTCATTATTAATCTTGGACATCTTCTTAGGCTTCTTGGATAAGGATTCCAATAATAGATCTCTTTTCTTAGCTATTTGTGTTAGTTCATGCAAAGTAATATTAACTTTAATTTTTTTCATGTCTTCTACAATTTTATAACCAGTCATATTAGAATAATTAGAATTATCAGTCCTAAGCTTTGAAGTACTTCACTTTTGAGGCTCTAGATTATTATCTGAAGTGGTATTCAGAGGAGTACCAAAGTTACTTGGAGGAGTAGAAGTAGTCAAAGTCTATATTTATTCTCTATTCCTTAGAGTATATATCTTCTTCAGGAACTACTAGAAGGCATGAACTTCTTTAAGAACATCATCAAGTTCATTATCTTCTTGGCAGGGTAAATCAAACATTTCCACCATAAAATTCTAGTCAGCAAGGTTAAATCCTGAAGTACCTACACCATTGTCTTTATTAGGTACTACCTCAAAAGTGTCCAACTCTTCTTAAAATGCTTCAAAATATTTTTAGAATTCAATGAAATCAATTTCACCATGCTTAATAGTATAATGGACTCTATAGCAATCAAGTAAAGCAATATCAATAAGATTAATATCCATAATCTTTTTTCAAAATATGGTTCATTAATCTTATTTTTGTGTAAACTATCATTATTAAACCTGTTATTGGGCCTATTGAATCTTTGGAAAGATAATTTTTTACCAAAATTTTCTCTAGTATTACCAACTTATTTTTACAACTAAAGTGTCAGGAATCTAGAACAACAAACATGCTCTGACTCAACTCGTTAGGATCTTGCTCCTCAGATAGAGCATAGTATGATTACCAAATATATAAGCAATTGAATATGCGGAAATAACCAGAAACACAAGTAACTAGAATTCACCAATAGCACAGAATATGAGAGACAATACACTATCTTGTATTAACACTATAGAAAAGAATACATCAAAGAGCCGCCACACTCTTTCACCTTACAGAGATTCGCCACACCTCAAGTGTACAGTAATTCTTCTCACACACTCTCCTACACAAAAATGGTCCCAACAACCAACTCACACACAGAATTGGTGTTCACCTCACCAACCAGTCAGTAATAACCCTGCCGGTACACCAAGCACTCTATAGCACTTCAAGCTGATCTCTCATGAACCTGCAACCTACAATTCAAAGATCAAACTTACATGTAGATCACCAATGAGCTTGCAACAACCTGCAACTCATAGATCTTACAACTAGAAGGAACTCTTCCTTTCTATCTCATGCCTTAAACAATACATGCCAATGGGTCTATAAATAGATCCCTAACTCAAACACTAACTAAGACTCTTAATTTAGATAATTATCCTCACAGCCCAAGACTCTGGCTGGTCTTGACATGCAAACTCATAGTTCACTTAACTAACTGTCCGTGAAACGAACACTTCGGGAACACATAGGAGACCGACGCCGGTCCTTGCTAGTCTGGTTCTGCCGACGTCAGCCGACTTCCTGCCGTCGCCGGTGGCCTTCTGCACTGGATTCTGCCGATGTCGGTCATGCTGCCGATGCCGGTTCCTGTAGAACTCAGCAACCATCTGTTCCTAGTTTGCAAAGGTTGAAGCTTTTAGCTCCACAACCTAATAATCTCCCACTTGGAGATAAACAGCTGCAACCTGTACCTGTACCTGTACACCGTCTAGTTTGTTTCCTTGGCTTTGTATCCCTCCTCAAGATCACTCTTGAAGACCAACCACCACAAAATCCATGATGCAAAATCTGTCATCCAAATTACCTGCCACATCCGCATCTACAACCATGTAGAAAAAGAACTTGACCCTGCATAGCATGTGCACCTGCTGCTGGTCCCACTGAACTGCCCTTCAGTATTACTCTCTCAGATTGACTCCAAACTTGTGACAACTCCCACTGCTTGGGAAAACTCAGGTTTAGTACATACCATGCACTCAACCTCATTATGTGAATCAAGACACCTGTTCTATGAACTGTCTAACCATCGGTGTGCTAACCGGTTTCACACAATCATCCTGAAACAAAGTCAACAAGACCTCCATGTCTCTAGAACACACTCATGCCAAAGAATCTTGCTGCTCCCAGATTCTCCATGACAAACACCTGAACTAGCTTTACCTTTAGTTCAGCAATACCTGTATATGTAACCCTGCAACAAGCACATCATACAGAAAATAGAATAGTGTAGCTAATACTATCCAACCTGGTAAAGAGAAACACAATGATCAAACCTCCATTGCCCTGCAGCTAATACAAGATCATATACCCTGATCTTCCATCTCATGTATCCATCTCCGCTCTTCTTCATCCTCAACATCCATTCGTCTCTCAGTGCTTACTTCCAGCTGGCAACACTACCCAAAACACCTGTTTGGTTCTCCTCCAAGGAATCACATCCTCATCCATGCCTAGCTCCCACTGTTTCCTGGATCTACCTGTTCTTCTTCTTCAATAACTTCTTGGTCCTATGCCATAAGTGAGCAACAAGTAGTGTAAAGAAGGGAAATGATGAATTTAAGAACTTACTTACACCTTCAGTCCTCCAAATGGGCGCTTGAGACTCCATGACAACTAGCTGTCCACCCAAAATTCATCTCAGTAACCGATGCCGGTCACATCTCAGTCTACAACCGACCGATGTCGGTTCCCTGCGACTGCCTCTCTGCCGACGTCGGTTTCCCCTGGCCGACGCCGGTCTCTGTCTGCCCCGAGTCACCGACGTCGGGCTGCACATAGCCGACGTCGGTCCCTGTCTGGACGCCGACGCCGGTTTTCCTGCCGACGTCGGTCTCTGTGTTTTTCTTGTGAGACCTGACTTTTTCCCGCGAGCTCTTTTTGGATCAAAACCTTGTCCAAATCACCCTTGCTCTGCTCAGAATTCCTCTGCACCTTATGCTGAACTCTGTCTGTCACTTTCTCCTTGAAAACCAAGGCTTTCCCGTTCTTGTCACTAACATCGGATTCCTTAAGAAACCTTACTTTCTTCTTCTACATATAGAAACCACGATCCATGCCTTCCAAATCTGAAAGCATATTCTTTGATTCAAGAACCAACATCTCCTTCTTATCTATGTGACCAAGCCTATCAAGCCACATCTCTGAATCTACAGCTGAAGTAGATAACCCAGAAAGAGAATCAGTAAAACAAGTAGATAGATAAAGAGTACCTACTTTCTTACCTCTAGCTATAACAAGTGTACCCTTGGTAACCTTCCAAGAGTCCACTGAGAGAGTTACTGTGCAACCCTCTTCACCCAAACTTCTGACAGAAATCAGATTCCGCTTCAGAACTGGGACATGCATGACCTCCTTTAACACCCATGTGTCACCTGTCTGCAATTTCAGCTTCACTTTGCCTTTGCCAACAATCTGACAAGACTTACCATCCCCTACACAAATTTCTCCAAAGTCTCCCTGGACATACTCATGAAAAAATTCTCTATGTGGAGATGCATGAAAAGAGGCACCAGAATCTAATACCCAAGATTCTACTTTATCCAAAGAACATACCAGAGCATCCTGTGCAACGTATCCTGCAACATCTGCTTCTTCTCCATGTTCTTCATGATGATCTTCACCCGATCTGCAATCTCTCTTTAAGTGCCCTTGCTTTCCACATTTCCAGCAAGTTATTCTGCCATACCTGGACTTGGATCTCTTGCCTGTCTTCGACCTTGATCTCCCACGCTCTGTCCTCTCTCTTGGCCTTCCTCTTCCTTCAACACTCAAAGCATTTCCAAATAATTCACCTGTGCTTTTCCTGTGTATCTCTTCATTCAAGATCACGCTCACAACATCATCCACTTTTAAGACTTTTGAAGGAGACACAGTATTAGAAACTGCCATTACCAAACCTTCCCAACTTTTAGGTAATGAACACAAGATTAAGAGAGCTCTAAGTTCATCATCAAATACAATATTCACTGAACTTAACTGGTTTACCAAACCATGGAAATCACTAAGATGGCTATGAATAGATCCACCTTCCAACATTTGCAAATTAAATAAACGCTTCATAAGAAATACCTTGTTTGAAGCCGAGGGTTTTTCATACAAATTTGCCAAAGATTTCATCAACTCCACCGTTGTCTTACACTGTGATAAGCTGGAAATCACAGATGAATCAAGACTCAATCTAACAGATCCCAGAGCCTTCCGATCAAGAACCTCCCATTCTTCATCTTTCATATCCAAGGGTTTGCTAGCAACCCCACCCAACGGTAAGTACAAATCTTTCTGATACAGATAGTCCTCAATCTGCATCCTCCATAATTGGTAGTTCTTGCCATTGAACTTTTCCATTCGTAGTTGACTGCTTTCTGCCATTGCTCAACTCCCACTCAAATAGAAACCCTGTGAGTAACCTGTAATCAAAACACACTACCCAGATCTACACCAATCTGTTAGTATCCCAACCAAAAGCTCTGATACCACTTGTTGGTATCAAGCTCAAGAACCTACAACCAAGGCTCTGATACCACTTGTCAGGAATCTAGAAAAACAAACATGCTCTGACTCAACTCGTTAGGATCTTGCTCCTCAGATAGAGCACAGTATGATTACCAAATATATAAGCAATTGAATATGCGGAAATAACCAGAAACACAAGTAACTAGAATTCACCAATAGCACAGAATATGAGAGACAATACACTATCTTGTATTAACACTATAGAAAAGAATACATCAAAGAGCCGCCACAATCTTTCACCTTACAGAGATTCGCCACACCTCAAGTGTACAGTAATTCTTCTCACACACTCTCCTACACAAAAACGGTCCCAACAACCAACTCACACACAGAATTGGTGTTCACCTCACCAACCAGTCAGTAATAACCCTGCCGGTACACCAAGCACTCTATAGCACTTCAAGCTGATCTCTCATGAACCTGCAACCTGCAATTCAAAGATCAAACTTACATGTAGATCACCAATGAGCTTGCAACAACCTGCAACTCATAGATCTTACAACTAGAAGGAACTCTTCCTTTCTATCTCATGCCTTAAACAATACATGCCAATGGGTCTATAAATAGATCCCTAACTCAAACACTAACTAAGACTCTTAATTTAGACAATTATCCTCGCAGCCCAAGACTCTGGCTGGTCTTGACATGCAAACTCATAGTTCACTTAACTAACTGTCTGTGAAATGAACACTTCGGGAACACACAGGCGACCGACGCCGGTCCCTGCTAGTCTGGTTCTGCCGACGTCGGCTGACTTCCTGCCGTCGTTGATGGCCTTCTGCACTAGATTCTGCCGACGTCGGTCATGCTGCCGACGCCGGTTCCTGTAGAACTCAGCAACCATCTGTTCCTAGTTTGCAAAGGTTGAAGCTTTTAGCTCCACAACCTAACATAAAGGAAGTCAGTGCTCAATTTTTGGACAATTTTCATAATGGACTCATTCTCATTTTGGGGGGTTTTTGAATTATAAACGTAGTTGTTACTAATACCAATGGTTTATACTAAGTCCCTTTGGTCATTTGCATTAAATCCATTATTATCAGGGTGATTCAAGAACCCCAAATTTTGGTTAGGATTAGTATGTCTTAGAGGTGATTAGTTCAAATTTGGGAGTTGGTTGAGAGTAGGCACATTCTATTTATATTAGGAAAGACATTCAAAGTAGGTATATGCAGATTGACATTGGGAATAGAGTAGGTCATCTAACCTTGTGGTTGTATTTGGATATTAATGATCACATCCTCAATATAGGCTAAAGCCAATGTGTTCATGGGACCTATAACTCTCTTTAACATTACTAAAGTCATGAGATCAAGAGAATCTTTGTAGATTTCCAAGGATAAAACCTAATTAGGTTTATATGGGTCAATGATTTTTCTATACATCTTCTATAATCTAACATTAAAAGCTCTTGTAGGTTCATTGGCATCCCTTTTGAGGGTGGTAAACTATTAGTACAGGACATAAGGGTTGATGATTTTTCCAAACTGGTCAATGCAAATGTTATTGAACTCATCTTAGGTGGTAATGTAATTGTCAGGTAGGTTTAGGAATCATTCATATGTAGCATCCTTAAATGTGAAATGAAATAACCTACATGCTACATCCTCATGAGTGATAATAATCTTAATGGAGCTTTAAAGGATTTAACATGTTCTTCTGTTGTTACAATACCGCAAGGACTGAAAATTGGTAAATACTTTTATGGATTACAAGGAAGGTCATGAAACGCAACTTGAAAATTAATTAGAGAGCTTCCTAACCAAGCCATACCTTGATGAAAGTTGAGTTTGAAAGTACCTTGGAGTGGTGAAGTCGATAAATACTTTGAAAGCCTACATCTACCTTTGTCTCTCTTATCTTTCTTGTGGATGTCTAGTTCTTATAGAGGTTCTCTTATTTTTGAATGTGATATTGTCTAGATTATTAGCAATTCCAACTTGAATATTTTGGATCATGTTTAAAATATGATGTGTCAAATCAACCTCTATGAGGAACAGGGATTAGACTTACATATTAAGAAAGTTTTTGAAAGATTTATGCAAAGAACAACAAATGACATCAATCTTCAACTAAGTTAGTTTAAAGATGTGTCCAAATATGTAACTATGATCAATCCTTACATTTCTAAGATCAAATAAACTTAGATCTATAAAGGATCTACCAATATTTGATCAAAACAAGCTATTCTAACCTCAAATACTTCATATCTTCTTATTTCAAGCTATCTTTACCAGAATTACACATCTATCCTTAAAGACCCTTGATCCTTGTCTAAAAGAAGCACAAAAAAGGGTCATAGACCAAAAATATTGCTGATTTTTATCATTTTTATCAAATAACTATGAAAATGTGTAAAGATAACACTAATATTGGATAAAAACACACCAAAATTAGAAAAGATCCTATAAATTCTCAAAAATGGCCCTACTAGCACTAGTGGAGCCTTTATTCTTGTTGATGCCTCTATATGTATCACAGGGGTTCTTAGTGTTTAAAGGACACTTCTCATTTTAGAATTTAAGAAATTCAAAGCATGAGTAGCAGGTTATGGTAAACTAGTTACCTATGGTGAAATAGCGGTAGAGCAATAAACTATTCCACTATATTTATATTGATTGGTGGTTGGGAGCTACCATGGCCAAATTTAGTCAAATAAAAGAGATATATGCTATTATCAGTGAATCTATGATCAAGTTATAAACTAAATATTAATCTAAATGAATACTTATAGTGAAGCTTAAACTAGAGTGATTTGGTCAAAAAGAAGCAAAAGGAAGGGTAGGATAGCAAGAAGATGTTCTGATTTCCAATCCAAATATTATGACAAATTTTAGATTTCATCAAGACATACATTAAAACTAATACATGAAATTAAATATCTTTATCACATATCTTACCATGTACTAGGCAATTATCTAAGGAATGGATAGAATAATGCAAATAAGAAACTAGATTTAGTTTAAAGATATACTGCATAAGTAAATTGCATTAGCACATCTACAAGGGAAGCAAGAGAAATGAAATGAACTTAAGATCATATAATTAACCTAGCATGAGCACAAGTTAATAACTCTAAATTTAAATATGCATATCAAAAATTAAAAAACCATTCAAATTTAGACAGCCAAATAGATAAGTGAGAGAGAAGCCATATAACAATTGATATAAATAAATTTGGACAAACTTCTCAGTATTCCTTACTTGCATTAATTGCTCTGAGAATAAAAAATAGTTTTTTCTCTAAAAAATCTCCCCCTTTACCAAATGGTAATACTAACTTTTATATAAGATTAAAGTGGTACACTATTCAATCATAAGATTATAAAAGTATAAGAGATAAGGATGATTATCCCTTTTATAAAGTTCTAGAATACATTTCTTTTTCCAAAGTGGATTTACCTATTGGAAAATGTGCTAACAAACTAGTGCAGCCTTTATAAAAGAATATTATAATTTTAAATATTACAAAGTTTCTAATAGAGTAGAATATTACTAGATACTTGGTAGGCCCTGATGTTCATGAAGAAATTTCATGGCCTTTTTATGTTGCTCTTCAACCAGCCTTAAGTTGGTAGCTGGCTTTAAGAGATACACATCCTCTTGGTCTACCAAGTCATCAAAATATCTATCATTCCTAGCCATTGCTTCTTTGATATTCCTTACCTCAGCAATTTTCTCTTTTGTAGTTAGGATCTTGTCCATGTTCCTACTATTATCACTTATAGACTGGCCCTAATTCTAGATTGAATTGCACACTTATTATTGACTCTATGATATTTAGAGGTTCTAAGAACTCCATCTGTGTGTTGACTAAGGCTCTAAGGGTGTCTATCTAAATTTTTATTGACCCTCTTATGGTTGTCATCCTCCTTTCCTCTTCCTCCTTCATTAAAACCACTATCTATGGCTTGAGCTCATCATGGACAATTATGTTAACTATCTAGGTCATGGCCCATGAATGTTGCAATGTTGTAATCTTTTAAATCTTCCCATAAATGAGCCATTTAAGGATGATTGGTCCATGTATGGGATTATCATCACTAAATAGGTTAACCTCACTTAAAATATGAGTGAAGGTTAACCCTAGCTTATTCTATGTAACTAGGACTAATGCCAACTTAGCTTTCCTTTTGAGGGGTATAATTGGAACCAGGTCTATTGTAATTTCATTCCCTTTTAATTTTCATGATTCCTTAGCTTGGGCCTAAAGTTCCTCATCTTATTCTTCTTCCTCTAATCCATATACCTCAATAAGCACCTTAAGTGCATCTTCTATTGTCTCATTAGGAACCAGTGAAATGATGTAAATATACTCTATTGGGGATTCTTGTCTATTAGGTTGAGCTAAGGATAATGGTCCTTCCTCAAGTCTATCTTCCAATTTCTCTTTCCTAGGTCCTTATGCCACTTTTGCTTGGGGTTGTTGCAGTGGTTGCTCTGGAAGGGGCCTCGAAGAGGGTCCAGTCAATAATTGGTATTGCAAGGGTCCCATCTACCAAAGCTCACTAGGAGACTTCTTATCCCTAGTCATCTTGGCCTCAAGCTTAATGTTATGCTTCTTTAACCTGGACAAGACCTCTATGAAATTGGTGGCCTTGATGTACATCATGTTATAAACACCAAGCCTATGTTCATAAGGGTAATTCATGGTTTTTGATTTCAAATGTTCAATGACCCTATTATGAGGGTCCCATTGTCTTAGTCCATCTAATTTTAAGTGGAAGGAATCTCTATACCTTGATATGACATTAACATGCTCCCAATTTTGTAGCATAGTTCTAATGATGGTCAAAGGGAAGGGGTGTATCCTTTTTTTCTTACACATACCATCTATACCATTGAAAATCTGGTATGTAATTTCTTATTTTACCAATTTGGTTAGCACATGGACCAGTAGTTTGAGGGGATGAACTAAGGTCACTTATATTCTTATAACAATGCAATCTAGATACAACAAGATGTCTTCAATCAACTCCACATATTTCTTGACCAGAAGGTTGACTCTACCCATAGGGATCCCTATGATAGATTATACCAAAGATGGATTTACATAATCATAAATGAATTGCATGTTGTGTCTATATTTAAATATGTGTAACTTGGAATAGTGATGGGAAATGATGTGTCTCCCATCAGGTGACCAATTCTTTATGTCAGGAATCTTGGTGGTGGCTAAGAGGGCATCTAGGAAATAAGACATCATAAAAAAGTGGTTATTGGTTTTCTTATTTGTGGATGTGAACTTTTGTTTCAAAAAAATGTTAATCATCTCACCAATTGGGGGTGTGAGTCCATTCTCTACCATGAATTATACATAGAGTACCTAGATCTTATTAACATGTGTGGTGGAAGGGGATCTAGATAACATATTCATCAAGGTCATGATTATTTTGACCCCTTACCTAAATTATGATCTTATTGGTAGGGTCTTAGATTGCATGTGTTCTAATAAGCAACCATGGTTCAAGGATGGTGTTAAATTCAATCTTTCTAGTCCATACTCTAATTATGGGAAATTCTACATGGGGCTTGCCTAGCTTGTAGTAGCTTTCAAATGTGAGGGGGGAAATAAATGATACCTTTCTAAAAGTAGGTTCATGAACAATCCAATATTTCTCAATTTTATAATCAATAAGAATGGGCACAATAACATCAATGCAGTGTAATACCTCAGTCTTTGCAATAGTATAATAGAGACTGGTCATCTGGATAGAGATTAGGTCATTATATCTCTATAGGATCATAAAATTCTTTTTTTCCTCTCTTGTAATAGATTTCATTTACTCAATATTCCAAAATATCTTAGACAAATTTTTATTCCATGTGTTTAATGCAACAGCATCAAAGTTAGTATCCTTGAAGATTATTTCCTCATTATTTGAAGCTAAATAAAACTCTATGTCATCCCTCTATTGCTACCTCTAAGCTACCATGACTTTGAAGCTTATAAATTACTCACTAATGGTCCTAAAGTAGCCTTTAGATTATTTTTCTCTTGCTTAGATAATAATTGAATTCTTTTGGGCTAGACTATGATTGATTTTAGTTCAAATTAGGGCTTTTTTTGGAGGTTAGGGCTAGTTTGTAGCTTTAATGGTAATGGTAGCTTGAACTTAGGCTTATTATTGACTTAGATTTGATTTAGACCCCTACCTTTATAATTTTGCCTTTTTTTACCCACTAAAACTTTAATTTTGTCAATGTGTGCTTGTGTGGCACCTATGTGGCATCTATTTCGTAACTTTCATGGCATTTTTTATAAATGCTTTAAAGGAACTAGCCATTGTCTTTTAAATCCTTTTTTTGATTCATGCCATCAAATATTGTCTTAGGGATCAACATGAATCATTGATTTCAATCTTAGGGGTTACACATCATTAGTTGTTTTATATTAGGCCCCATGGTTATACCACTTGGCATCTTCATGGGCCTTCTAGGATCTATAGTCTATTAGTGAATGTGCACTTACCATGTGTCAATCTCATAGACCTTTGGGGTCTCATTTAATAGTCTCTATCGATTATGATCTATCTGATCATCCTCCATGATGAATCATAGACCATTGATCATTATCTAAGTAGATACATGCCATTGGTCTGATAGATTAAAGGCTTTACATTCATCAGATCTTTTTTCTCCATCTGATTAATCTATGTGATGAAGTGTATGTCATTGATCCTACAAAGTGAATGCACTTTAATTAGCAATGGGATATAAGAAGGGACTTGATCTAAATACTTTAGGTTAAATTTTACTTTGTGTTAATAATCATGTCATAAACTTTAGGCTAAAATATTTTAAGCTAAGTTTTTAGAGAAAATATAAGGGGACCTAAATAATAAGTAGACTTAGTGTAAGGCTTTATCCTAGGGTTTTATCATGTTGATAAACATGATAAAACTTTAGGTTAAAACTTTAAGCTAATTTTTAAGGCATAGGGACATCTTATTGAATTAAAACATAATACAAGATTTTATCCTAAGGTTTATTATGTTAATAAACCTTAATTGGTACCTTAGAATAAAGACTTTGATTGAGTCCTTGTTTGTGAATTTTTTAGACCACAAGATCATTTTATCATTAAATTTCAAAGACCCTAAGTTTTTTTTCCAAAAGGGTGGTTCCATTGAATAACAACACAAGTAATAATATTTTGGCAACGTTTTGAAGCATATCCCTATGTCTAAGAAAAATAATTAATGAGCTTAAATTTGATAGCCTTAAAAACATCAATGACATCCTCATGAGAGTTAAATGACATTTATAAGAATGTCAAATTTAAGTTCATGAAGTTTGTAGGTCCATATATCATGGATTTAACATGCCCCATCTGATCATTTAATCCCAACCCAATACAAACCATTGAATAAGATCTGAGTACATGCATACCATTGGTTCCTTCAATCATGAATAGGATCGAGTTATCCCATAGATCAATGCATATGAAAATTAGACTAAGTTAGAGGCCTAAGTATAAAAATCATAATAAAATGGGTCCCTTCACATATTATAATCATAACCTAAGGTTATATCCTAAGGTTTCATTATATTAAGAAAATACAATAAACCTTAGGATAAAAACTTAGGTTAAGTCTAATTATTAATGCATGAGGCCCTTTGAACACTAAGCTCAAATATGAGAGTGACACATGGTGAGTCCACAATAATCCTAAGCTTTTGAGTACTATTGACCCTGGGAAGGGTCTGTAAAGTGTCGATCGAGATCTAGGTTCCCAAGATGGTGACACTTATCATCCTCATGGGGTTTTTTAAGCCTATAACATTTAAATGCCATGTATGCTCTATCATATTGGTTTACACAAGTAGTTATGGGCCATTGATCATGATATTGGATACTTATATATGATTGGCTATTTTTGAATATTGATCTTAAGGTTTCATTATATTAATAAATATAATGAAACCTTAGGGTAAAAATTAGGCTAAGTCTATGTTTAATAAAAAATGGGGCCATTTAACCTTAATGATGATCATCCACCATTCTATCTTTGGTCCTGCTTAAGTCAAATCATTGATCATGATCCTAGGGGCTCATATAGGTTTGGTTTAATAGATTAAATACTTTGGATTCATCAGGTCTCCTTCACTCTGTCTGATCATCCTCCATGATAAAGTGAGATTAATTGATCCTACAAGGAGAAAATATGCTTAAGTTAGGGCTCAGGTTGACATAAGAACTTAGGATAAATTTTTAAGACTAAGTTCTTGTTCATGTTAATAAATATTAATGGGGCCTTAGGACTAAAAATTTAGGCTAAGTATGTAACAAAAAGGACCCTATGATATGATTGGGCTAATCTAGGAAAAAATAAAGGACCCTTCACACATGAAAGTTAAACCTTTGATGAAATAAATGGAAAAAAAAAGGGGGAAAACATAAAGGGACCAATCATGATTTTAGGCTAAGGTTTGGTCATGATAAAAAAAATGACCAAGCCTTAGCATAAAATTAGGCTTAAGTCTAAAGAAAATTTTAAAATATTCCTACCAAATTTGTTCCCGCCAACTTTAAATTTGAACCAAGGGTTCAAGCTAGGGTTTTCTAAATGAGGGTTTTAGAACATGAATCCAACTATGAGAACTCATAGAACAAAGGATAGTAAAATCCTAAATGAAGACAAGATTATGAAAATACTAGTATGAGCCATTAATAAGAGCTCCATGAAACCTACAACTTAAGCCATGAGGGTTACTATTAGCAAAATTATGTAAGTTTAAAGTAAAACCATGAAATAAATGGTTAATTTATCAAGGATGGATGATATTCAAATCCTAATAATGTGCAGAACATCAAGATTTCAGTGTTAAGGTTCAAATTAATGCATAAGGGTCCTTATTTTTTAGAAATGGGGATA
Organism: Torreya grandis; assembly: GCA_037957365.1. Taxonomy (NCBI): domain Eukaryota; kingdom Viridiplantae; phylum Streptophyta; class Pinopsida; order Cupressales; family Taxaceae; genus Torreya; species Torreya grandis. The sequence continues at coordinate 421,613 of JARHVA010003950.1, read as the reverse complement.
TGTTGACCTCAACAGCATGAAATTTTATTCTAAACTAAAAATTGATTATGATTACAGTTGAAAGTGTTTTTAATTTGTTTTGTCATATATATATAGGGTTTTTATGTAAATATGTATGCTCTAAATAAGTATATTTAATGGTAGTAAATAACAAATAAAGCTAGCTAATATTTTTTTGCAAACATAAGAGACAGAATAATTATTTTTCTTATCAAATTTGCCTTTTTCAAACTAAATATTTAAACTAATTCAAGAAATTAAAATAGTATACTAAATAAGTTAAATAAATCTAAGATAGAAACTCCCAACCTAATCAAGGTTTAGTTTAGCTAAAAGTAAGAGTAGTATTTGTGATGTGGTCCTCAGTGAGCTAGTTCCTTTACTCAATAAATGATTGTAGGAACTCTCTAACTATGAGGATGATCAAATAAAAAGCAAAATATATAAGATGAAGGAGACATAAATCCAAACAAATAATATCTAACTATGGCTAAGAACACTACTTTTAAATAACTTATTATAAAATAATGAATCTCCTTACTTGAATTTATATAGTTGACATGAAAATGATCAAAAAAAATCTCCAAAGAAATGGTGAGTAGGTTTTTAATATATAAAGCTTCAAAAATCTATCCTCTAATGCAAATTTGTGGATCTAAAAAAATTCAAAATTGACTTACTTGTAAAAGTGCAATGGAGGTTACATAGATCATTTTGAATAAGTGGAACTAGGAGTATAACTTAGTAAGGGTTTAAGAATAAATAAAATTAGGAGTATAAGTATATTGGGTCAGTTTGGAGGTGAACTTAAGGTTTAAAAATAAATAATTACAACAATAATCATGTAAGACACATAAAATCTTGAGTTACAAAAGCCAAAAAATTGAAAATAGGGAAAAGATGACAGAACCACCCCTATTTTAAGGGTGGTTACACAAGCACTAGTTCCCATAATGTAACTACCATCTCATCTTTAAAAAAAAAAAATCTAATTTAAAATATAATTTCCGTGTTAATATAAAACCACCACAATGGTTTATGAAACCACCCTGGCTATTCTAAAACATAGGTGGTGGTTTTATAATGGGAAGTGATAGTCACATCACACTAGGTGATGGTTTTGTCTTACATGGAAGTTGTTTAAAAAAAAGATCTAAAAGAGGGTGTAGATACCAAAAAAATAGAGTATAAAGTTGTTGAGGTGTGTTCACTTTATTAATTTTTAATAATGTAATTATTTTTAGATAAACAATAATATGTTAATAGATATTTGTGTGGTATATTATTATTATGCATAATAACAATAAAATAGGGGGTTAGTTTTATTAGTGTTTGGTAGTTAGACAAATATATTATATCAATAATATATTTCATATTTAGTGGGTTGGGTATTTGGTTGAGATATTATAGGGATATCACCATCCCAAATATAGGAAACTCATTTCTTATAGATTTGTAATCATCTATATGAAATAATATACAGATGGTTGATGAAGATCTCAAAGATCAATGCCACATATGGCTTAAGGAAATAAATACAAGATGTGAGCAAATATGCAAGTTTTCCAAATCATCCAAGCATGGCTTGTTCACCACATGTCAATTTTTCCATCTCCATCACCATTGTGTAGGTGTTAGTAGGAAGTTATTTTGTTAAAGTCTATAAAAAAATTCATTAAACTAACTTTATAATTTATTATTAAGTGTAAGATTTAGTTTGGTGTTAATTCCATGAGCATTTTGTAGAGTCATTAAAGTTCCTTATGTATTTTTAAGCTTATTTAATGTTATAAGTCTATCCATGTATTGAATTTTTTTTTAGTTTAGAGATAACACTTAAGGATTTTATTAGTTTATAGCTGGTTTTTTGGTCATTGTTAAAACATGTCAAAAGAAAAGGTCAAATAGATTTAGTGTCTTTTGTCACATTTTAAAATTGACTCTTTATTATTATTGTCAAAATTATTTTTAATAGTCTCAAAATTAGTTTTTTTAAAGTATGTATGAAAATATTTAAAAATTAGTCAAAATTTAACAATCATTTTTCCATCAATATATCATTTTGAGTCATGTTGTTAGGAGTTTAATTTTTTAAGGTTTTTTAGGTCATTTTGAGCCACTTATAAAACCATTTATTTGTGGTTATTGGTAATCAACTTCAAAACCATCCCATTTTGTTTATTGGTTAGCCATTTATAAAACCATCAGGTATGATTTATGATTTTCCTTTGAAAATTAGGGAATCATGAGTACAGGTGCAGATATAGGATAGATCTTTATCCCATGTTTATATTAAGGGCATGTAGACTACGGATTAATAATGTTCACAAGGGGGTGAATGTTGAGGTGTGTTCACATTATTAATTTTTAATAACCTAATTATTGTTAGATAAATAATCATACATTAATAGATATTTGTGTGGTATATTATTGTTATGCATAATAAAAATAATATATGGGGTTAGTTTTATTAGTATTTGGTAGTTAGATGAATATTTTTTATCATCAATATATTGTGTATTTAGTGGGTTGGGTATTTGGTTGAGATATTTTAGGGATCTCACCATCATGAATATAGGAAACTCATTTCCTATATATTTACAATCATCTATATGAAATAATATATAGACAGTGTAAGAATTATTATTTGGGCAATCATTGTCTACGAATTATTCTTGAGTGTTCTCTATTTTGACATATCAACTATAATCAATAAAAGGGACAAGATATGAAATAAGGAATAAAAATGGGTAAGGGTTAGAGAGAGCCCATCTATGAACAAATAAGATATCACTATATCATCATTGGACATTATTTTGGAATGTTGCACCATTTAATTTTTAGGTACATACACATTTCCCCCTTAGGATGATACTTTTCATGACTTGATGAGGGTGTGGTCCTGATTAGTGGAATATGAAATGGATTTGTAAATAATTACCTGACTTACCTAAATTACATAATGAATCTAGTCAAGGATCTACATAACCAGTAGACAAAATATAGGAATAAATTATAATGTAAAGAGAAATGGAAAAATAAACTATGTAATTAAAACATGAAATATAATATGTACCATGTGTGTGGGAAAGATCATACTACCTAAACTATCATGTTGGTGAATTAAATTGGGTATTAAGTCATTGTGTACCTATAAAACTACAAAACATGCTACAAAAGATCAAAATCATGTTAAAATGTCAATTTTGAAACATGAGTTGTAAAATGACTTGTAAATAAGAAAATATATGTTAGCTGTGAAAATATTCCAAAATTGGAAAGTTTTCAAACAAAAATGGCTAGTTTAAGGCCTATTACATTCAAAAACATGTCAAAAACAAAATCATTTTTTCCAATTGATTTTACATATTTCTAAGCTCTAGGTTGCCTATCATGGATATGGGAAAATTATTTAATGAGTAGATTATGACGTGGGGATGGCTAATGTGCCAATAGGGGATGGATCTAAGTAGGGATAGGGAGGTTTTGATTATTTTTGGTTTTTTTTCCATAATTTAAAAAATGTTCAAAATGTGTTTATATCATTAAAATTTGAATTTTATTATATTTATGGGATTCTGGGGATTGGTAGGTTTTAAAAATGTAAATAATTTAATTTTTTAGATGAATTTTTGGAACATTTAGGGTCTGTTATGGACATAGATGTACCCTAGCTGAAAGTAGAAGTGTTCAAGTCCTACTCTCAAATATAGTCCAACATGGGAATGACCCCAGGCTATGGGTTACTTAAATTTGGGCCAAACCTCTAAGATTTTTAATGAGACTAGCTCCTCAGATATAACAATATGGTCCTTTTTACTAAACCTATACTATTAGGATTAAAAGGGAGAGAAATACATGAATTAAAACCAATACTAAATGTGGTGATGCAAAAAATGTCTAATGATCCACTTTCAACTTAAACATTTTTATGACTACTAATAAAGTCAATCAAGACAAGGGCTGGTAAGATTCTATGAATACAAGGACTGGTTAGATTTTATGACAAGGTTATGAGCATGATTATTTTCTATGAAGGCTAAAAATAGACCTAAAACCTAAAGGATAGAAAGAGATAGGTCTATATGAGACACTATGGATTTGTGACACTTCAAGAGGAACATCACTAGCTAACACTTCATACAACCTACAAAAAACCAATATAATTGAAGCAAAGTACATGAAAAACATATAGATGATGAATAGAAGAATACACTCTACACATCAAACTTTAATAAACCACACTTAGCAGTCAACTATAATATGAAAACTATCTTATATTGCTTCAAGAGAGTGTTACAAAGTGATTTTGGTATAGCTTCCCTATCTTTATCCTAGGGATGCAAATCAAGAGCTCAAAGACAGTATATATAGGAAGAGAAAAGGTAAGAGAGAGAAATTAGCACTAGAAAGATGGAAATAATGACATCACTAGCTAACACTTCAAAAAACCTACAAAAAACCAATATAATTGAAGCAAAGTACATGAAAAACATATAGATGATGAATAGAAACATACACTCTGCACATCAAACTTTAATAAACCACACTTAACATTCAACTAGAATATGAAAACTATCTTATATTACTTTAAGAGAGTGTTAAAAAGTGATTTTGGTAGAGCTTCCCTATCTCTATCCTAGGGATACAAATCAAAATCTTAAAGCCAGTATATATAGGAAGAGAAAAGGTGGGAGAGAGAAATTAGCACTAGAAATTTGGAAATAATTAGCCCAATATCATTCAAAATAACCATCATTGTAATCTTCCTTGAGCCTACTCTTGCATTAATGTCACTCTATCATTTTTTTTCATGATGGAGGATATAAAAATCAAGACAAGTTGTAAAGATCAATCTCAGCTATCACATGAACCTTCTCAAGCTCTTCTATATCAATGTCCTTTATTACAAAGGTAAAATATTCATATTTTGTACCATACTTATGTCTACTTTTAATGATTATTTATCAAGAGTATGGTTATGCTCAAGGATGGGACACTCATCCATTAATTGCATATATATGCCCCACTTTGAAATATTCAAGCATAAGTCTATTGTAGCTTTACTATAGATTAAAAACCACTTATCTATTGGTTTTCCTATAGATATTATATTAATTAAGATCTATAGGCTACACAACATCAAACCATTTTAGGTCTAAATAGACCTATTTTATCTCTTTGACTTTCTAATGGTGGTGTTTGATCCTTCTAATTCATTCTAGCTCAACTTGAGCCCTTATTCAATCTTGGTTCCTTTGCATTTTCCTTAGTGAAAAAACTATCCCTTTGACCTCTATCAAAATTCTTGGGCTTGCCCCCTTTGCTCATTAGCTATCAAAAACTGACTCAACTCATTAACCTATTGACTCTCTCTTGCATCATTTGATCTTTGTTCATCTAGATGACCACTAGACATCAATCCTCTACTAGTTCAATGTGCTCCTAACACTTGTCAATCATGCATTTGTACTCAATATCTATTGATTATTAGACTTTTTTACATATTTTTAGATCTAAATCCATGATTGAACATGAGCCATTGATCTACCTAGGCTTGTTAACCTATTCGAAACTCCTCACCATTAGATCTTCTATACTATCAAATGATGATCATTTATCTTAATTTTTTAATCCAAATGGGTATTCCATAGGGCTCAAATTTGACATTTTTGTGCCTATATTTAATATCTACATGAACATATTTGATTTTTTTATGACCATCACTAAGATATTTGAAAACCAATGGTCATTTGTCAAGACTTAAATTTAACATCTATGAACCTATCAATTGATATCCATGGGAACATTAATGATGTTTGTGTGACTATCAATCTTTGGAACCTAATGGATGACTACTAAGCTTGAACTTTGAGAGTTCTACAAATCTTACTCTACTAAAACAATTTCCTCGAGTCAATTTGGCTGATGCAACTATTTCTTTGGGGGAATTATTATGAAATAATTTCCTTGAGATAAATCTATCTTTGTCTTTGCGAATTTTAACTATGGGATAGTATCAAGACATTTATTTTGGATAAAATATCTGAAAGAATTTTCACTTTGATATTTTTGTTTCGAATAAAATGTTTGAAACAGTTCCCAACACTTAGTCAAATAACCCAAAATAATTTATTTGAAGGAAGTATTATCACTTAGCCCAAAATATTAACACTTAGCTAAATAAAAAGTTCCATAAGAATTAAACCTAGCCAATTAATATCCTAAAACAAATATGTCAAGTAAGGACTTATCCAAAATAAAGGTTTTGCACATAGCTTTTTGGCCTGTAGGCTCTCTTAAACTTATGCTTGAACTACTATTGGATCTTTGAAAGCTCGAATGAATTATAAAACTTGAAGCTTATGCATACTTGTTCCATGACTTAGAACTACTTTGATCACCATGAGAACCTACTTGAACCCTTTACCTCACTCTATAGACCTATCCCTTAGAAATTAACAAAATACACTTTAAACAAGCTTAAAGTGTTTTAAAAGCTTTGCAAGTTATGGGTGCTCTTTGGACCACTCATTCCATCCAAAACTTGGTCCACCTACTCAAATCATTTCCAGGCAAGATCTCTATGTGGGCCAAATGTGGCCAACATTTTTGGTGACTTTGTTAGCTTAACCAGCGTATTGGTCATGGAACTTAGAGTTTGATCAAACTTGCTCATGATGACTAGACAAATGAAGCATTATTTATAGAGAGACTCTGCCTATCTCCTTGAAACATTTTGAATAAATGAGACACATACAAACAAAAAAATAATGAACAACTACCTAAAATAATATAAAAATAATAAATAGAATAATGTGTAAGGCCACTTGGAAAAAAATAGACCTATCTACCTATGTACAAAGATCATGATACAATACTAGTAACTGAATTTGAGATACCTCCCATTGACAAGGATGGGGAGAATATCTCCATTAAACTTAGCAAGCTCAAAATCATTGATCTCCTTGAAACCCATGATAACATAAGGTTCATTCCAAAGACTGTCAAACTTGGAGTATTTTTTAAGTTTTACATGGTCTTCACCCATTTGAGGACTACATCACCTTGATGAAATGTCTTTAAGGAATATCTCTTGTCAAATTACCTCTTGAACTAGTGTTGATAAGACCACATTATATGCATACTCATGTCCCTTGTCTCCTCCAACTATTTTAGCTCATTCAACCTTACCTACATAGCATCATCCTCTAGAAGCTCAAATTGATGTGCGAGCTCTAATATAGGAAGCTCAAGAGATATTAGAAGTTTGGATTCCTTCCCATAGACAAAGAGGTATGGAGAGTGTCCAATATTTGTCTTAGGTGTCACTCTATCTAACCATAGGGTATTTCTTAGTCTAGTATGCCACTCCCTTTGACTATCCTCCATAGTTCTTTTAATAATCCTTAGTAGTTTATATTTATGTATTTACTAGTCCATTGCCTTATGGGTAATAGTTAGAAGATGTTTTGAGATAGATTATATGTGAAATATCCCACTCATATACCTTGTTTCTACTAAAGGCCAATTTATTGTTAGAAATGACTGTAGAAGGCACATTAAACCTAGTCACAAGGTTATCATATAAGTCTAAAATAGAAACTTTATTAGACTCCTTGAGGGAAACCACTTCAACACACCTTTTAAAGTAGTATTTAGCTATAATGATCTATTTATTCCATTTACTTAAAGTGGGGTGTATTATTCCTATAAAATCTAAGCCCCATTACATAAAGGGTTGCTTTACTTGTATGGGTTGAAAGGGAATGGTAGCTAGCTTTTATTTGCCAACAAAAATTTCACATTTTGGGCATCTCCTTACCCAAGAGTGAACATCTCTAAATATTATGGGCCAAAATTACCCAACTCTAATTATATTTTAGGTTGTGGTTTGGGTAGAAAAATGCTCACCAACTGGACATTCATAGAACTTCTCAAATAGCTTATCTATTTGGCCTGATTCCACACACCTCAAAAGCATGCCTCCTATGTCTCTCTTGAAAAATACTCCATCTATCAAGACATATGGTATACTTTTAAACCTAAAGTCCCTTCTCTTTGATCTATCTAGCCTCATAGGGCATTGGCCTAACTCAATAAATCTAATTATATCATGTGTCTAACTAAAGGGTGTGTTGTGTGTAGCTACCTATTGGCCATCATGGACTACCAACACTTGATATTTATCTTACCTTACTTATGATTCAAGGTGATCACACATCCCTCTACCCCTCATAAGATTTATAACTTTGACCTTGAGGTCATACTCCATGCATTTTGTCACCCATCCAGCTCTTTTCTCATTAAGGTCTTTGTTGAGTATAAACTCTATAATACTTGGGTGTACCACCATGAGTATGATCTTACTATTAGAGACCATGTGCCTAAATTTATTAAAACCTCTCACTACCATAATCACATGCTTCTATAAAAATCTATACCTCTCCTCATACCCCTCTAAGGCTTAAATAAAGAAAGCAATAGGTTGTTCTAGACCTTGCTCATTCTATTGCATCAACATGGCAGAGATTGCATCTAATGTAGAAAAGGCATACAATTATAATTCCTTGTTAAAATCAAGGTTAAGAAGTGTAGGTTTATGAGATATGGCCTTTTTTATGGACTCAAAAATCCTCTTACCTTCTTTGTTCCATCTAAATTATTTGAACTTTCTTAACATGTGAGTAAGAGGCTTGACCATCTCCACAAAGCCTAGAATAAATCTTCTTATAAAATTAATCTTTCCTAAAAACCTTTGAAAACCCTTATTATGATTGGGAAAGGGTAGAGATAAGATGGAATCAAATTTTTTAGGCTCTATGAAAATACCATACTTGGACACTATATGGCCTAATAATCTACCCTCATGAACACCAAATATGCATTTTTTAAGATTTAGTGACATATCAAACTCTATGCATCTTTCAAATACTAACCTCAAGTGACTAATGTGATTATTTGGGTCCTTTGAGAAAATAATGATGTCATCTAGGTATATGAGCACCATGTCATTGATCAAACCTTCAAATTTAACATTCATTTCCCTTTGTAAAGTTGATCTAGAATTAGATAGTTTGAAGAACATTTTCATATATGCATAAGTACCCCACCTTGTGATGAAGGTAGTCTTATGCCTATCTTATTCCTTGACCATGATCTAATTATATCCATAGTAGCCATCAAGAGATTATAATCTCTCATAACCTTCCACCTTTTAAAAAAAATTATCCATTGAGGGCAGTGGGTAATGATATTTTAGAGACACCTTATTGAGGTCCCTAAAATTGACACATAAATGTATTTCCCCATTCTTATTCCTTACTAGCAAAAGGTTTTCCACCCATGAGGAATTCTTGATTGTGAATATGATGTTTTATTGAATCATAATAAATATCTCCCTTCTCATCAACTCTTTCATTTTTGTATTGATAGGCCTTTACTTCTACCTGACTAGTCTTGCATTGCTCTCTAGTTCAATGGTGTGTTGTGAAAGTTTGGGGTCAAATCCCTTCAAATCCTTGTATTCTCACATAAATAAATCAAATAAATCATATTATATATCAACCAATGTATATCTCTCTTATATTAAATTAATCTTTCCTTTCATGATGTTCCTCTTTGGCTGAGATACATGCCTTACCTTTTCTCACTTGGTCATCTTCATTGAAGATGATTTCCAATGTCACAATCCCCTTAGGAAACTTTTTATATATTAATTGTACTATCTAATCATCATATTGGTGTTGAACCTTATTTTAATTTTTGTGGTAAAATTTTGCTTCTTACATCAAAAAACATATAATTTTCTCATCATTATCAAACACCTACAAACTTACATCATTATTAGGTATAGATAGCCTAAATATGACCTTGACCTTACCTTGTCTTTAGTTACCTGTAACTCCATAGACAACCTCATACTGATATCCAATGGCTATAATCCTATCTACATGTTGATATGCCTCTCTTGGTATGGATTGTATATTAAATGCCAAGAAGTCTTCTATGAGATCCCATACATGATGTTTGTAGGATTTAAAATGACGGTTCTTGACTATAGCTATGCCTCTTACTTGTTTCACAAAAATCTCACTATCACCTTTGACTTGAATAAGTTTTACACCTCTTCATCTTCTTGCCTCTTTCAAACCATGTAAAAGAGCTTCATATTTATCTATGTTTGAAGTGTAACTAAATTATAATCTTGCAGGTGAATAGTACTTTTAGCCCAAGGGTGAACCAACATGACCTCAGCTCCACTACCATTTTTTGACCATGAGCCATCGAATAATAATTTCCATATACCATCTTCTTTTTGAGTGGTGTTAGTTAAGCAAGGTATAGTAGCACCCTCTTCATGCATAAAATACACCCCTAATTTTGCTTCTTCAAGATTTCTAAAAGGATCAAATCCATGGTTTTAAGTTTCCCATTCATTCAGATATAGGTCTAAAATTCCTTCAAGATGATCATGAGTCTCTTGTTCACTAACATTTTCATCCTCTTCAAATATGGTGTAGTTGACATTTGTAAGGTTAGGCATATAAGGCTTTGGATGGAACCTAAATATAGGTTCAGACCTAATACTAATAGTGACATTAGTACCATATTTGGTCTTAAAAAACATGTATGATCAATCAAAGGACAAATAGCAACCCACTATTTGTAGTAAAGTCCCTAGATAGGCATAGGGTAAAATATGGGGGTAGGTCTACAACCTTACATCTTGACTAGTGACATAATTTGGGCAAGTTATCAATGTGATCTTAAGATATTTCACTATGCTTACCATTTTAGTGGGGGAAGCATCCAACTGGAGAACACCTTTTTTATTAGGTACATATTTAAGCCCAAGCTTATCTACTATATATTTAAGCATAACTGAGGTCAAAGCACTTGAATCTATCTTATAATTAAGCACTAAACAATCTCCTATGATGATTGAAAAATATAATGGAGGGGGCTTGACAACCTTGGGGGAATGAACAACATTATGTACTTGACATTAATTGGGAACTTGATTAAGAACTTGACTAGGACCATGTTGACTACTATTTGTAAAAGTAGTGTCCACCTTTTTAGCTATCTCAATTATATGAGAAGGATTAGAGAGTTCTTACTTAAAAATCTCTCTCTAACCTAGAATAGACAAAGTATCATACATAGACATAGTGGCATTAGCCTTTTTCATATGATCCATAATATTGAAATGAAAATTAGTACTTTTGGACTGTACCTTGGAAGTAGAAGCATCACTTTACACTTCAGTGACATGAGGAAAAAAAAGAGACTTCTATTGTTGTCTCTAATGTTGGGGTACTTTTTGAGTTATAGGAGATTTAATAGATGTATTTAAAATGGTAGTCTATTGATTGGTTTGTGGAGATGTTGAAGAAGTTGTAGACTTCTCCAAATTATCATCCAACATCCTCCTTTTATACCTAGTATGGACTACAACTGATTCATCTAGCCTTTATGTAGTCTGACTAAAGTTTATTGCTACATGTTCAAAAATATTTTCCCCTTATTGAAATTTTATGCACATGGTATCAGCTGGTGCATTACCCATACTTCCTTGATATTGAATTTGAGCTTTTGATGATGTCATGGTAGGCATATTACCTTAATTCATTCAAGGGAATTATGTTAGAGGAGGCATGGTGTCATGGCCTAGGAATGAAGGAACATGATGCCAACTAGAGTCTTGATACATCTCCCCACTTGTAACCATTACCATCTCATTAGATTGTTCCCCTGATTTCCGTTGACCCTCTTATGTAAGAATGTTTTGTGTCAAGACCAATTCTCTTGAGCTACTTAAATTTGTAGGTTTGTAGCTATTATAAGATCTACCTTAAGTAATTTGGCCTTGATCTTGTTGGTTTTATGGATAAGGGTGTCTATTATAGGATTAAGTGTTATATTGAGTTTATAAGGGACCTTGGTATGAGTATGGCCTATATGAAGTCTATTGTTATCTCTCTAGAGCCACTAGCTTGTTGTTTTGTGCCTTTAGTAAGCTCTCAATTCTTGAAATTTTATCCAATTGGCCGTCATCAGGTTAGGCTTGGTTGTTTGGAGTGGGAAGTGGAGCAATGGTATGTGGGGTTAGCTGAATTTTAGGGAAAAGTGGCATGAGAGGTCTTGGCATGAGTTTTCTTTCTTGTATTAAATAGTTTTCTACTCTTGTAGCTATCTCATAAGCCTCAGGTAGAGTTTTCCCACCCATAGATTGGATCATGACTATAATTTTTGAATTCAATGCTCTCAAATAGTAAAATAAATCATAATTGGGTGTGGGCTTAATGATGATAGGGATCCTATCCCAAGTCTTTTGGAATCTATAGTTGAAATCAACCATATATTCTTGGGATACCCTTTTGATTGAGGTAAGTTATTCCACAAGTGACACATGGTCACTTCTATCCTCAAAATATTTACATAGGCACTCACCAAACTCATCCTAAATATTTATTGAGGCATGAGTTAGAACTCTATACCATTTTAGGACTTTTCCTTTCAAGGATGTGGCTAGTAGTCTCATGACTATATTCTCTTATGTAATGTGATATATTGCACAAAGGTTTGTAATGCCAATAATGTGCTCTATAGGAGTGGTGGTGTTTTCTCCTGTAAATTAGGTAGACTCTTCAAATAGGTAGTAGGGATGTCATCATATTGCTAAAGGTTAAGAGGGCTCCCCCTATTAAAGGGTACAAAATCCTAGGTTTTTAGAAACATTGTGAATGGAATGAGAAATAGACTTCAACTAGAATAGAACCTCTCTAATGGAATTTTAGACTTTTCTCTATGGTACAAGTGGCTTATGTTTCACCTTCTGATAAGGGACAAGGATGCTCTTGATCTCCTTATTCAAGGTGTTTTAATCTCACTAAAATGGAAGTTGATACCCCTTGTATATGATCTTGTTCTTGGCATGAAGGTAAAGGACTAGTTTTTGTGAACCAGAGATGTTTGGAGTTGCTAGGTGCTCTTGCTGAGTATTTGCTATACTTATTAGCCAAAGATAGCACCAAATATTTAGATTATTATTCAACTAGTCCCACCGGGTGTGCCAGAACTATTATAGACATATATTTCACCCTAGTTGAAAGTAGAATTTTTCAAGTCCTACTCTCAAATCTAGTCCAACATGGGACTGACCCCAGGCTATGGGTTACCTAAATTTGGGTCAAACCTATAGGATTTTTTATGAGTATATCTCCTTAGATATAAAAATATAGTCCTTCTTACTAAACCTATTCTATTAGGATGAAAAGGGAGAAAAATACATGAATGAAAACCTATGCTAAATGTGGTGATGCACCAAATCTCTAATGATCCACTTTCATCTTAAGAACTTCTATGACTACTAATGAAATCAATTAAGACAAGGACTATTCAAATTATATGACAAGGTTGCAAGCATGAGTGTTTTGTATGAAAACTAAAAATAGACTTACAACTTGAAGGATGGAAAGAGCTAGGTCTATATGAGACACTATGGACTTGTGACACTTCAAGAGGAATGTCACTAGTTAAAAATTCATATAAATTACAAGAAACTAATAGAATTAAATCAAGTTACATGAATAACATATAGAAAATTGATAATCCAAGATCGATCATAAAATGTTATGTTTCTCCTAATGGATGGATCAAAGGGAACTTTGATGGAGCAGCTAAGGGAAATCCAAGAAGAGTGGGATGTGGAGGGGTCTTGAGAGATCATGTGGGAAATGTAATTGATGCTATCGTTGCCCCAATTGGTAATTTGAATAGCCATATTGCTAAAGCTACTATAGCCCTTTACACTATTAAATTAGCTGTTGATTTGGGGTATTCCAAATTATGGTTGGAAGGTGATTCTTTGAATATTATTAACACCCTAAATAATAAAAAATCAATCTCATGGTCTATTGAGGCTACGGTTATGGAAATCAAAGCCTTAATTCAAAAATTTGAAAAAGTGGCCATATCCCATACATATCAAGAAGCCAATGGGGTTGTTGATTGGATAGCCAATCATGTTGTTCAAATGGGGCATAAGGTGAGGTGGCTTGATGAATTAAATAAGCACATTGATCTTAAAGTGATTATTAATTATGATGCCATTCATTCCAAAGTGGGAAAGATCTGCTTGGATTAGCAATTTAATGATTTGGTAGAGTGGCCTTATGGCTATCAGATTATCTTCCCTGAGGAGGTACATTCATGAGAATGTAATGTGGTCACTGCATGTATCATCAAAAAGGTGAACTCCATTTTAAGTAACAAATAACTGGTTCCATTTCAAACTTTTTGCCTTCTGTGTTTGGGTGCTTTTGGTTTTTCATTTGCTCTGCAATATGGGGGGTGAACCGAGGGAGCAAGAGCCCAAAAAATGTGATGACTGGAAGGCTAGATAGGATGTATGGAATATTCTATAGAAAGGGAAGGTGGTCAATTATCTGGATCATTTGCATGGCTTTAAACCCCATGTCACAACTGCCATCTTTAAAAATTGGGGCTGATGACAGAGTTACTCTCCATAGAGTCACTGTGAAGCTTACTGAGGACTTCATTGTTGAGGTCATGGGGCTTCCCATGGGTGGTATTAAGTTCTCAAAATAGACCAGTATCTCAAATGTGGCCTACAAAAAATTTCCAAAGATGGATGTAGAAGAGAAGCAACTGGAAAAGAATGGAGACTTCTTTGACATGGAATAGATAAAAGGAATTTGGTGAGATGTGCTATGTTGTATCCATGAGTACTTTATCCTTGATGGTAGGAATAAAAGAGTTCACAAATTTCATTTTGTTTTTCTCAACCACTTCAGGCACCAGGATAGAATTTATTTCCCTTTCTATCTGTGTTTTTCATTGCTTCAAAGCTTGTATGCCCATAGGAAGGAGTCTCGCCCCATTTTACATGAAGGTCTGATACTTCTCATAGAGGGTTTTTGTAAAAATAAATCCATATCTTCGACTCCTTCTTTTGACAAACATAAGGGTTCTTAGTCCAAAAAGTGTAAGAAGGATGAGAATGTTAAAGGGATAGAAAAGGCAAAACCAAAACCCTCTAGTTCTCAAAAACAAATTGTAGAAGAGGATTTTGAGTCGAAGAGTACTGAAAGTTCTGAGAAGGATGTCCCAGAGGAAGAGGAAGGGATGGATGTTGGGAATTTCAACTCCAATTTGGATGGATATCTGTAAACTAAAGGAAAATTTGAGAAAGGGAATGAAGAGGATACAACTGAGGGAAACTCAGAAAAAAGCAATTCTAATAATGAGGGTAATCAGACTGTGTCCGAGGGAGGTGTTAAAGACAAAGATAACTTAATTGATGGTCTAATTGTTATGAGAGAGGAGGATCACATGGTTTTGGCTTCTAATCTTGCTATGGAGACTGGGGGACAAGAAAAGGAGGACCCTGTTTAGCATGAAGACCCTGTTGAGACTAGAGAGGAGGAACTGATGGATAGGGAGGAACAAATTGAAAAGGTTGATTCCCCTCCACATGAGATTGCAAAAGACATTTGTGACTCTCCATAGAGGGAAACCAAGCTTTCCTTCCTACATTCTACCAAGTTCAATGCTGACTCTATTCTCCAAGTTGATTCTTGGATCTATAATGAAATAATGGGGCTGAAGAAGAAAGTGGAAACAATGCAACACAATCAGGATGTTGATCAGGCCATAATCAACCACTTAGAGGTGCAAATGGAAGATATCCCAAAAAAAAATTTAAAGATTATGAGCATAATCTTAGAATGCTCATTAAGGAAAGTGGAACAAAGATGGAGTAGGTAACATCAAGCATTTGTGCTACTGCAGCTAGCCTTGGTAAAAGAGCAAATGAAGAAATAATATCCTTGGAGGGTCTAAGTAAGAGGACAAGGTAGAGTTCAAGGAAGAAAGCCTTGCAAGCTACTGCTACTTTGGCTGCTAACTCCATCCAGGATACTACTACAATTGGGAAGGAGGTTGTCAAGATGATCATGGAACTGCAATAGAAGCTTAGGGTCTTCTTTGTTGGTTTTGTTCCTGTTTAGGTCCTTATTGCTGGTTGTGGTAATTGGTTCTTCTTTTTGGTCCTGTTTCTTGGGTTTGGGTCTAAAAATTTATTTGAGGTTCCAGGTCCTTGTAAAACTTGGGTACTTTTATTGGACTATGTTTGTGGTTTTAGGTCCCTTTAAAACCTGATTTTGATGTTGCTCTTCAGTAGGTTTTGGGACTGCTTTTCCTTGTGGTTGTTAATGCTTTATCTTTTTTGATTTTGTTAAAGGGTTTCAGGGTCCCTTCAAAACATACTTTTATCATAATCTAAAACATATATATGATGAATAAAAACATACACTCTACACATCAAACTTCAGCAAAGCATACTTAACATTCAACTAGAATCTAAAAACTATCTTATATTACTTCAATAGAGTGTTACAAAGTGAGTTTGGTAGAACTTCACTATATCTAACCCAGGGATACAAATCAAGAGCTCAATGTAAATATATAGAGGAAGAAAAAAGGTGGGAGAGATAAATTAGCACTAGATGGAGGGTTTTAATGATCCCAATCTCATTCAAAACAACCATCATTGCAATCCTCCTAGAGACTACTCTCGCATTAATGTCACTCTTTCCTTTTCTAGCGTGATGGTGAATATGAAAATTAAGTTGTAAGTAATAATATTAACTACTACATGAACCTTATTGAGATCTTCTATATAAAAGTCCTTTATTATAAGGGTAAAATATTTATATTCAAGACCATGTTCATGTCTACTTTTAGTGGTTATTTATTGAGAGTATGGATATGGTCAAGGATTGGATGCTCCTCCATTAATTACATCTATCTACCCTACTTTAAAATATTCAAGCATAGGTCCATTGTAGCATTATTATAGATTGAAAACCAATCTTATTTATTGGTTTCCCTATAGATATTCTATTAATTAATATGTATGGGCTACATAACATCAAACTATTTTAGGTCTAAATAGACCTATTTTATCTCTTTAGCTTTCTAATGGTGGTGTTCAATCTTGCTAGTTCATTTTATCTCAACTCAAACCCTTATTCAAGCTCAATTCCTTTGCATTTTCATTAGTCAAAAAACTACCCCATTGACCTCTATAAAAATTCTTGGGCTTCCCCCTTTTCTCATTGGCTATCAAAAACTAACTCAACTCATTGACCTATTGACTCTCTCTTACACCATCTAATCTTTGTTTGTCTAAATGACCGCTGGTCATCAATATTTTACTAGTTTAATGTACTCTTGACACTTTTCAATCATGCCTTTACACTTAGGATCTACTAACTCTTTGACTTACTTGCATGCCATTAGATCTGAATCCATAATTGAATGTGAGACATTGATCTGCCTAGGCCTATTAACCTATTAATCATTTCTCATTATTGGATCTTTTATATTATCAAACATCGATCATTGATCTTAATTATTGAATCTAAATTGATATTCCATAGGTCTTAAAATTGACATATGCATGACTTTATTTGATGTATATATTAATGTATTTAATGTTCATGTGATCATCACTAAGATATTTGAAAACTAATGGTCATTTACCATGACTTAAATTTAACATATATGCACCCATCAATTGACATTCATGGGAATGTCAATGATGTCTACATGATCATCAATATTTGGTCCCCAATACATGACTATTGAGTTTGAACTTTGACACTTGTGTAAATGTCACTCTATTAGGACAATTTCCTCTAGTTAATTTGGTTGATGCAACTATATCTTTAGGGGGATTTTTGAAAAATAATTTTCCTGAGAGAAATATATCTTTATCTTTAGGTATTTTGGCTATGTGCTTTTGTATCAAGACATTTGTTTCAAAAAAAATGTCCAAAAAAATTTTCACTTCAGAATTTTTATTTCAAATAAAATGTCTAAAAGAATTCCTAACACTTAGTCAAATAACCTGAAATAATTTGCTCAAAGGAAGTATTATCACTTAACCCTAAATATTAAAACTTGTCCAAATAAAAATGTCTACAATAATTAAACCTATCTAATTAAAATACCAAAATAAATATGTCAAGTAAGGACTTAGCCAAAATAAAGGTTTATCACTTAGATTTTTGGCCTGCAAGCTCTCCCAAACTTGTGTTTGAACTATTGCTAGATCTTTGAAGGATTGAATGAACTATAAAAACTTGAAGCTTATGCAGACTTATTCCATGACGTAGAAATAATTTTATCACCATGAGAACCTACTCATACCCTTTACCTCACTCTATAGATCTGTCCCTTAGAAATTGACAAAATACACTTTAAGCAAGCTTAAAGTGTTTCAAAAGCTTTACAAGATATGGGTGATCTTTAGACCACTCATTCCATCCAAAACATGGTCCACCTACTAAAACCATTTCCAAGAATATCTCTATGTGGGAAAAATGTGGCTAATAGGGGTTTTTAGGAAACATTGATAGTGAATAGAACTATCACTTGGGGATACAACCATCAATATTTTTAGACTGAAAATTACATAACCCTCACAATGGAACCATAACCACTATGTTATGTGGTGAGGGAGGTTATGAAACTATTAATATATGACATTTGTGTAATCACCTAGTGTGGTTATGTATCTACCTATGATATTTGCATAACCACAACCTATAAATAGGGGAATTCCATTCCTTCGTAACTAGAGGGAAAACTTAGGTTTTTAAAGGGTAGGATTTATATTTCTAGATGATTTGAGATCTTTCATTATTGTAGGTTTATATATATATATATATATATATATATATATATATATATATATATATATATATATATATATATATTGGATTAAATCTAGGGATCAAGAGTTGCTTCTTCTTATGACAACATTGATAATGGTAGATAAGTTTGTCATCTTAGATAGAGCCAATATTTTTCATGTGTCACAGGTGGGGATCCTCCTTACTTTGAGTATGTGGCTATGTGATCTACTCACATATTTATATCCTCATTGGAACACTTTTGTCTTCCCATAGGGTCCATGGTTTCTAACTATCACTCTTATATATGTTTATAAGATTATTGGCCTTTTGATGATAGGTCCACTAGTATGATTGAGGTGGAGGAATGGAATAACCAATTTGGGGATGGTGATGCACTGGACATGAGTACAATGAATTGGGTGAGACTGTATAGGATTTATGGGTTAACACTCCCCAATCTATAAAAATTGATCATTAGTATCCTTACCTCATAACTAGTGGGTGATAATGGTACCTAGAGGCTACTATACCACTAATCATTGATTATATACTAGATCAAGGATAGAGGATCTAAATCTTCATGGATTCATGAGATCCTAGCCCATAGTTATATATATTTATAATGTGTGGTTTGATTGGGAAAACTTTATATAAGTCACCCCATGTTCCTCATGAGTTGGATGTATGATAGGATGATTTCATACTATATGGGAGTGATTAGTGGGATGTAGGGGTATCAGGGCCTCATGATGGACATAAGTGGCACTATTATATGCCTTTCCCTAATATTTTAGGACCTTGGTGATATCAAATTTGATATCCTTTCCCTACCAAAGCATGGTTAGATAATGGGATAGGGGGACCATTTAACTTATAGTAGCCACTAGGGCCACTTAGGTTTGAGACATGATTTTATAGATTGAGGTACACCCAATGGATAGGGTGTCATAAAATTTTGGCAAGTTCTAGTAATAATTATAGGGGCATGTATGAGGCATGAATATGGAGATTAGGATGGCTATCTTAAAATCCACTTGTATGATGAATTCTTATCACTTTATTGGTCTAAATAAGACTATATAAGTAGTTATAGGATGAGTAAAAGCTCCATGATGATATAATATGGTGGACCCACCACTATCACTACCATAGAAATACCCCACACATTAATATCCCACACAATAGTAGTATAAGCATCAAGAACCAATAGGCAGAGATGATGAGTAGCCTAAGTACATCGAGTTGGATGAGGAACTAAATGTGGATGAGTTCAAGGCTAAAAAATATGACTTTTATCTAGACTAGCATGAGGATTACCTAGGTAAAGTATTAATTTGTACATTTCAATGTATTACTTGATACTTTTTTTGAAAATTGATTGTTTAGTTTATTTATTTGTTTGATTTTTGCATGACTAGATTTGAAATTTATTCTTCTACTCTATTTTTTTATATGTTTTGATCAAATGGAATGCCATGGTCATGGATATCATTATCAACTTATTTCATCTAAGAATAGATATGTCTAGAGATGAGGTTCTTGTAGATCCTAGATTTCATATTGGTATAGGTCAAAATATTGTTATCTTCACTCTAGCCTACCATGATTTTATGATACTAACCAAGTTGAGGTCGAAGAAAAAAATTATTGAGTTGAGATCCAAGAGATTATATGCCCTAGTAGATATGATGGTGTCTAGTGGAGGTTGGGCTTCTTATAACTATCAAGCATGAGGCATGGATTCATAGGGAGGCCCTAAAGATTAAAGAGATAGGATCCCTCAATATAGAGAGATAATTCTCCAAAGTAGTACTATTAGGATACATCACAAGATATGTATACCCTATGATTTGTATGCATTAGAACCCTCCCAAAGGAGGAAGATAGGGTATTAGGGTTGTTATTGTCTATTTTTTACTAATTGTTGACATCTAAGACACACTTTCACTCTACATAGGTAATTTTATTTGAGATTTATGTTTTAAAAACTTGAAATTTATCATACTATAGATAGAGACATTTGGTTTAATTTTTAATGGCTTATCATCATCTGTGATGGGCTTTAATTTTCATTCTTTAATATTTTAGTTTATGCCTCTAGATGACTATGCATATGATGATATATTATATATATCTATATTTATATTCTATTTAATATGCTTATACATATGAGAAAAAATTCATTATGGATATATATATACATACATATGTATGTATATATGTATGTACACACACACACACACACACACACACACACACACACACACACACACACACACACACACACACACACACACACACACACACACACACACACACACACACACTCACTCACATATATGTATGTATATGTGTGTTTATATATGTATGTATATATGTGTGTGTATGTGTGTATGTATGTATGTGTGTGTGTGTATTTGTGTGTGTGTGTGTGTATTTATATGTAGGTATATATGTATATATTTGTGTGTGTGTGTGTGTGTGTGTGTGTGTGTGTGTGTGTGTGTGTGTGTGTGTGTGTGTGTGTGTGTGTGTGTGTGTGTGTGTGTGTGTGTGTGTGTGTGTGTGTGTGTGTGTGTGTGTGTGTGTGTGTGTGTGTGTGTGTGTGTGAGTGTGTGTTGTAAGAAATAGATATATGTCCTAATCCTTTGTTAGCAAAGGGTAAAATGTACTTCTTGATAGACTTATAAAAATATAACTTTATTAGTTTTGTATAGAGATAAATAGACTCAAATGAATCAATAAATGGGATAAAGTTACCTTTTTCAACATAAGCATATATAAAAATTTCTTTAATATAATTTTAATTTAGATAGTTTTTTATTTAATAGTGTTGTTGGTATTATTCTATATCAACCAATCACTAAACCATAGGTACCATAGAGTTGATTATGTTACCAAAACATCTTAAAACTTATCTAGGATGATAAAACAAAGGATTATACTAACCTAGTGTTTTGGTAAGAAATAATTATTTATAGAGATAAAAGATTACCTGATTAGAGAAAGGGTATGTCTCACACAGACATGACCATTGAGTTGTGTTGTTTTGGCTTGATATTTATACTACAACATTGTAATAGATTATATATAGAATATAAGATATAATATACAAAGAGGAATTATAAGAGGTTACAAAGTAAAGAAACCTATGTGATTGTTTAAGGTGGTATAGAGTAAAGACTATATGAATAATTGCATTTGGCAATTATGATAAATATATAAAAGGATTAGAGTAGGAAATAATGTGTTCTATGTATTATGTATGAGTTATTATTAATATAGGTATCACTTCTTTATAAAGTGAATATTAGGGAACCTAATAAAAATAAACCCTTACGTACCACTTCTTTTGAAAGTGAATATTAGGTATTCTAATAAAAACTAATCCTTATAGTATATTAATCTAACTAAATTTAACTTATTTCAAAATAAGACTATTTGTAGCCATTAACTTCAAATTTTATGTCAAAATTTTGTGGGGCATAATGGACTTCAATAGACTAATGTCTAGGGAGAAGTATCCCTTGTATTTTTTTAAGCCAATGTTAATTTAAATAGAAGAGTGGAGGGGAGAAACAAAAAAAAAAAAAAATCACAAATAATCTAAGAGAAAAGGTGAAACACTACCAAATAAAAAGGAAACTATCAAATATTATGATTAATTTTTTAAATCAATAGTGCAAAAGTTAGAGGAACATTTGAATAAAAAATAAAGAATATAATGGTTCATATCTATATTAATCCCATGTATTATATCTAATACAGATGGGAATATCTTCAACACAATTATGGAAACATTAGAAATGGTGTCAAGTCTAGAAGCACAAACATGGAGAAGAGATACAAATACTTCATTTAAATACCATGTTGAAAGATTAAAATTGGATTTGGAATAATTGAGACAAAAAAGATATATAAATGAAGGGGGATGATTATTAAGTATTGCACAATCAGTACACAACACCATGAGAAAGAATCCAGTGCACCAATTATTGTGAAAAAAGGAACTCTAGGATATAATTCCCCTATAGTGACATAGAAAAAAGAGTAGTGATAGTAAGATTAGAACAACCACCAATAATAATGACTCCACTATCTCAAAAAGACATATATGGGGAAAGGATCTATTATGGTATATGTAGTGTATGATCAACATCCACAACATTTATAATATATAATGGAGGTGGCACCCACTAAAAATAAAATAATGCATCACACTAATTATGGGTCATTAAATCACTATAATCATAACTAAACCACTATAGATGGACTTGCATATGTCTAGGACAACATTAAGAGAAGAGTGACTATCATAATTACCAATGAACAATGCTAGTGTATTGTACCATGGTCAAAAATATCAATAAATTCCAATAATTTAAAATAACCAACCATGGTAATATAATAAAAATCAAGAAGGGTATAAGGTAGTGAGGGTGGATATAGAGGAGGATACTGAAGAAGGTGAAATTAACAATCTAGATAAAGCTATAATAAGAATTATAACCAAGGGTATAATCAAGAAGGACCCCTACCAATATGTTATAAATGTGTTAAGGTGGGGCATATTTATATAGATCATGATTAAGAACCACAAATGGAGTGTGGACTCTACCATGAAAAATTGACACATGATTCATTTCCATGCCACAAAGTGGCATAATTATAAAAAAATGGAAGAATTAGTAGATTCCCCTAGCAAAAGTGATAAACATCTCATAAAATTTATAAAAGCATATGATATGAAAATAAACTATAATAAATTTCAATGTGGAAAGGAATAAGATAAAAAAAAAAATAGAAGAAGAGGGAATTTCATCCTAAAGAATCACAATGTCAAAACAATTTAAAGAGTGTCAAGAAATAATAAGAGAAAGAAAAGAGAGGTTGTGAAAGAATTCTCTCTATATCATTAATAATGATTCAAAACCATGAGTAGTGGTAACCACCAAAAGTGGGAAGAAGACATGAAAAGGTAAATAAGTAACCATTAACTCTAATATAGAATCAGAGATAGAGGTGGAAGGTGAGAAACTTAATATCTCTAAACATGATCACATTTTAGATAGAATCAAGAGACTAATAACAACAAAATAAGAGAAGGATCGGCTTAAATTGACCTATTTTGATGAAGATAAGGTCAAGGACCTTAAAATAATAATGATATTAATAAATAAATAAATAAGACCTACTAGTTAAGCTCACTCAATTTTGTAAATATTAAAAAAACAAGAGAGAGAACATCAAGCATAGAGAGTAGAAAATAAAAATATAAGTACAAAGAATGTATTTAGAACAAAACAGAAATGGAAAACAATTTTCCATTTTGTTAAATGTTAAAATAAATGGTAAATAAATAAAGAAAACACTCTCAGACCTTGGCATAGATATAAATATGTTACTATAGAGCACGTGTATTTTTTTAGAAACTATAGTTGCATACAATGACATGATATTTCCATGGTTGAATTTACTCCACACTCACCAATTGGGACTTTATATAATGATAAAGTTAACTTTATGGGTATAAATAAAAAGTTATATTTTGAAGTAATTTATATGTATGATACTAGTTATCAATAATCTTTAAACCTAAAATGGTTTGTAGACTATAATGGGTCTTTAGATTTTGAATAGGAGGAAATCACATTTGAAATAAAACTATTAGTAGTTCATTTTCTACTAGAAATCATAATGGTAGTAGCATGGTCATAAGAACTATGGTTAGGAGATGAAGATAGTTAATTTGATGAATTCATTTGAGTATATACTATTAATAAAACTATAATAACATATGAATACACATAACTTTATGATGAGGGGGAACTAATAATGGAAGAGGAAGAAGGAGAAACATAATCAGGAGATTAAATTGAAGCCTTTATGTATTGTGAACTAGAAACTACATTATGGAAGGTATGTTGCATAAGAAAAACACCATACAAAAGGAAAATAACCATCACATTGTAAAATTTGGTACCGTATAGAATATCTCACTCATAGAATCAGTTTCACATAATAAATTACCTAAGTTTACCATCATTGGTCTAGTTGATGACTGTTTATAACAAATGATAAGATTATTTTAGCAAGAATGAATAAGGATGAAATTAATTGATGATACACTCACTTTTTGCATATTACTTAGAACAAGGTTTATAAGATTATAAATCTACTTCTATGAGATAATAATTTATGTGGGAAATATTAACCCAAGGATGCATATTGACATGTGAAAAAATAAGGACAATAAGAGCATAAATTTATAGTGCATATGAAAACAATTCATTTTCTATATACTGGACATGATCTCAAAAAGTTGGTACCTGCATCAAGATATGTGGAAGGGAACTAATACATGAGCAAACATAAAAACTTATTTATATAGAACTTTTGATTTTTGGGACCCAAATACTAGAGTCTGTAGAACTATGCACAAGATTAAAATTATATTTTATGCAAGACTCCACCAAAAAAAATAATTATCCAAAATAAAAATAGATAAAAAAAAAATGGTTCATATGGATTATTGGGAACAAATTATAAAAATTATGATATAATTATCAAAAACTACAATAAGAAATATAAAAATAAGATAAGTTGAGCAACTAACATACTACATAAAAAATACAAAACATTAAGAGAAGAGGATGCAAAACAAAAATTATAAAATATCAAAATAGACATTGAGGAAGGAGAAATACAACTCATTGATACCACATAGGATAAAAATCAATACTTATATCAACCTATTTAAATTATAGAATAAAATATTTCCATAGAAGGAAACCCAAAAAGGGTAAAAGTAGGTAACTATTAGGTAGAAGAAGTGGAGAAGATATCAAAGTTACTATTGGAATTTGAAGATTTATTCCCAAGAATAATTACTAATCTCAAAGGAATCAAGGAACATGTGGGTACTATAAAAATCAACTTAAAATGAGATATTAAACCACTTCAAAAAATACCATACAAACTAAAACCTAATGTGAAAGCAAAAGTCAAGATTGCATTGGATATAATGCTAGCTAGAAGAATTGTAACTTTTATGGAAGATACTAAATGGATAATCCTCATGGTATTATAGAATAATAAAATTAGTGAGATACTCATATGTGTTGATTATATAGAGTTAAATAAATCATGCCTTCATGACCCCTTCCCAACAACATACATTGAAGAGATATTGGAGAGAATTTTAGGAAAAGAAATATACTCATTAACTGATAAATTTTTAATCTACCATCAGGTCAAGATAACATTAGAGGATTAAAAAAACTACATTTACTATAGTATGTGGATATTTTATGTATATAATAATTCCCTTTATATTTAGTAATGCACTAGTTGTGTTCAACCGCATAATGGTGAATGCATTTTAGGATTTTATACATGAATTTTTGGAAGTGTATCTTGATGATTGGATGATATATGGGTTGATCAAAGACCATGTTTACCAGCTATAAATGATTTTTCAAATGTGTATACAATTTAACATTAATCTAAACCTTAAGAAGTGTATTTTGACTACACCCTTTGGGACCTTACTGGGACACATAATATGTAAATAAGGATTGATGGTATATCCCCTTCAAATTTATATAATCATAAATCTACCATCACCAAATAAATTAAAAGAAGTTATAAATATCTTTAGATATATTGGATATCATCCTAGATTCATAAGGAATTACATAATTATAAGCACACCCATTGAGGAATTATTAAATAAGTAACATAACCAACTATTATATTGGTCGAGATAATGTCAGTAGTCATTTGATGTACTGAAGAGTAAGATTAAAAGTGGCCCAATTTTAGTATTTATATGTTATAAAATCCCATTCCACTTAAATGTTGATGCATTAGTAATTGTAATAAGTAAGATTAGATATAGAATAAACCTATGGGAACATCGATCATCAAATTTCATTTACTAGTAAGAAATTAGAAAGATCAAAAAACAAGTATTCCACTATAGAGAGGGAAGCACTCACTATGGCCTACATGGTGCATAAATTTAGTCATTACTTATTACAACCCCCATTTTTTTTCTTTACATATCATGAACCAATTAAGTATCTAATAAATATACCAAAATTATAAGGAAGGATCTATGATTGGCTTATTGTATTCTAAGATTTTGATTTCAAAATTTGGCAAAACTTGAAAAAGCAAAAAATGGACCTAACTACCTGTAAATAATACAAACTAGGGAAGATATGGGACAAATTGAGGATGTTTTATTTTTGGATCTCACCTCTTCCACATGGAAGTATTCTACAAATATATGGATGGAATTACATAATTTTTATCTAGCAGAGTATTTCTAGAAGAATATAATACATTACAAAATAAAATATTGATGATTTAGGCATTTCCCTTTATGTTAATCAAAGGAACATTATACAAGAAATGAAGTGATTAGGTACTATTGAGATTGGCATTACCACATGAATGATATAATATCTCATGGAGGATTTTTTGGATGGTATAACTCTAGAGAAACTAAAGGTAAGAAAATTTTAATGGTAGGCCTATGTTGTCCATCACTCTTAAAAGATACACATATGTATGTAATAAGGTGTTGCATATGTCAGATGGATGGGAAGGTTGAATGCTAGAGATGAGATTCCTATCTACCTAGTCTTGGTGGTATCCCCATTTGACAAATTGACAATAGATTTTATAGGAACCATCAAACCTATGGAAAGAAAAAATAATGGTTGGCTCAGTATAACTGGAATAGAATACCTCGCAAGATGGGTATAAGATATCCCATAAAAACATTTTAGCATAAATATTTTTGTAAAATTTATGTAAGAAAATATATTTACAAGGTTTGGATGTCTATTGATTATAATGAGTGATCAAGGAAAACACTTTATTAATAACACAATTATGGAATTTATAATTTTTTTCCTAATTTAGCATCATAGAGTCACTCATTACCACCCATAAGCAAATGAAACTATTGAGTCATCAACAAAGTATTGGAAAATGTATTGACAAATGTGTTCAATATATAAATAAGGGATTGGGATACTAAAATATCAACAATCTTATGGGATTATCATATAACTTATAAATGGTTGGATAAGTAACACACCTTTCAATTAGTCTATGCATTAGAAGCAATAATGCCAATAGAATAGATATTTTTGAGTTTGAGACTTGGAGTAACAATCAAGATGAATGAGACATATTAGATTTATAAAAGGTTAATATAATTATAAAATTTTGATGATAAAATATTTTTAGTAGTGTATAACCAAACATAAGATAAAATATGCCAACAATATTGGAAAGATAAACACATAAAAGTGAAATAATTTTAGATAGGGTCAAGGTGATACTATATTATAGAAAAGTATAAAAAGCTAAGAAATCTCAAAATAAGATGGATTGGAGCATATATAGTGTATAATATTTTATAATTAAGAGTGATTAAGCTAATAACATTAGCAGGTATGTTGCTAGACTAAAACCCTACACTACAGACAACTACAATGGAGTGCAGTAAAAATAGAGATAAGAGCATTAATGAGGTGACATTGTCCTTCTAACTGGTGAATTTTGGTAAAAGATACTAAGGTTATATATATCAAATGCTTAATTTTATGGTCATAGATCATGTCACTTCCCCATTACTTTGAACTATCCTCCTAGATGGGAAAATTTTAATAAGGTTTTGAGTTACCCCAAAAAATGGTTATCTTGGTATCTAGTTGTTTGATGCTACCAAAATAGAATAGTGGTATAAATAAGAAAGATAGGAAGTAGGAAAGAAGTGATACTAAAAAAAAAAAAACATAGGAAAAGATAAAATAACTCTTGGGATACACACACACATATATATACATACATGCAAATAAAAACATAATTAGAATTGTCAATATAGATAGAATAGATAGAAGGCAAACATAAAAATATGAAATTAGGTGTAATAGAATAATATAAATGTGTTGTAAGAAAAACATATGGTGGTAATTACATGTCTAAAAATGAATTAAAACATTTATAATTATTTATGTATATATATATATAATTAAATTAACCAAAATACATAACTATAAAAGAAATAAAAATAAAGTAATAAGAGAATATGATGTTTTATAAGGAAACTCATTCTCCATTGGTTACGTAGCATAGAATATGGAAATAAGATAAAAACATATATGTGGAATAAATAAATGAACAACCATAAAATGGAAATAATATAAATACAAAACTATGATAGTAAATAATGGATAATAGTAAGATATCATGGGATTTTAAAATTTAATAAATTCAAAATTTTCTTTGCAGTTATAAAATTTAAAAAAAATGGAAAGTCACAATTGTGGAAGAAAAACATAGGCTATAATAATATATAAGGATCAATAAGTCATAATCATAGTGATTTTATTCTTTTTAGACTATGAAGTTAGGTAGATTAGATAAAAATAAACTAAAATAGGCAAATGAGTGGATGGCAAGAGTTACACAGTCAAAAAAACTATTAAAATAATGATCTCACAAAGGATTAACATGAAATAAATGAAGAAAATACATATGAATATGCACCAAATCAAGTGGAAGGAATAAATGGACATAAATAATGAGTAATTGAATTAAAAAAGGCTCAGTGTGATTAATAGATAGAACAAAGAGGATATAAATCATGGGCTTGTTAATGGGAAAATTCCCAAAATCACTTAAGCACCGATACTATACTAAATTTATTTCTTATGTTAAGTTTTCAAACATGATTCAAAGATAATTCCTAAACTACTTAGATACAATAATGGAGATTCCTCATGTTGTTATCACTGAATAGATTAAGTATCCAAAATACAGGAAACATTCCATCAAATAAAAAAAAATAGATCTATTGGACACATTTCTATCTTTACTCATTCAAGGTGAATAGGATGGTGATAGTAGTTAGGATGTAAGTTTATTATATTTTTATCAATTAATCTATCCAAAATAACATGTGATTGATCTAAAGGTCTTTCCCTCATCACACATGTAGATGATACATACATATATATTAAAACATATTTGGTAGGAATTAATCATATTAATTTAGAGGTATAAAGAAGTGTGATGATGCAAGTAAACCCAAAAACCCAAAAATTAGAATATAATGAGTATAGGGTTATTTTAAATTTGAAATTTGATGCATGTAATCAATTCCCATACTTTATCCTTATGACAAACATGACCAAGGTATTATTGAGAAGATCCCATGAAGATATTTTGTATCTAGATTAAAAATACTTCATCACCCTAGAGGTGATTTGTGGAATTATAGGCCTTTTCCATGAAGGGCATTCAACACACAAGCATGATCACAAGAAAAACATCAACATCATATCCTTATCCACCCTTACCAAATCAAAATTTAATAAATGAGCTCTGTCAATTCATAATATGAATGATTTTAAGGTTAAATTTTCAATAAAGGCTATTTCTTGGAAGGTTTACTAAAAATATATATATGAATCAAAAATAAAAAATAGCATATACAGCATATGACATGGTCTCCTCTAGAATACAGTATGACTTGACTACCACTTTACATGAAAAATTCCTAAAGAATATATATAGAATCAAAAAAGGTAAAACTATACATGACTTTTGTTATGGTTAACCTTTTTTGGTGTTTGCCATGTACTTTATACACACTTCTCTAATGTATGAGAGCTGGGTATAATGGAGTTCAAATTCTTCCATAGGGTCACAAATAGTATATGCATTAAAGGGTATCCATATAATACACCAAGTGGAAAATTTTATATAATGGGAGAATATGATTAGGAATATTGTGGAAGGAAGATATTGAATATCAAATGAAATTATCCAAAAATACTATAATTTTAATTTACTATAGATGAAAACAACATATTTATTGAAACTTATGCTACAAAAGTGGTACCCCTTCCTCCTCTACCTTATGATATTAGAGATGAACAAGTTCAGGTATTCATCATTGCATCTAGAAGTCTACCACTAAATCCTAGGGCACAACAATTTATCAGTGAACTAGGAATGAGACCCTAGAAGGAGGTGGAAGAAGATGAGACCTTTAAAGATGAAACTTAGGGAGATTTATAAGCATTTCAACCTCAAACCAGTACTTGTAGATCCTCTAGATTTAGCATACAAGTAATAAATTTAGAAAAATTTCAATAATAAAGAGAGGAGGAGGGAATAAATACATTCATATTCAAGGATTATACTACTAGGGAGAATTTTTTAGAAGAATATATGGAGGAAAAAATGACTTCCCCTTACTCGTGAAAAATAAAAATATCACCTAGGGAAGGGTTTTCACCAATAACCAAAAGAAAAATTTGGACCACAGAAGATAAATAAGGGTCACCTACATCATCTTTAGTAGTAGGAGAAACTTTTTTAAAAATTATCAAAGTGAAAAGAGGGTGGATTACATACCCATAACTAGAGTCTAAGGGTAAGAAGAAATAAAAGGTAGTTAAACCAAAGATCAAATGGAAAACCCTATTAACATATTCAGAGACTGAGTCATATGAACCAAGATATAAATAAGAAATCAAGGCTAAATAATAAATAGAGGTACCCATATAATTACTTGGCATAAGCACTCTATTAGGCATATGTCACAATAATGGTTGGATATGTATAGTGGGTAGACTAAATATAAATGTAAATAACATAGAGAAAAATAAGGTAATTAGAGAACTTTTAAACTATATTGACATTAGTTCCTATGAACTAGATGACATTATAGGCATCCTTTCAAAGTATTTAAAAGATGATCTAATACATATTAATGAGAAAATTAACTAGGCCAATATGAATGTTGAGAAATATCAAGAGGAGGCCCTAAGTAAGACTATCACAAAATCATAGATGTCTCTTGTAGATAGAGAGATTAAGACAACTCCAAAAAATGGATCTAAGATCTAAGTAGAAGACAAATTTAGTTGAAGTGACCCTAAATAAGATAAAATAATTATAAAAATCCAAATAAATATAAGAATAAACTATCCAACAATGTTAGCTACTGAAACAAGAATTGAAAGAAGAAAATAAGAAGATTTGGTAAATTGCAGAGTCAACCAATCAAAAGGCTAGACATCTATTGGAGAAATAAAAAGTAGATAAAGAAGAGGTAGAAAAAAATAAGACAAATAAAAATATAATAAATATATATATAAATAGAATTGAGGATGAAATAATAAGGAAGGAACATGAGGAGGAAAGGGTAGAAGAGGAAAGATTAAAAAAACTCATAGAGGAAGGGGAGAATTAAAAGAAAGAACAAAATAAATAAATAAAAGAAGAACAAAAAATAAAATAGATGAGTAGGAGAGAAAGATAAAAATAGAAAAAATAATAAAACTAGAGGGGGAAATTATAAAATGATGGTAGAAATAAAACAAAAGGAGGAAGAAGAGATAGAAATAAGAGTTATAAAAGAGAAAGTAAATAGAAGAGAAAGTGGCTCCATATGAGAAAGGAAAAAAAATTAGGTAGTTAAAATATTGAGGATACCACCTAGATTCATGCACCAAACACTATAAGAATAATGGGGAAGGCTAGAGCATCTAAAAACTCCTATGGATACATTGACATGGTTCAAGGTAGAATTGGCAAAGTATAAGAAAAAGAATTCCACCATCATAATTCCATCAAGAATCCTTCAACCATTAATAGAGGATTAATTATAGTGGATTTATAGAAGCTAACCATATATACAAAGATATGGTGGGATAAACTCTAATCCAAAGTGGTAGAATGGATTATATGGTAAGGTGTGTTGATTTAGAGGAGGGTATTAAGAAAATTATATCTGCCCTGACAACCACACAACCATAGTTTTGTTTAGACATAAATCTACCAATAGAACAATAGTTGGTGAAAATAGTGTATAACTTCATCATCCATAAAAAATTTATGGTATATATAATCCCCATCAAATTAGAATCTAATGAAGAGTATTGAGAGGAACTATTAGGGCACCTTCTAGTAGAAAATTAGGCTAATAAAAAGAGTATAAAGTGCAAGTGGGAAATATGAAGCAAAAATAAGAATATGAAACCACCTAATTTGTGTACTCATTCATTTGTCCTCTATGGAAAAAATATAATAAAAATGAGCTAGAGGAAATTGAAAAATAGTTGAGTGCAACTTCAACTAGATTTGGGCTTCAACACATCCCTTCAACAATAGAATGCAGAAACATGATATCCCTACATGAGCGGTACAAGGATAAATAAAGAGAGTGAATATCCATCTATTAGGAAATTAAGGATTATCATGAGTTATTAAGAAACCAGATGGATAAAATGGATATTTGAATCAAGATACATAGATTATCTAGACTCGCTAGAAAAATCTCCAATCTAGAATGACATAGTATTGACAACAAAAGTGAACATGGCCAAAGAAAACATGATTATGGATGAAAATAATATTTTTTTTATTGAGATAATTTTTCTAATACTATGGAAAGTAAGTATGATAAAAATATACCCAAATAAGGAGAATCAAATCAATAATCTCTAATAGAGTATGAAAACATTCCTAAAATTTTGTTATACTTAGGTGAATTATATAATTTTTAGTAACTATCAAAAATTTAGGGTTATCTAAAGGATGATACAAAGGTCTAAAGCCTAAAAAAAATAGTATGATTTTCTATCAGTTGAGGACCAAACCACAAGTTTTTTAGAGTTGATTTTATTATTTTAACAACATAATACTTCTCCAAGATAATAAAATAGATGATTATACCGACTGGGTGATGAGGTAATAAATAAGGGTTTGTGGATACAAATGACAACTTGAGTAGAGAAAGGGAATGTCTCACACAAACATGACAATTGAGTTGTGATATATTGTCTTAGTATTTATACTATAACATTTTAATGCGTTATATATAGTAGAAGAGATAAGATACAAATAAGAATTATAGGAGGTTATAGATTTGAGTAACCTATTGAATTTGTTAAGGTGATATAGAGTAATAGTATATGAACAATTATATTCAATAGTTTTAATAAGTATCTATAATATAATAGGATTAGAGTAGGAAATACTTTATTCTATTTTTGTGTATGAGTTATGGTAAATATAGGTACTACTTTTTAATGTGAATATTAGGTATCCTAATCAATACTAACCCTTATCATACATTAATCTAAATAAATTTTACCTATTTTATCATAAAACTATCTACATCCAACAACTTCATATTTTATGTCAAAAAGTGTTTCTACATTTTTTTAGAGACACCCTACACCTTTTCTCATGTCACTAGGAAGACACTTGGGCTCCTCATCAAATACTATATGTAGGTAAGGGCATATATCTGCAATTTTAACCTTAGAAAACTAGTAGTATACGAAGTACCAACACCAAATTTCAACAAGGGGGAGAGATGTGGGATTTATATTTGAAGTTACATAATATTTTGACAAGTGTGTACTTTTTATTACTAAACCTTTACCCCTAAATCATTGCCCCATAAAACTACTAAGATGCAAGGGATAATCATCGAAGACAAAGATAGGTGAGTAAAGCCACCTATTGTTTTATCATGATAATGTTTATATTTATAAGGCACCATAAAATGAAATTCTGTCATGGATAATATTCTATACTAGACTATTGGCTAACATTTTATAATTTGTGGAAGAAGATGGAGGGAAAAGAGATGTACTCTGATTGTAAGAGCTAATGCAAGAACCAATGTAATGCTGATTTTGAGAATTATTTATAAGGGATAATAGGGTAATATGAGATTGGAGTTATATAATATGTTACAATTTGAAATTTGTATGTTATGAGAATTAAAAACCAAATAATTACCAAACATGGCATCTGATATGCAAGACAAAATGATAATGATGTAAAATGTAATATGATGAGGGTAATATGACATGCAATAACTATATATAGAAATATTTTAGGTGAAAAGACTTCAAATATTCATTGAACTACATACCCTCCAAAGTGCATAACTAATAGGCTCAATTATTTAAATCTTAACTCACTAAGTAAAGGCTTAACTAGTTAGGTTTGAATATCTGACCTTCTCCTTTATTATTTTCAATCTAGTTATCAGTCCTAAGGAAAAGGTATCTTATATAAATTGTGTGATCATGGATTTTTTTTTGTATCTTATTCCCATGAAATGAGTGTAATAAATATAATTATTTGTATTA
The DNA here is from genome assembly GCA_037957365.1 of Torreya grandis. NCBI lineage: Eukaryota > Viridiplantae > Streptophyta > Pinopsida > Cupressales > Taxaceae > Torreya > Torreya grandis. The sequence continues at coordinate 386,680 of JARHVA010003950.1, read as the reverse complement.
GTAATTTTATTTTCATCTAAAGTCTCTAATTCAACTAAAAACACATTTTTTTACTCATGATGATCAAGTAAACCTTGAAAAGAAACCCAATGGCTATTTATCTCTAACTATAAGGGTAGAATAGTGTTGGATCCAAACATAAGTGATTATGGGATTACCCTTTGGTAATTTTAATATTTTTCTTATAATCCCAAAGTTTTAGATAGACTTTTTAAGTGCCAATCTATTTTATAATCTCTAATAGGTTTGTACAATATTTAATTTATGGTTTCTTTAGTGGCCTCAACATGGCCATTAGCCTATGCCTAATACAAGGAGGTCGAGTGGTGTGATATAATGAATTTATTACATAGATATCATACTCAATGTTATTGAAAGGATATTTATTGTCAATAAAAATGACCTATGGGATCCTAAATCAATAAATGGTTTAGTTTAAAATAAATTTTGTAATGATTAAACTAGTGATAATTGTTAATGACATAGCTTCTGACCACTTAGTAAAATATTCAATGGTCATGATAATGGAATGATGAACATATGAGGAATCATGGGAGATATTACCCAATAAATATAAGCCCCAAATGGAAAATGACCATGGATTGATTATGGAATACAACATCCTAGTGTGAATATGCATTTTGTGTGAAAAGTGTTGATAGTTTCTATATTTGTACAAATAATTAATGACATCATGCTCTAATGTGGGTTATAAATATTCCATACTAGGGATTTTAAAAGTGATCATGTGGCCTCCAAATTTCCCACCATAAACTCCACTATGATAATGAAATCTAAACCTTTCTAACTCCTCCTATTTGATGCACCTAAATAACATGTTGTTAAAGGCTTTGTAATAAATAATTGTGTCTAAAATAAAATAATTAGATGTAATGATACAAAAAAAAATTATATTATGAATTAGTAGATTCAAGATAAAGTAGTAAATTAGGTATTTGATTATATCTATATGCCAAGGAGAGGAAATAATAGTATATTTTTCTATGTAGCAAATCAACTCATCAAGAGTCAGTGTCAATGAGATATTTGAATGCCAATGTAGAATCAACTAACCAACCATAAATTATCTATCCCTTAACAAAGTTTTGGTTAACATAAGTTAAAATAAAACTCATTTAGGAGTGTGATGAAACATCTAAATTTCATATAAAGGGTTGACTGAGTTATAAAATTAAGCAAGGCTTGAGATCTCATGATAACTCTTTTTTCCTAATTAAGCATATAATTTTGTAACTGCTTGGTCGTAAACACTATAGCTAAGCATTCACTTTCCAATTGAGTGTACGATGTATCATAATCAATGAGGGTGTGGATAATTAATTAAATGACATATTATTTTCCAATATGATCATCTTGAACCAACATGCAAGGAAGAGACACCTCAGTCACCCTAATGCAAATTATCAAGGGTTTTTTAGCTTGGGTGTCATAATCATGGGGGTATACATGAGGAAGTGTTTTACTAATTTTAATGCCTCTAAAAATAATATGTCTAAGTTAGTCCACTTGTCTTCCTAAGTAATTTATTTATTAGATGAACTACATATGTAATATTAGGAATGAACCATCAAATATATCCCAACTTACCCAAGAATGTTCCAATTCCTAAAATATTGGTAGGGTCGATATCAATACCACATTAGGAAATTATATAACTTAGGATTTTTATTCCTATGAATTTAAACACATTTTTTTTGTTAATATTAAAACCATATTTGATGAATAATGTCAATATGGTGCCTAACACATTTAGATGATCAATTTGTTTCCTCACCTTCTTGGACAGCATCTACATAATATTTAACTATCTTCTAAATAATATCATGTAATATATGTGGCATGGCCCTCTATTATTTTATTCCAATATTTTTGAGATATAATTTCATCAAACCATGATAAAATGTCCCCCATAATGTATTGAAGGAAGTCTTACTTTCATCTACATCATAAATGTAGATATGATTGTATCCTAAGAATCCACATATAAATTATAGAAACTCATGTCTTATTGATGTGTCAACAATGATGTCAATAGAAGGGATAAATAATTAATCTTTTGGACATGTTTTTTTGATATCTATAAAATCTATACATATCCTAATATTATTTTTATGATTGAGCATGGGGGTAGTGTTGGACATCCACTTGGAATAGTCCACTAGTTTAAGTAATCTTTCATAAGCTTTATAACTTCATATTTTACCATCAATGAAATTTTAGGATTGATTGGACTAAGCTTTTGTTTAAATTTATTTATTTCAATCATCATAATTAGGTTGTAGATAACTACTTCAGGCTTGATCCTAACCATATCAGTGTAAGAGAAGGAAAAATCTTTTGATAGCTCAATTAGTATTGCTTTTGGTCTTCTAATTCTTGTGTAGAGAGTGAAGACCTAAGATTTATAATTTTGGGACTCTCCTCAATCCCAATTTTAATGTTAATGTTTTATTTAATGAGTGAGAAATTATCCTCATCAAATAATTCAAGGGATGGGAGAAGATCGATAACTTCACCCTCTACATTTAAAATGATGTACTCATCATCAGAGGACAAGTAATCCTTGACTTGGAAATAAGAATCATAGTATTCATCCCTAAAGGATGATGTGGGATAAAAATTGATAGAGAAACCCATTTTTTGGTGGAAATATGTACGGTCATCCTAAGTTCACAAGAACTCCTGAATAGCCTCATCTTTCTCACCTACATCAAGGAATAATAGACTTTCATCTTTTATAGTATGAAAAATAATTTCATCACTAGAATTATTACATACAATATGTTTTATCTTGATTATTATTTTGAAATTAAACTTTGGTATATTTGTATGAGGTTCTAAGCATGAATATCAAACAACTATGGAGTTAGAAATTTAGTTCATTTCCCTAGGGACTACCTCTATAGAAATGAAGTCAAAATCTTTAGCAATTTTGTGTATAATTTTTTTATACAAATAAAGATGTTAATTTTTTTTATATACCTTAGAGACTTGGTTAGAAACTAGTTATGAGTTTCCTTGGATCCTTGAGTTTTACACATAGACATTTTTCAATGATCATGCTATATAATAAGTCTTCATATTTGGCCACATTATTTATACACCCAAAGTCTATATTGAAACCAAATGTCATGATTCATCTCTTAGGATAAATTATAATAAATCCTACCCTGTCCCTAAGTGACATTTGGCTCCATCATAGTAGAGGACTCACTAATCATGTGTAGATAAGGACTAGTCGATGATAGAAATTTTTACGTCAATGAATCAACCCTTTTGCCTCTTGTGAAGGTTAAGATAGAGTTAAACAAATTTAATTATACAAGGTATATGTAATAAAAGTGGTCCTATAATGTGTCATATGTTTTTGTTAATAATTTTGGAGATAAGTTAGCAAATCAAATATTGAATTATGCATCGTTATATTTTAGAAATTAGATTCGTATTCAATCATATTATATGTAATCTAACCATCCAACAGAGTAATGTCTATGAAATATATAATCTCTTGAAGTAAATTTTCTTGATCCCTATAATATTGTTTATCAATATCTATTTATCAATATCTTAATGCCTCAAAACCTAAAATAAACAAAGATAAAAGAGCCTAAAGAAACTAAAAGACAAATAATAGAAATAAAAATGAAATCTAAATAAGGAAATGAAAATAAAACATATCATATTAACAACTACTATAAACTAACATATTATAAAATAAAACTAATTAGAACTTATTCTTATATAGAAAGTGATAGTAAAAGTATTAAAGTAAAGGAAAATTAACAAGACTAGGAATGATTTGTAACAACTTAACCTATAAAATAAATTAATCTAAGAAAAGAAAACAATGTAAAATAATCATGATCAAATTAATTAAATATACCAACTAATAATAAATTGAGTTTCAAATATAAATAATTAGATAAAAAAACTAATGGATATAGAAATAAATCTAAAATCTAAAACTATTATTGGATTAAGTATAGAATATAAAGAAGCAGATCAAGAAATGATAAACAACTAATGATAAGAAAAGGTAAAATAAAACCTTAAATAAAAATAAACCAAAATATAATTTAAGATAAATAGAAAAACATAATAAAATTATTACAACTAAAATATAAAGATAAAACAAATTAAACCAACTGATAAAATATGAGATTAATATTAATATAAAGAGAAATTAAATTAATTTAAATTTGGACTGAAGATAAAATAAAATAGAGATTTGTGAGTCTTGAATCAAGAGTAGTATTAAATGAGTAAAATAATATTTTATTAAGAAACAAATGGATTATGGTTACAAAATATTCTTCAATAAAAATCAAATTATAATCAACAGATCAATAATTTATCATAAATTGTGATATATTCATCATTATTTAGGTAAATTACTAGGAGTTATGCACATATGAATTCATATCTACAATCATCCAAATGATATTAACATTTGATGATCTTCAAATAATCAGTTATGAATAATTCAAGAAAACTACATATGCCTACGTTACTCAATAATATTACTTCACCATCATAGAATATATTATTTGATCTATCTATAAATGATTATTCAATCTCAAAAATTCTTGCATAGAAAATAAAATAAAAGGATGGAATAAATTCAAACTTATAATAGCTCTTCATACCTATACGTTTCTCCCTTTGTTATGTTTATTCAATCTGTTTATAAATTAATTATCCCCCTATGTGGTTATGAATCAAGTTATAGCTAAATTTTAGTTAGTCATAGTTAATATTAATATACTTCTTAAAGTCAACTAGTTTATTTATAATATATAAAGCTCATAACATAACTTTATAAGTTGAATTTTTTTTAAATAAAAGATATCAAATTAAATAAAATAGACCAATTAAGATTTATAATAGGTGGGGGACCTTTAATTACTTGAAAACATTCAAATAATCATCTAATTATACAAAAAATAAACATTTAATAAATACTAGCAATTGAGTAAATTTAATAACTCCTAACATTTTAACCATAATCATTTATCCATAATAAATTAAGTAAATATAATAAAATTGATATTTTATGTATAAAACAAGCTTTATACCATATAAACCTACTAAAAGAAAACCAAAAATAATATTCACATACTCAATATTTAGTATCATGACAAAAAATATCAAAGTATCAAATATCCATAGAAAACTAAATAAACAATCAATCTGAATCAACATCTAAAATTAAGTCAATCAAAGGAGTACCCTTTTTAATTTGGTATTTTATGTACTCCATGGAATAAATGTAAGCTCAATCAACCATGTACCCTCATAACTATAATCAATCTCCAAATTCATTTTATTGAGCATCCTAACCACCATGGGCTATATTGTAAGGCTACTGTCACATTTCTTGATAGAGGAAGTAGGTCTCTCAAGTACAGGTGAAGGGGGTCTAATATTAAGTGGCACAAGTGACTTTGAATAAACAAATTTTATATTAAAATTAATAATATGTTCATGTTAACCATGCAAATGAGTAATATGTGGGACATATTCAACAACAATATGCATTATTTATGAAGATTCACTTTGAATGCCTCTTTTGTATGGATGAGGTCTCTAACATGATCCCCTCCATCCTCCATTACCATGAAAACTCAATTAATTATAAAGTATACTTTCAATAAAATTATATATAATAGGTTTTGAAGCATCAAAATGAACATATACATGGGTTCCATGGTTTAAAACTATAGAAAAAATATTAGCAGCCCTATGATAGTGAAAGAATCAAGCTTGAGAATCACTCTGTGAAGGAGTATCCTCATTATGTCAATCATTGTTTCTATCCCAAACATTTTTTTCAAAATAATTTTAATTGGTTAGGGGGAGGGGGTGTCCACCTAACATAATTAAATAATCATATCCACAATAATCAGTCAAACACAAAATTATCAACCAATACATCATCAATTTATCATTAATATTAATAAATATCCAAGTGTTGATTCTGAAAAACTATTAATACTTCAAAACTCATAAATTTCCATAACTTTAATTGACAATTGAGAAAGGATATCTTTGCATCAAAATTTAGTCACATTAGTCATGAAAAAATGCCAAGTATAATTAATATATATATGATTGTTACACCAATATAACCTTTAATAGATGCACCTCATAATATGTTTGAACCATTGTGAGCAAGTTAATACAAGCAAATTGTTTATGGAATTTTCTAAAAAATGCTTGTATAGAAACAAAACAACTACCTTATATTATGCATCCTTTACTTACTACATACATATCCATATTATCATAAGCTAATAAAAATACCAATGAAACTCATGAAATAAACACAAACTTGCATATGTCAAATCTCTCATGCAACCAATAACATCTGACTTTCAACCTTATATCAACACACATTGACTGATTTCATTCAAAAAGGCATAAAATATAATGAAAATATATCAATTGACCCAAATAAAGATAAATAAAATAATATATATCAAACCTTATAAAAATCATAACTCAATCAGTCCATCTTAACAACTATCATCAATATATGCAATTGAAATAAATAACTTTATCTCAAAACCAAAACTCTGATATGCACTATTTCCCCAAAATGACCATATATTATGTTAATGAAATAAAATAACTAATAATATATTAAATCCCCTTGTAAAAACCACTAATGCATGTCATTAAAAAATTGATTATGGCCTAAAAAATCAAAATCTTGATATGCATTACTTTTACATTTTAAAAATAGGGTATGAAAATTGAGAGCATAACTTTTTTTAGCACAAATTCATGCAACTTTGGGTACAAATTCTTTGAAACCCAGTCTAGAAATCAAGTTCACACAAAAAATGATATTATATATAATCCAAGTTTCAATAATGAAAAAAAAAAATTAAAGGCATTACAAATTCCCACATAGACTCAGAATATAGTATCCTAGCTTAAAAATCATTTCAAAAAAAAAACCTTGAGATGCACAACCATTCCATATATTGAACACAAAAATCAAGAATCTTACAAACTTTAAAACCAATTATATTTCCATATAAACATATCAATAGAGGATATTATTGACTTGATATATATTGAGAATAAATTTTATCAAAGGAAACCCACATGTAAAAGTTTTATGATAAAAATGAACTCATTTGAAAGATTTTCAAAATTCTATTATAATTTTTTTTCCATTTAAATTATTTTTGAACAACCCATAAATTATTCACTAATTATTTGACTGAAAATTAGAAAAAAATACTAAATATGAAACTAAATACAAATGGCCAAACAAATTTCACTTATATTCTCATGCATGCTAACAACCTAGACTCTTTTCGAGACATAAACAAAAATGAAACATCCACAAAAAATTTACCATCTAATTTAATAGCATGCATGGGTAGAAAGTTATTTTAAAATAATGTGAACTAAATACTAATATCCACCTCTATGAAACTACCATTTTATTTCCTAAAACTTTGAAGTAATATCATTTCTACATGTAATAACTATTTATAAAATCAAACAATAAACTTATATCCATACCTTGCAGACCCAATCTTAAATAAAATAGTTTTGTCCATCCTCATCATATTTCCTTCTCCTATCAAAGATTCACTTTTGTAGGTGAGTTTTTAAAATGACACTTTGATCAACAAAAACCAATGCTTAAATATTCCATAACCACTTATTAATTACCCATGATGATTTTCTAATATGTTATTGGTATGTGACCTTTACCAATAAATTTGAACTAGCTTGGCCAAATTATCTATCAACTAATTCACTTAACAACATGTTTATTCATTTTTCCAAATCAAATTCCAATATCCCTAACTGAGGTGAGTAATAAATTCATTAAATTATTTTATCTCCAGTTGTCCAATAACTATAAAAATTTAAATTTGAGCTCTAGGGCATTAACTCCAAACGCATAATATTGCCATGGTGGCTCCACTAAATAATGGTACATTAAATGAACCATAATTTACTTCAAACATAATTAAATAACCAAGGTGATAAATAAAAAACCTATCCCACCACCTTATAATTTATATCATCTTATTCCCTCCACCTTTTATCAAGTACATGCAAAGGGACCAACATGCTTATGATTAATATCAACTTTATGCAAAATCATATGACCTAGGTCATGTTTTATCATGAAATTTGTAAATTATGATTTTTCCATGGAATAAGCCATTGAAACTTAGAAAAAAATGTAGATTAAGTCCTGAAATACTTCAAATATTTTCAATATAAATAATACATGTTAACAATATGGCTATTAAACAAAAACCTAATAATGCATGTTATGATTATGGAACACAAAAAATGTATCATAACCAAATTTTCAATCATAATCTTCACCAATGATCAATGCATATATGTAATGTCTTGAAATTAAACTACCTTTGTGTAATGTGTTCATATTATTGATTTGAATCATGACAAGTACAATCAAGATAAACAAAATCTACATTTACCTTATTACTACCTTTGACTGCCAAGTCAAAATTTAATGGAAGTGATCATATTTGAGAGTGTGATGCAACATTCTAGTTGGATTAGTAGAATGCTAAAAATAAAAAAATCTTGATGATAAAAATAATTTATTAGAATAAATGAGTCAATGTTAGAGTCAAATCTACACAACTGTCAACCTTTACACAATGATCATTTTTGAAAAGAAAAGACCAAATTGTACCATGAAACTAAAAATAACACATCCAATGTTGATCCTAAATGTTATATTTACTTAATGCACCAACTCATTATATGAAATCACTTAATTAATGTTATGAGAAATTAATACTATTCAAATTATAAATTATTTCATGTTTGCATATACATAATGAAATTATCATTCAAATGAATACAAATGAGTTAGCTTACACAAACCATTTTAGACTTTATGATGAATGTCATCAATATGGCAGAACTGATCATGTCAAGACTTTTTAGAAAAGAAAGGGGTGATAAAAATATTCATAACATTGGTGACCTTATTATCCAATTTTATTTGTGAAATTAGGTTGTAACAATAATTTGTAATTAAATTAAAACTTAAGAGTGTGATCCAAGGTCAAACATTTCTCAAGCAACTATGTGTGAACCCATTTTAAAATGTAATGTATTTAGGGATGGATTATTTAGATATCATAGCATAAAGTATAATAAAAATTATAATGGGTAAATTTGGGCTAGATTGATAACAAATGCATAGCCTTGAATACAAATTCTAAAAATTAGTAACATTCATAACACATTAATATTCATTATATTTTACCATAAATACTTATCTAGAAATGATCAAGTGATAATATTTAAATAATGAGATATGCATTGTGTTACAATAGATCTCTCATGTCCTTTTCCTTTTTAATTATGAGAACTCAAAATCTTGAAAAATTTAAATCAAAACCAAAAAGGATAAAAATATAAAAACAATCAAATAAAACCAAAAATGAAAAAAAAAAAAGAAATAGAAAGCTAACTAAAAAAATAAATTGAAATGATGACCATTGACTAAATGATGTAACCAATTACATCAAGATAATTTAGGGGAAAACCATTATTTCTAAGAATATCAAGTATTCTATATGGACCAAGATAAAATGAATTAAAATTATTATGCTTACCTAGTTCTTCATGTTTTTTATCCCAATATAAAATAATATCACCAACATTAAAACACTTACTGGAAAAAAATTATCAAATAATTTATTTAACTTTTTTATAACATTTTCTAGATGTGGATAAGTAGTGGCTTTAGTCTCATCAAGGGCTATAATATTGTTAAGTTTTTGTTCAATGATAATAATATCCTTAGTTAAGTATTGAAGATCGGTTCTTATGGAAGAGATTTAGAGTTTTATTGTCAAAGTAGATTCAAAACCATAAGTTAACATAAATAGAGAATAGCCTATTATATCCTTCACCATTGTATGATTAACCCATAGTGCTTCTGAAATATTTAAATACCAATTGTACTTGTTAGCACATAAAAAAAAATTCATGATGGAAATTAGATTTTTTTAGTAGACTCTGCTTATCCACTTCCTTAAGGATAATACTTCAAATAATGACTACAAAAATTGAATAACATTCCAAAAATTATAATTAATCATTTGAAATAAATTATAGACAATTATTATAAATTATTTCATAGGGAATATCAAATATACATAAAAAAATTATTTTCAAAAATAGAAATGACTTCAACTATGACTGAAATTTTCAAATATTTTTCCATAGACCATTTAATAAAATAATTTTTGAATATTAAAATATAACTATGACTAACTAAATAAGAAAGATAAATATCAAAAATAAAATCAATACCCTATTTAGTGAAATGTTTATCTAGTATAATAGAATTTAAGGGCATTGCAGGTAATCTATCTATACCAAAAAATATTTTACAAGGTATACAAGTATGAACTAGCTTTTAAAAATATTGAAACAATGTAGGTCAATAATAACTTGCACATAAAACTTTATATGAAGTATTTTTGGCTACATAATGATCTCCATAATTACCTTCATGACATCCTCTATGAACTTTTTGAGTTTTATAAATAGGAACACAGATTATCAATCAAATGAACAATTTTATTATGAATAAGATAATTACATATATAGTGTAACAGACTCCTAAAAACTAAGAGTTAGCACATATCACTCCTAAAAATATTCTAAAAACTCCTATCTTCTAGAGTTTCATATGAATACTCTGATTATTATAACTTATTATTAACATATCAACTTATTTATTTTATTTTAACACACACACACACATGAAGAACTAATCCTTATTATTCCCTCCCTTAGTGTTGAAATAGGGTGAGGAACAATATTAATAAAGATAGTCTTCATCACTTTTATGATCCACTTCTTCATTGTTTGAGGAAGAACTATTTTCTCCTTGATCACTTTCATTTGTTGTTATTTCCATTACTTTATCATTCACTTTTTCATCTATAAAATCATGTGCTCTTTGTTTTTAGTTCAAGACAACATGGTTTGGCTTATTACAATAAAAACAAATGTATTTATCTTTCCTAATCATATGTTTAGATTTTTTGGAGGAGGTGATGGACTTATTTTGAGAAATCATCACTTATTTTTTTTAAGCTTTTCTTCCTTCAACAAGCAATGTAAAAATGACATTTTGTAAACTCAGATTTAGCTTGCTTAAGGTGAAAACTGCATGTGACATATTGTTGGGCATGTTATTTAGTAATATTGATTTTTCATAATTTTATTTGATGTCTTCTTTTATCCCTACAAATTGTTTTATTAGTGAATGAAATTTACTAATGTGGGATATTATATCATCTCCTTCTTCCATTTTAAAACCATATAATTTTTGCTTCATGGTTATTACTACACTATCAGCTTATGAACCAAATAAAGTATTTAGTGATTCCCATACTTATTTGGAAGATTTTTTAAAGTCCACATGATGCAAGTATGGTTTTGATAGACCAAGACCAATAGTTTCCAAATCCTTTTTATCTTTTATTTTCCACTTTTGAGATGCATCCACATCTCTTCATTCAGTAATAGTGCCATTTATAATATCCTAAAGATCTTTCTCTATCATTAGAAATTGTATTTGGATTTACCATGTATGGAAATCTTGGCCCTCAAATTTCTCAATATGACTTAATTTTTATATATTACCCTCCCTTATTTTTGACTTATTGGACTAGACATTTACAATAATACCGACTCTTTATTTTTATAACATAAATAAACTAAAACTAATTAAATATTGAATTTATAAAACCACTTTGACTACTATGACTCAAAATAAACTAAGACCTATATTTAAAAATAAAAACCTAAAAAAAATCTAAAAACTTAATATTAAAAATTTATGACTAATTTCATAATAAATCAAAACATAAAAAATAAAACTTTAAAATCTAAAACTTTATTTCCTAAAAAAATACCCAAACTGCTAATATTATTTTGAAAAACTTAGAAAACCATGGTTTTGTGGAGAGGAGAGTGTATTTTATGGAGGAACAAAGGTCAAGGATTGAGTAAAACATCTCATTACCAAGGAAATTTGTGTGGAGGAGCTCAACAACATGTTTAGAGGAGCAAGATGATCAAAGTATTGGTGATGAATGGGAGATTGCACATGAAGGTTGGGTTTAATGGAAACAAGAGATGATGGATGGTGGTGTATGGTAATTAATAGTAGAGGATGGTTCCATGGATAGATAATGAGATGAAATGCTAGATATTGACGATGTGTTGGAAATTGAAAAACTATGGCTGGAGACCAAACTCATGGGATGTACTTTGGAATTGATGAGAGGGTGTCAAGGGTCATTTAAGGACTATTAAGTACCATATATTATTGTTTAACCAAGATTTATCTTACTCAATAAAGATCCATTCTAATATAATGAATATTGAAATTGCAGTGGAGGCATCCATGAATGAGTTTAGGTCTAATTTTGAAGAGAGACCTATGTTGAATGGGATCCAACCACAAACAAAGTTTGAGAGATACATCTAAGAAAAAAATAGGACCCATAGAAACAATGCTAAGTCTAAAATCAAACTCCAATAAAAAATATTGATGCAAAATTGAGACAATAATAATCTTAAAACAAATGCACAAATCATGTGGTTACACTTTATTCTACAAATCTGAAACACGCTTAACAATTAGAAAACTACTAAACACAAAAACAAAATAGATATATATAAAAAACACTTTTTTATGAATATATACTACCAAAAACATACACAGTGATCTGTATTATAAATATATTGGATGAATAATAGCCTATCAAATGGTAGAAGCAATTAACATGGTCTACACTCAAGAGCTCTTGTGATGAATAAGGCTATGAATTACAAAGAGGTCTAGGGAAACCAATCTGATACTATATGAAGAGGAACATAAATTTTCAATTAAATGAACTATTTTATTATGAATAAGATAATTACATATACAGTGTAATAGAATCCTAAAATCTAGGAGTTAGCACATATCACTTCTAATAATATTCTAAAAACTCCTATCTTCTAGAGTTTCATATGAATACTCTGATTATTATAACTTACTATTGACATATCAACTTATTTATTTTATTTTAACACACACATGAAGCAATAATCCTTATTGTTATCATGTTTTAAACAATGCAAAAGAATGTCATTTTTGTTTTTATAAAAAAATTAATTATCTAATAAAGCAAACTTTAATGATTGAACTCTATGAAATCTTCTTTTTTTATCTAAATTATTAGGATGTGCTTGATTTTAGAAATAAAAAACTAATTCATGGTACCAATCATCTTGATAAAAAAAACAATCCCATTCACTCATTTCATGGCCAATTTTTTACTATTCAAAAAAATGAACAACTTTCATAGTTTATAAATGAGGCTTAGCATGTAATGAATCTTCAACTAAAATAACTAAACCATTTATACTTTAAATCATGTTTTTAGCCAAATGTTTTGCTTATTCATCTTATTTGAATAGTAAGTCATTTTAAAAGATAAGGGATAGAATGAACATTTTATCTAATAATAACCTTGTTTACCATAAACAACTATAGAAATTTGGTTAAAGAAGAAATCAAAAATAACACAATTTTTTCAATTAAGAGATTTCTTGTCTCAACATCTTTTAAAACTTGGCTCATATAACCAATATGTCTCTCTTCATGATTTTCATCATTTTGAGTAATGACAACACTTATAGGATTTTCAATAGCATTAGCATAAAGAATGAATCATTTATTTAAATCAGGTTTAACAAGTACATGTGGACTTGAAATGGAATTTTTAATGTCTTTAATGTTATTAAAGGTTGAATCAACACCCTATCCATATATAAGACTACTTTTTATTTAAAATAATATGTGAAGGATTAGAATTTTCAACAAAACTAGAAATGAATTTTTTTACGAAATTGATTTTGCCAAAGAAAGATCTAAGACTAAATTGGCCTTTTTGGGGTAAAAAAAATTAATAGATTTAATATGCTTTGAATCAATTTAAATTCCATTTTTATAGATAATATGACATTAAATTTTACCTTCGATGACTCTAAAAATAATTTTCCTAGGATCTAGATAAATTCCATACTTTTTACATCTTGTGAAGATTCTAAAAAGATGATAAATATGCTTGCTTATCCTTTTAGAATGCATGGTGAGATCAACTAAGTAGAATTGAATAACAGTGTTGATTAAATAATCAAAAGCTACATACATATTCCTTTGAAAAGTACCACCTACATTCACTAAATAAAATGGCATTCTATTAAATCAAAGGTTTCTATACATGTATGAAATGTAGTATTATATATATCTTCTAGATTTACAAAAAAATGATATAACCTAAAAATTTATCAAGGACATCATTTAATATCTTATAAATTGATACAAAATTTGATCAATACAAGTAAAAAGAAAATTATCTTTAACAATAGCCTTATTTATATCCCTAAAGTCTACACACAATCTAATATCACCATTATTTTTCCTAATAAGAGCTAAGTTAGCCACTGAATCAGAATATTTTATAAGAAAAATGACACAACCATCTAACATTTTATGAAGCTCCTTGTTGATGGTGTCTTCCAAAAAGGGGATTATTGTTCTAATATTTTACCTAATAATTTTTATACTAGTTTTTATAGGTATATCATGCTTAATTATATTGTTATGATAACCTTTAAGGTCTTTGTAAGACTAATCAAAAACATCAATCAATTCCTTAAATAATATAACAAATTTAATATTTTTCTTGGAAATACATTGAATTCCTAAATAAATGAATTCAAAATCTTCCTTAGTGCCAAGGTTAATATTAATATTATCACTTATTATTCTCATTAAAATCTAAACTTTTAGGCTAATTGTTTAGAGTGAACATTGACTCTAGGATGATTAAGCTAGTAGGCAATTTATTAGTATTTAGTTTTTAATAATCACCACAATTTAAAACATAGTCATCACGACAAAAAAAATCCTTGTAATAAATAATAAATATGCTCATCATAAATGAAAACATATCAATTTTCATTAAAATAAGGTACCTTAAGTATGAATAATTCAAAAAAAGTAAATTCAACAATCAGTTCACTTCCACTTAAAGTAGGTTTTAAAGTAAAAATATCGAGCTTATCAACTTGAGAATTTAATTCTCTAAGAATATGAGTGATACTAAAAGCTTCAAATTACTTAATAATTGAACCAAATTTATGAGTGTATCTATCGAGATGAATATGGCTTATCTTTAAAAAAATTCTAACTTTTCTAACTATCAATTTAGAATCTCTAAAGACTTCTAAATATTTAATATTTAATTATATAGATTTTCAAGATATAAACATAAGGCTTCAAATTTTGATGTATTATTAGTATTATCAAAAGATAATTTATAATCATAGAAAAATATCATCTATAGAATAATTTAAATAGATTCCAACACCACTACCATGTTGTGAACATGTTCCATCAAAAAATAAAGATTGTGTTACATCTTTCGAAAAGGTTATTACTTGATTTTGTTCAAGTTCATATAAATTTAACAATTCATAATTACAAATTTCAGTTTTTACATAAGCAACACTTGTTGGGATGAAATCTATGGGGTTACTATACCATTCCTCTCTTTGCATGAAAGTTTCCTCATTGCCAACATGAACCTAAGTTGTATCTTTGCTTTAAAAAGTACCAGTTACTATAGACCAATCTCTACCTAAAATCATAACATAATTACTAGGAATATATAAAACTTAAACATTAGTCATACACTTGATTCTTTCATATTGAGTGATATTGATAGAAATATTATGAAATTTACCACAACTTTTGGTTTGACAAGAATCAAAACCTATCCATTTTTTATTATCAATTTGATAATATATATCAATTGATCAACAATAAATTTATGAATTATATTATTTGAATCAACTTTATCAAGGATAAATTTAAGAATAATATTTTTAGTAATTTTAATTAAAACATAAAATGGGCGTATTTAATCAATAGGAGGATCATGAATTTGAGTAAAAATAGGAGATTGTTCATTATTAATAGATTCTCCTTGAAATACTACTATATTTTTTAGATTTAAATTTTTAATGGCTTTGTTAATTTTATAAAACTATCTAAGTAAATCAATATCTTGTAATAAATAAAAACTAACTTTGATTGTAGCCATATCATCAATAATATTATTAGCACCAATATCAAGATGATAAATGTGATTATATTCTTTGAGATTATAAGGAGTATATTGATTATAAATTATTTATAGATGGGTTGGGTAAAATGAATGACTGTAATTTTAGCTAAACCTATTTAGGAACAAAAATGCATATTAGGGGGTTTCAAATTTTACTAAAATATAGTCAAATTTTATAGACATATTACACCCTATAGATGTTTGTATCCCTATTTCACATGATAACAATTTATCCATTATATCTTCCACTGTTGTTGGAAGCAACTGGGTCGATCCTCATATTTGATAAGGACTTTAAAATTGATTTTTTTTCTAATCATATAAAAATTAATTACACTTGTTTAAATCACTACCAAACTAATAACCTCCTTCGATTTAACGAAGCATGGCCTAAAGGCTAGATCAATATGTTTTTGCTTTTGGTCTTGGGGTCAGTTATGTGTGCATATATTCCTCCTTTATTATGGGTAATGTTATTTACAACACCCTTAGACCATATGATACTAGTTTAAATATGTTAATCATATTATCTTTTTAAAATTTAGTTGAATGTGTATATTTTGGGGTTTGTTAATTATTGATCTTAGCCTTCTTTTCCTTTAGAATGCCCCTTGTAAATTATCTCAACCATGGTATGAAGTGTGAAACCTATAAATTTTTTAAATAAGCTTTAATTTCCTATGGGAGAGTTGTTTTAAGTGTTTTTATTGGCTAACTTTACACATTAGTAAATGGTAAACTTTACCATCTTGGCTTGATTGTATATCATGAAATTAAATCCAATATATTTCCTTGATCTTAATGTGGTTGTATTACTTGTTAAATTTTTGAGTTTTTTGTTGGTTATGCTAATCCAAGGAAGCATGAGATTAATGGGTAGTAAATTTTAGCATGTCATTTAAATCAATTAAACCTCTGAAACCATGAACTCATATTTACATCTAAATCTAGCTTCTTGAGTTTGAAGCTAATAAGTTGAGCAGAACTCCTATGCTCTCTTAGATGTATGTCATTTTCTTATTTTATGTATAGCTTGAGTGAGATATTATTTCTTATGGTCTTGGTTAGTATGCTAAACCTGGGGTTTATTGTTTGGTGTTGGTATTGTTTTATTAAATGTTTGGCTATTTAGTAGTGTGTCATGGCTTGTGTCACCTATATGCTCATAATTTTTTTATAAAACTCAGATGCTTGATTCTACCATCCAATTGATGGTTGGGGTGGTTAGGTCCATCGATGATTGGGATCATCAAGTTATACCCTAGGGTTTGTAACCTTGTGAATCATGTACTTATCAGCTATGGAATGGATTTATATGCTTATGATTTATGGATCTATCTTATTAGCATGTCATATATATTTGTTGATCATAATGGTTTCATTAATGTAAATCATTTTTATGACTATGGCATGGGACCTGTATCATGGACTATGTTGATGTGGAATTTTTATGTTGGTGATATGCATTCATGGTGATGCATACCACCTATGGGTATCATCACAATGCATGAGTGTCAAGCATCTATTAACTCTATTATATAATTATGATCTTTCATATTTATTGAATGGCTATAATATGGTACTTTTATAACTCGTGATGAAATTAAATGATTATTATTTTTTAGGTTACTTAAAGATAGATAAATCCATTTGAGCCATAAGTGTTCTTCTAAATATTCTATCTTTATTATTTTGGAATATGGAAGAAATACTATATAGTGTTAATCTTATTACACTTTGTAATGAAAGGTATCTTACCTTGAGATATTTTATATGTTAAGTCTAAAAAATCTTAATTACTTTGATAAATCTTATACGATTATATGAAAACCGTAAAGAAGGTTACAACAATATGCATAAGATGACAAAATTATCTTGAAAATAAGTTGATTATTATTATTAAGTCACTCCATCTTGAATTATTCTTGAGAAATTGGCCTTTGTAGAAGAAGTTGATCATTAAAAATCATATTGAAGGTTTTCCAACTATAATTCGGGTTAATGATTCATGAAGAATATGTATGTTATGTTATGGTTTGCAATAGTGTATCACTCAATAAATTATCATTTTTAGTTTATGAAAAATAGTATTATCCTTTTATTATGTTTTTGATACTCTTAAAAATAAAACTAAGGCATTATGGACTTAACATCATTGCTGGAAATGCTTGCAATTAAACACGTTAAACTCTTATGAGTTACTAGAATAATTTATGTATCAGTTAAATTTATGCCTTCATGTATAATGTAGAGAATAAAAAGATTCTATACATTTGTAGCTATAGTTTTCCCATGCTCTTCAAGTGACTTTATTTCATCCTTTTTTTATCCTAATGGATATATCACATGGTTGAAACCAATCTAGTAAAACCTTTACAACCTTGGATGTTGGGTTCAGTATATGAATAAACTTTATTGATGGGTCTCTTTATTGGACCAAGTCATTGGAATTTTATGTATAATTTATTTTTTAATATCTCTTCAAAATGAGTTTAACCTAATGGTTAAAATCATCAATATAAGTACTTATGAGACATCAATGGAATATTGGTGCTTGTTGTACTCTGTTAGAGTTGGTAAAGCTTTCTAAAGCCATATTAATTTATTGAGGTTAATGGTTAACTTTCCCTCCTTGCATTAGTTATACATATTTATTAGAGGAATATCTTATCTAATTATTCTAACTCGATTTAATATGCATTACATGGTATATGTATTAAAGCATAGAAACTCTCATGGATGGAATGTGTTGGTTATGATGTATATTTCCATATAGTATACCTACTTGTATATGGTAAACCTTGCCATATGGCATCCATGCTTAATAACTAAGTTTTAATAACTTAAATCTATATTCTCATTTCATATTCACTTATTTCTAAATCAATTAAGTGTGGAAGTCGATTCTATTTGAATAGATTTTATCATATTGGAATGTGTATACACATAATATTTTCAAAATTTTATCAATTATTGACACTTTGTATCTTGTAAGAACCCGTCAATTCTCAATATCTCTAAGTGCACACCTTAAGGGGTGAACCAAGAAAGGGGTGGGGAGACCATTGGTGCTTCATAATATTTTTGTCCCTTTTTTGACATGTTATCTACACATTTATCTCCTAAAACCATTTACCCTAAGATTTATCTTCTTAGTTGAACCCATTCCAATCATTTTCCACATTTTATCCTCCTTTTCCTTACCTAAATCTCATTTTGTCAATCATTTATATAGATTTGACTAGTTCAACCCTATATAGTTTTGGTTTATTTTCACTTAGGAGCTATTTTGACCTTTGGCCAACCTAACTCATGACCTAGTGAATTATTATTTAGAATTATACAGGGTTGACTGGGTCGACCCTATCAACTGACATTTTTAAAAGGATTTAGGGTAAGATTCACCTATATATACAATTTCATTTCCAACCATTAAAAAAGAAGAAGTGAATAAGAAGTAAGTGTGAATGAACATCTACTTATTGACCATTCTACTTGAGATGTAAAGCTTAGGTTTCCATACTTTCTTTAGAGATATGAATCTTATCTTGTGGAGAAGTCTTTTGGATGAATTGATAGGTTATGTATCTTAGATTTGATTTGTCTTTGTCATCCTTTTATACCATAATAACCTCTTAGAAAGCACCTTGGCCAAGGGAGATATTGAGGCTCAATAGGTTTGTCTTCAAGGTAAGTATTCCTAACTTTATTTCTTATTTATAAGAGTAGATAGATAATGTAGTTTTGCTTCTCTTCCATGTATTATAATTTTGTATACATTGATGTGAGTATATGTCTTCTATGCATGTTTAGTTTTTGTTTTGTTTCTAACCCCCACTTTGTTCCATAAGCTTTGGTGAGCACTAGATTAAATTTACTTTATTATTATTAGCATAGGTGAAATATTAAAACCTAGGACCCCCTTAGGGTTTTTATGTGATTGTGTTAGACTAGAGGCTTTGGAACCCTCCTTAGCATATTTTATTATGATAAATTATCCCCTAATCAAGTCTAGAAGATCCCCATATTGGTCATGTTCCTATGTAACAAATGTATTCCCAATTGGAACTGTAGGTATGTTCTATCTTCTCTAAGCCAAGATGTATTTATAGACATGATGCATTTTTTATTACATACATTATAGTGAACTTGATGTGAACTAACCCTTGTAGGATTTATTCACTTTTTCATCCTTTTATCATTATTTTTATCATATATTTATCATACTATGTTGACTACATCAACCCAATTCTAATTTTTATGTGCAATTTTTTAGGTATAGGCTAGTAGATCAACTTAGTCGACCCAATATAGTTTTTTAGATTTATAGACTTATAATCCAGACTACTAGGTTGACCCATTCAACCCTATACATTTTTATACATCATGTTCAATATACTAAGTTGACCCAATCGACCTTATATAGTTTAGGTATTTAGAAATAGGTTCTTGCACAGCTAGATCGACCCAATTGACCTTGTTAGCAGGATTTTCAAACATTTTTCAAGGTTCTTTGATATCAATCTCACTTATCTACATCTTTAGACCCATTAACATTCCTTTCTATCCTTTCTCTCTTTTCTTATAGTCTTTCCTTTCATAGTTTGTAGTCTTTAAAACTACCCTTATACAATCAATTAGATCAACCCTATCAACCTAATTCTATATTCTATGTAATGTCTAGATAACCGAATCAACTCTATCGACCCTATTATTATCAGACCTTGCTTCTATAGTATAGAGGTGACATTATCAACCCTATTCAATATTTTTTTCATACACTATCAACTGTATCGACATTGTACCTTATTTCAAAGTTTGAATTAACCTCTATATGGTAGTAATTAGCTCACATCTTTCATTATTTATTTCTTTCATGCTTAGAATAGATCACATAGTCTAATTAGGTGATTTTTAATAAATCATTTAGTTTCACTATTTTTTATTTTATGCACATATGACCAAATCACAAAATATTAACAATCACTTTAATAATTGTCTACCAAAGGTCAACCTATTTGGATTTCATCACCAAGGGGGAAGTTGACTTGGTTTTCTAGTCAAGTATAAATATGTAGTTAATGGTATATTCTAGATACGAACATGACACCCTTATCTCTATAATGTGTAAAGTGAGGGGGAAGGCCCCAATACGAAGCATGTACCATTGCCAATATAGATCTCTTTTAGCCCAAACTTCCTAAAACCATCCTTAAATTTATTTTTAGTTCCTTGCTTACACCCAACTTCCCATCACATTTAAAATTATGTTCTAATAATCTAATGAACATTTAAGTTGACCAAATAGTTAGCTTTTACTTTCCAAGTTGATGGCTTGTTCTTTATTCAATTATATTTTATATTGCAAAAACTTGCATTAACTAGAATTGGTGCAAGGATTTGTGATGTGTGTCTCAATTGGATAAACCTCATTACTCCAATAGGTTGTTTATTTCCCTTCAGTCCTTACATTTCTAGGTATTTTCAAAATTATTCTCAGTATATGGTCATTTTAGTTGACACCATCTATTTTAGGCCTTCTAATTTTACCTATCTACTATATTGGATTGACCCAGTCAACCTTATATACTTTTTGAGCCTATGTTTATTGTATTAGATCAACCTAGTCAACTATGTACTATTTACAGGCCTTATTCCCTATGTTTGGTCAACTTAGTCAACCTTATACTATTTTTTCCACTTCTTATTTCCTTGATTTTTCATTTCTCTTACCTAATTTTAGTCCTTTTCCTTCATCATAAATTTCCTATTTGAAGATAACACTGAGTTGAATTCAAAAAACATGATGAGCTTTGCCAACCCTAATAGATTCTCCCACATGTAGAATAGAGATCCTCTCCTCAATGAGAGTAATTTTCACATAGTTATTTACACGATGAATTATGGCACCCCTCCTAATACCTCTTTGTAACATAATCCTCTTTTTTTCCTAGAAGACCAACTTGAATTAGAGTATACCCCTGAAATGTTCTTCTTTGTTTCCAAATTTCCCCAACATTGAAGAAAGGATCCCTCTACCATTTATCATCTTATGATTATAAATCAATCTAAATATCCTCATTCACCTACTCCCACATTATTAAATGTATTTTTAGGTACATCTTTCTTTGACTCTCATCCTCTTCCCTTGATTATGACCCATTCTCATACCATGAACTCTTTTTTTTTAACTTCTTCTACCTCCATGCCTAGTATATCCACTAACATGGTAGGTTCTACATCTAGTGGGCCTCTTATAATATCCATTATCTTTAATCCTTCTACTAGTGCATCATTTTCTACCCAAGGCAATCATGCTTCTAGTACTTCCCCTTATTATCCATTCACTAGTCCATATTTTGCTTCAGAAGCAAATTTTGCCACTAGTGCTTCTCATTCTCATAGTTCCTCTCAAGCTCCTATCAATACCAATAGGGGTACACAATCCACTAATAATAATTCTAATGCTTCGACTAATTTTAAAAAAAATTATCAAACCCATCAATTATTTTTACAAACACTTAATCAAATTAATACCTTTCAAGCTCTTAACACAAATCAAATAATGAAAATGCAAAATCACCTTTTGTATCTTCAAACTCATCCTCAACCAATGACTTGGGGCATGCATAACAAAAATTATCCCCCTCTTACTCTTATATATTCCCAAGGAAAAATCATTCCTCAACCTCCTTTGGTCAACAAAATCGTTAAACATATTCAAAATGAGCCTCTTACCACTCAAATTGCTAATATGATATAGGAGGTATCACCCCTACAATTGTTTATAATGGATCAACTGATCCTACCCTTCATCTTAAAAAATTTGGAAATATTTATAAGGATTGGGTCAAATTAAACACATTTTTTGATACCAAGCTCTTAGCTAAAACCCTCATAGGTAATGCATTAGATTGGTAAAATCAACTTAGAACTCATTCCATTGCTAGTTTGAAGGATTTAATGAATTATTTAGTTCAAGAATTCTAAACTAGTGATCTTCTCGAAAACACTTTGGCCCACTTCATAAATTGTAAACTTATTGAAAATGAAACATCTCAAGTTTTTTTAAAAGGTGGAAAACTTTGTCAAAAAATTGTGAACATAACATGGCCAATGATAATATTTTCCATCTCTTCACTAAAGCCTTTTTTTCCAAGTTACAATATCGGGTCCTCACTCTCTCTCCACATACTTTGGAAGAGGATATTGACCAAGATAAATGTCAAGATCTCCTTATGTCTTAATTCAAGCCACCCAAACCTTCTACAAGTCCTCATCTCTTACTTTAAAAAAAACATAATGCTACCAATGATGGTGTCATGGACTCTTATGATACCATTCACACTATTCAAGTTGTCATTCTTAACCAATATTTGAAACCAACTCCTCCTTATCAATAATATACCAATCCTTATTTATCTTCACAAAATCACATCAAAATTTACAAACCCTATCCTTGATTGAATTACTTAAGAATCTACCTAGGCCTCTTCCAAGAGACCTTGATCTTACTTGTCCTATGAAATCCTAGTATGATCCTAACAAGTTTTTTTGGTTTCACACTAGTTGGGGTCATTCTCATGAAACATGTAGGCATATACATAATTTTTCAATGTATTTTTTTCTTGGTCCTAATTTTGATCATGATTGTATCATTTTAAAGCATCAACAAGCCTATAACATTACTTTTAAGTCTCATGAATCACATACTAAAACTCAAGCCTTAAATCAAGCTAATGCTCATTTGGCTATTTATAAATACCCTCTTCCAACCATCAACCTAATCAAGACACCCAAGATAATCCCACCCCTTCTACCAATAATGTTTAAAGTCTTGTTGATCTCACTTCTAAATATAATGTAGTTAACATGACTAATATGTGAAGGGTAGTCACTTTTATTGACACTCAACCTATGTACACTCCTCCATTATTTAAAACATATCACATTATCTAGGATTCTTCTCCAACTCATTTAAATGAGTTGGGGAAAGATGACCTTATAATATTTGATGATCCAATTCCTAATTCTCCCTTGGATAACACTTTCCATTTTATTTCTATCATTCCTCCATCTTCTTTATCTAACACTAATAATAATCAAGATTTTACTAACACTTCTACCATTTCTCAAAGTCAAATTAAACCAACTATTTCATCTTTGCAGCATAATTTACAAATGTGTTCTCAACCTTCTCCCTCTTATCATTATAAATTCCATTTTACTTAGGCTCCTCCTTCTAAGGACCTTCTTAACCACTATACACCTATATATAACAACCTTATTATGGGTTATGATGAGTGGGATCCCATTATGGAGCTCACTAATATACCATCCCAAATTCCTTTCCTTGAGCTTATGAATACATCTCCATGTCATAGAAACTATCTTATGAAATTATTATTTAAGATGAACATCCCTCATCCTCCTCTATCAGGACATGAAGTAGCCTTATCTGGATTCAAGGATAGTATATTAAAATAATATGAAGATATGTCCATCCATGTTGATGAAACAATGGACACTTCTCTTTCTTTAAAATTGCCTATCACTTCTATGATTCCCAATGAGATTATTCTTCATGCACATAATCCTCCTTTGTTACTTAGTGTCCAAAAAGGTGATATCCAAGTCAAGCATGCATTGATTGATGAGGGTTTTGACACTTGTGTTGCCTATCTCGATTTCATTAAAACCCTTGGATATTCAGAATGCATTTTCAAGTCCACATAAAACACCTACCAAGGATATGATATAAGGTAAATGCCTCCCATAATTTATGTGTGGCTTCTCATTACTATCCCACCTATCATTATCCATGTGAAGGTGATGATCTTTAATTTTTCTCTCTCTTATAGCCTCTTATTTGGTAGGTCATAGACTCACTGTATGAGAGCAGTTATTTTTTTTGCCTACCAATGCATTAAATTCCCTCATAATGAATCCATTTATAAGATTTAGGGTGATACAATTTCAAACAATTCCAAGATCATGGTGTCTTCAAAATTCCTACTCTTAAACCTTTGCCTATTGTTCCATTTTATGAGTCTCAATGCTTCAATTTCCTCATCAATTCCTATAGAGGTTACAATGGTCACCCAAACTTATTTGGAATATTCCTCCTAACCTCTTAGACTTTGATGATGATGATCCTAATAATATCAACCTAAAGATTGAAACTTTTGATCTCTCACCTCATCTCATCTCATAGCTTTAGGCTTCTTTATAGCCTCATTCTCATAAACCTCATTGCGATGACATTCTCATTATCTTAACCAAGACTAGGCATTCTATTCACCACACTTCCTCAGATGACAAGGTCATACCTACTTGCTTCATTGGCTTTCACACACCAAATTATGATGATGGTTATTCCTTAGATGATCTATTCTTAGGTGTTATTGTGCAGGCCAATAATGTCAAGATTGTCCATTATCATTCATCTTTGTTTGAGTCTTTTCATATATCTTCCTATTTTCCATCATTTATAATTCCTAATTTTAGTATTTTTTCCTCTTTATCATAGGGTAGAGATTGTACTGATGTCTCTAATTTTTTAGGATATCATAGGAGTATGCTCATGGATCATGTTATGAATGGACCTTACCACTTTGTTAAGTACCCTAACCACCATAGTTGGTTTACCCCTAAGATGAGTATGACCCTTCTTAGACCTTTTATATATCCCACCCCTCCCTCAGTGGAACTTGCATCAAAACCCATTACTATTTTTTCTATAGTTGAACCCATTTTTTTTCTTTCTATAGTTGAAAATGTTCCAACTTCCATTGTTATTGAGTTTACCCCTACTTCTTATTCCATTACTCCTTCTATTGAGCCTAGTTTCATTCCTTCCCAACCACCACCTTCCCTTGGTGATGGTTTTATTTCTTTGCCTAAGATGGCTCTGTTGCCTACCAAATGGGCTAACGAGTCTTCTCCAACTTCTTTCATTCCTATTACACTTCTTTTTGTGAATGCTTCTACTAAGACAATTCACAAGCATGTATATTGCTTCCATGGAATAGATAATCATTCATCCACCCATTATCTCAAGTTATGATAATATATTGATACTCTACATCCTTCTCTCCCTTAGTCTTTAGACAAAATGCCTCCCCCAAAGGTTATACCTGAATATATGACTAAGTATGGTGAGGTGTATTGTTTATGGCACTAATATGGCACCCATCACACTGATCATTGCCACATCCTTCAATAACATCTCAAATATAATCTTATAGTTATTCTCAAACCTTCTACCATTCCTCCCATATATCATTCCCATAATAAGTCTTCTCCTTCTCCCATGGTTCCACCTATTGTGGTTCCATCCCCTCCTATTGTCCCTTCATCACCCTCTATTCTTTCACCCATAACTTCTTCACCTACGGATCTTCCCTCACCTATGGATCCTTCTCCATTGATGATTCCTTCATCTCCCATAAAGCCCACTCCCATGCATTCTCTCAAGAATCCATTTCTTGATTTCCCTCCTTAGAATGATACATATATCATTCCTAATTTTTATATGTAGGAGATTAGCTGAGAGGTGTTTTCCTAGTTCTCACTCAAGATACATGAGACATTAGTAATAGTTCACATTCAACTTCATAAAGATCTATTTGATGTTTTAGATAATGTGTGTGGGAAAATTTATTAGTATTTATGATCACATGCATGGTGATTTTATATTTACATTTGGCTTGGACTTGTGCTCCAATTTTATTTTTTTCTATCTATTATAGCATTTGACACTATGTCAAATTCTTATTTATCTTACATGGTGACTTTACTTTTGCACTCTATATTTCTTGTACTATATTTTCTTATGGATGTCTTTCTTTATCATTATTTTCTTTGTATTTCTTGTGTTGTTTTTCTTCCAAATTCCCTTCTTGTGTCTTTTGATTGTTTACTTTATTATCTCTATTTTTCATGGCTAATTATCATTGTGACTTGGTTATGCAAACTTGGTTCCCATTAGTCCTTTCCTATTACTATGTAATCAGTTAATAAATAACTTATCTCATTATACACTCCTTATATTAGTCCACTTTAGATCTCTTTATTCCCCTTTATTTCCTTTTTGCAAACTAAGCATATACATGGTTTAGACTTGAGATCATAAGTTAGTTCATTGTTAAAGCTAAGTGTCTTAGTCAATCTTGTCTTTGGTTACTTAGCTTCCTTTATCCTAATCCTATAGCTCATTCATGTGTATCACTTTATCTCTCATGATTGGTCATTTCAAGTTTGTATGGAGGAGGAATCTTAAAAATCCTTAAAAACATTTAAAATCCAAATCATTTAAATAAAAGGCAATGATACAAATGGAAAATATATTATTAAAAGTCAAATCACATTAAAAGACATGATTGAAAGCACATCTCCTTCCAGTCAAAGTTCAAACTCCAAATTTGGCCTCATAGTAGATCTAAGGTCCTTTGAGGTGTGGTAGGCTAGTAGATTAGAAAATGAGAATAAAAAAATATTTTAGTGCTACTAATTTCTCATGCAATTACCCAATCTTCATAATAGACTGATGACTCTATAAGGGGTCCTGAGGAATGGGGAACACATCATGGGAAGGTAGGTCTATTTTAATTTTTTATACCAATCTACCTTCATGATTTTATCTTATTATCATGCTTATTTACTTAAAAATCTTAGTGTTTATAGTGAACATGTTTCCTTTGTACATTGATGGTCACCAGTCACTTAGTATCTTCTCATGTCCTTAGTATGCTTCATATCTCCTAAGGTCTTCTCAAAATACACCTAAGTCATGTTTTTTACACTCCCTTTTTCATGCCTTACATTCCTCATATTTCCTCTTAAGAAATATTTATTTGTTCATTGATCACTCCCCTTGGGACTTCATTTATGAGTTTCTTTGTAAGACCATAGATAGGAACTATCCATCCTCATAAATTACCACATTTTACCTTCCTATTACCCACATCCATTATTACCTATTTTGTTCATTTATTCCACCTCATTGGTGTTCCCTTTGTGAGTTACAGTGTAAGACCATGGATAGGACCTAGCCCTTCTCACAAAATTTTACAATAATATAAGTCATGATCAAAATTACATGTGTCAAATATGAAATATAATATGATTGATTATGAAGTTACACATCATTAACATGATTCCTAACTTGATTTAATATGTTTTATGCTTACTTCATTTTTATGTCGCTTATATCTTCCTATTTTCTGAGTGCATGTAAGAATACAACTATTTCTTAAATTTTTCATAATTTCTAAATTGATTTAGTGTGATAAATTATAGACCAATTGTCCCCAATTTTTTTTTCTCTTATACTTCCCAACATGATATAGTATGACTGAATGACTTAATTGACTTGTTTTTATACTATTTATCATTTTTTATACCTTCCATTTTATTACATTATTTTCATACTTCTCAACATGATTTAGTGTGATTTTACTTGTTTTAATTTGGTGTCAATATTTCATTTGGTTTTTAAAAAATTCCTTTTTACCATATTTTTTACCACCATTTGATTCTTTATACTTAGTCATTTTTCTGTTATTACACATTTCCCAACTTGAAATAGTGTGTCGTACATTTTCTTTGATTGATTATGTTTTATCAAATCCTTTTTACCTATTTATTATTGACCATGCATGTCTTACATAATTCTAGAAAAGAAACCATACCTCATATATTTCCTATAGCATATACAAAAAATAGATAAATAGATGTGCTAGAAATAAATATATCCAAAGCATCAACAACCACAACCATAATGACAACATATACAAGTAATATTCTAAATGCCAAAATGATTATATATATATATATATATGAGTTTGATACAAAAATACAATCATGTACAATGCTCCATCTCTATGATTAGTCCCCATCCTACCTATAGTGCACCCGTTGTTACCTCTCGAGGTCTCTCTCACCTAGATTGTCATATCCTCACCATCATATCTCATTTGGTCTCTTAAATATCTTTTTCTATCCTTCACAAGTCAAAAATAACAAATGACTTTCATTTCACCCTATTTAAAATCTCTTTTCAAAATATAAATCTTTCAATTATTTTCTGGTAAATTCCTTGTTTTGCCTTTATATTTGTTTTTCTCATCCATTTTTTAAACCATAAAAAGTTTTGGATTCATGATGATGTAGAGAATATCTTCCACTATCATATGCCTATATTTTTTAAAAAATTATTTTTACCTATTTTTTGCACTAACTTCTACAGGTTCACCTAGTGTTCTTCACATTGGGCACCTTCACCTTTCTTGTAGTCTATTTTTTTATCTACATAACTAAGGTAAGTAAAGGTATGTGTTTTTCAATTTTATCCTTTCATTTATATTATTTATTGCTTACTAATTTACTTAACATCATCATTATGTGTTATCATGTTCTATTTTCTTAAGCACCATCCCGTGTTGTACTCATATGATGAGCTTTGAGTGGGGCATATGTATACCCATAATATTTTCAAATTTTTATTAATTACTGACACTTTATATCTTGCAAGAACCCATCGAGTCTCAATCTCTCTAATTGCACACCTTAAGGGGTGTATTGAGAAAGGGGTGAGTATACCATTGGTGCTTCATAATATTATTATCCATTTTACCACATGTTATCTACATACTTATCTCCTAAAACCATTTACCCAAAGCTTTATCTTCTTAGCTAAACCGATTCCAATCATTTTACACATTTTATCTTCCTTTTACTTACCTAAATCCCATTTTTTTAGTTGGTTTTATAGGGTTGACTAGGTCGACCCTATACAATTTCAGGTTATTTTCACTTAGGAGCTACTTTGACCTTTGGCCGACCTAGTTTGTGACCTAGTGAATTATTGTCTAGAATTGTTCAAGGTGGACTAGGTTGAGCCTATCAGCTGATATTTTTGTAAGGATTTATGGTAATATCTACCTATATATATAATTTCATTTCCCACCATTAAAAAAGAAGAAGCAAATAATAAGTGTCAATGAACATCTAATTATTGACCATTCTACTTGAAAAGTAAAACTTAGGGTTCCATACTTTCTTTGGAGATACGGATCTTATCTTATGGATAAGTCTTTTGGATGCATTGATATGTTTTGTATCCTAGAGCTGATTTATCATTGTCATCATTACATACCACAATAACCTCTTGCAAAACACCTTGGCTAAGGGAGAGATTGAGCTCGACAAGTTTGTCTTTAATGTAAGTATTCCTAACTTTATTTTTCCTTTGTAAGAGTAGATATATATTGCATTGTTATTTTTCATCCATGCATTAGAATTATATATACATTGACGTGATTATATGTCTTATAAGCATGTTTATTTTTTATTTTATTTATAACCCCCACTTTATGCCACAAGCTTTGGTGAGCACTAGATTAGATTTGCTTTCTTTTTATTAGCATAGGTGAAATATTAAAACCTATGACCCCCTTAGGGTTAGTACATGATTGTGTTAGATTGAAGGCTTTGTAACCCTCCTTAGTATAGTGTATTATGATAAATGATCCCCTAATTGGGTCTAGTGGATCCCCATATTGGTCA
This sequence comes from Torreya grandis, assembly GCA_037957365.1. Lineage (NCBI taxonomy): Eukaryota > Viridiplantae > Streptophyta > Pinopsida > Cupressales > Taxaceae > Torreya > Torreya grandis. Next base: position 355,865 of record JARHVA010003950.1, on the reverse strand, counting down.
TGTTATTCCTTAAAAAATATATTTCCAATCAAAAGTGTAGGTATGTTCTATATTATTTGAGCTAGAATTGATTTATAGACATGATGCATTTTTTATTGCATACAAAAATTAATTTCAATTCATTAAAAACATAGAGTCAGATATGTTTCCCTCCCTTATCAATTCATGGATGCATTGGTTAGTTGGGCATTGGCATCTATGTTGAGGCACTTGGAGTTAGTTAATTATAACCATTTTATGTACTCTTGTTTCTAAAATGATTAATTATGGGAAGGTGATCCCATTAAATATTTACTATGCTAATTAGATCTCTCAAATGATAGAATTATGTTTATATACAGCTGAATATTTTTTTATTAAACCTAAAATTATCATTAAGACATTTATTTAATCATACAATTAAAAATGGGTATAATATCTTGCATGCCATACGTAACCATTAATGATTACTTTGATGGTAATATATATACCTGAGTACTTATGGAACTAGCAGCATTGTTAGACTCCTTTGATAATGGAAGAACCATGTTATTGAAATTCACTTCCTTATGAGATTATTGATTTGGTCCTAAGCTAAGCTTCATCAAATAAATGTATGATATTATGTCTACTAAATCTAAGATTCAGTTTATGGAATCTCAATGAATAGCCTATGGAGTTTCTCGATCTATTGTGGGCTACATTAGCAATCAGTTGGGTATCTCATGTCAATGAATTGGACTCCCTTATGTACCAACTTAAATGGATATGAATGTAGTCCAACTTGAGATGTATTTTATATCAGATGATCTAGTGACTTGAGGGTTTATATATATTATCTTAAATAACTATTATGGTTTCCCTCTTACCATGCTCAGGATTCACCCCAACTTAGATATCAAGGAGTAACTACATCTTTGACTCTTAAATGGGACTCTATTAGATGCCTAAAATATTGAGCACAGTTAACTAACCACTAAATAGTTCTATTGGTGGGAGTTACTAGTATTGTATAGAGTTTAGAGTCTATCAATGTGTGCATGCACACCGATACACACCAAACTATATACTCCTTAGTGAGGATGCACTCCCATATAGAACTTTTTACTAGTGACTTAATCCTAGTTCCATATCTATTATCAACTAATAGCATGCCATTTTGGATCACATTTGTGTGTGAATCCATTTTGATGTTGTCTCATCTCATCTAATTTTGTTTGGGCTTGGCACACATTGTTGTTTTGTACTTTGAAACTAATGATTCCTAATTTTTTTTTTGGGGGGAGTTATTTCACCTAATCAAATCATCTTATTCAATGCACCAAGGAGATAATTTCACTCTTATTTAAGTCTCCTTATTTTTTACTTCCAAATCTTTTGGAATGTCACCTCATATCTCTTCCCCATACCATAGAGGTTAATATGAGTCTATCTCTACCCAAAGGATATGATACAAATGTTTATTATTACTATCAACAAGGCCCTAAGCATTCTATGAATAAATTTTTTTACTTGAAGAATAATATCCAAGATTTTATTAATGACTAAAAAATAAAATTTTATGACCCTCCAAAGGAGTGAGGTTCACAACCTAGTGATCAATAGAACTAAAAAACATTTAACCACCCTTTTCAAGGATATTCTAAGATGAAACAAGAAGTGAAAATGGTATATAATTAAAATAATCTTCTACCACATCATGGGAAAATTTTAGATGATATTATTGTAACTTATACATGAAATAAACCTCCCATGATTCAAATACCATCTATTAATTTTGATGATAATGATATTGTGGATGATGACTTAGATATTCATTAATTATCGATTCATGCATACATTGACCACCAACCTATACATAATGTTATGATTGATATTCGTTATAGTGATATTGTTTACATGATACACATTTAGTATCATAGAGGTATGGATTCCACACCTAAAACCTTATAAATACTAGTATTTATCTCTTGATAGAGATAGTGTTGACCAATTGGTTAGCTCAATGTTATGTAACTTAGTTACTCCTTAAAGGGATGTATGTTGGGAGGATGTACACCGGAAGCACACAATTTGATTACCAAACCAAGCAACTTAATATGCGGAAATTAACCAGATTCACCAAGTAACTAGAATTCAGAATAACACAGCATATGAGAGACAATACCAAATTGTATTAACACTTTATACAGAAAAGAATACAATAAAGAAGATGCCACTTCTTCTCCACCACCTTACAGAGGTTTCCCACACCTCAAGTGAACAGTAATTCTTCTCCCCAAAGCTCTCCCTCTCACAGGTCCCAACACCCAACTCAAATACAGAGTTGATGTTCACCTCCCGTGCTCCACGCACACCACAAGTGCTCCACGCACTCCACAAGCACTCCACGTGCTCCACAAGTACTCAAGGTACTTCAAGTAGATCTCCCATGAATCTGCAACAACCTGCAATTCAACAGACCATACTTATGGAAGGAACTCCCTTGCCTTCCTCTTGCTCTATCCGAGTACACACCTGTACTCCAAGTAGATCCTGCCTGATACTGCTCCCTGTTGTGTTGCTGTCTGTATGACCTTGCACACCTGCAAATCAAGCAATGGTTCTAATCACCTGTGAACCTCAACCTTGCACACACATACACCTGCAGATCAACGATCTTACTTACCATGTAGATCTCCTATATAGGCCATGCAACTGTGACCAAGATCCTACACTCTTGAAGAATCCAGCTGACTCTCCAATCCAGCACCAACACACCTGGTACTGTGGCACTAGGAGGAACGCACCATAGCTCTACCTCACACACAGAAGGAGCTTATAATTATGCTCTCTTACTCCCTAGCACACTTTTCCAATACAACCATGAGTCTATTATATAGATCTCATCCAAACAATGATTAGACATCTAATTACAATAATTAGATCCGCAGCTATGAGTCTAAAATTAGCACTCATCATGCAAACACTTGGTTCGTTAGCTAACTGCCCGTAAATAGCTCGTAGTCAAACCACACAGGCGACCGACGTCGGTCCCTGTTCGCCTGGAGGTGACCGACGTCGGCCGATATATGACCGACGTCGGTTGCTTCTCTGTGCTCTCCCACCGACGTCGGCTGATCAGACCGACCCCAACTTCTTCTGCAACTCAGCAACCTTCAGCAACCTCCTCTCCTGTTCGCATCAGTGAAGCTTTTAGCTCCATAATCCTAATAATCTCCCACTTGGAGATAAATAGCTGCATTGTACCTGTACCTGTACTCTGTCTAATCTGTTTCCTGGTTTGTATCCCTCTTCAAGCTCCCACCTGAAGACAACCCACCACACATCCCGTGGTGTACCACCTGTCATCTGAGTACCCTGCCACATCCGAACCTACAAATACATGTAGTGAAGTCCTGACCCTGCATAGCAACACCTGCTGCCGGTCCCTCTCAGAAAAACCTGAGAACCCACTTCCCCGAATTGGCTCCTAACTCTCTGACAGCTCCCACTGCATGGGAATACTCAGGTCTATACCAGACCTCATGTGATTTCGGACACTGTACCTGTCCAGCCCTTAGTGTGCTCCGGTTCTGTATCCCAAACCTCGCCAACACCTGATTCACATCAGCTCCCACTCGAGACAAAATCAACCTGTGATCTCCATGCCTCCCATGCCAAAGAATTCCGCTGCTCCAAACTCCCCATGACATGCCACTGAACTAATCTTACCCTTAGCTCAGCAAAACCCTGTATGTACACACCTGCTATAGCAAAACATACCAACCACATACAGCACAGAATGATGTCATGACTCATCATCCCCCTGGTAAGACAAACCATAGTAGTTACCCTGACATTGACTGAAGCCATGCTCCGTCCTCCACCTGTCAAAACCTGTACCACTATCCTGCAGCCACAAGACCATATACCTGGTCTTCTGTCTCACGTATCCATTCTCTCCATTCTTCTACTAAGGTATCCATTCGTATCTGTGCTTTCATACCTGCTGGCATCTCTACCAAAACACACCTGTCTGGTTCTCCTCCAAGGAATCACATCCTCATCCATGCCAAGCTCACACCTGTTTCCTGGATCCTTCCTGCTATACAATCAGCAACATGTATAAAGAAGAGGAACAATGAATTTGAGGGCCTACTTACGCCTTCAGTCCTCCGTATGGGTGTTTGAGACTCCTTGACAGCTTGCTGTCCACCCAAAATTTGTTACAGTGACCGACCTCGGTCACTCCACAGTCTGCATCCGACCGACGTCAGTTCCATGCGTCTGTACCTGACTACCAACCTACCTGCGCTGGTGTCCCTTCTACCGACGTCGGTCCTTCTAACCGACATCGGTCTTACCTACTGCCGACGTCGGTCTCCTGACCGACGTCGGTCTTACCCTGCCCGACATCGCCGGCTTCGGTCTGCACATGACCGACATCGGCACCTGTCTGTTCGACGCCGGTTCCTCCTGACCGACATCGGTACCTGTGTTTGCCTGTGAGTGATGACTTTTTACCCGCGAGCTTCTTTGAATCAAAACACATGTCCAAACTACCCTGCTCAGAAGTATCCAGCCACATCCACTGGGTTCTGTCCGCCATCTCCTCCATAAACACCAAGGCTTTCCAGTTCTTAAGCCTGTCAAATATATATGTCTTCCACTTAAGAACATGCATCTCCTTCCTGCTCATGTGACCAAGCCTACGAAGCCACGTCTCTGCAACAAAAGAAGAATCAGTAATATAAACAAGTAGATAAAGGATACCTATTTTCTTACCACCAGCTAATTCAAGTGCATCCGCTGTGAGAGTTCTTGTGCATCTCTCATCACCCAATCTTTCTGAAGAAATTAGCCATATCTCCAAACCTGGGACCTGCATGACATTCATCAACCCCTGTGTGTTGGCCGCCTGTAATTTCAGCTTCACTTTGCCTTTGCCAACAATCTGACAAGGCTTACCAGCTCCTCTACATGGAACTGCATGGAAAGAGGTAACTGAATCTTTTATCCAAGATTCAACTTTATCCAAGAAACCTGCAAACACATCCTGTGCAACAACACCTGCTACATCTGTATCTTCAGTTTCTTCATGCTGATCTGTTACCAACCAACAATAATCTTTTACCTGCTCTTTCTTTCCATAGGACCGTGAGTGACCATCTGTGCTTTTCAACTCCTCCATTCTTAGCTTACTTTGATCTGCAGTTGCTCTACTCCCACTCGATCAGAAACCCCTGAGAGTGCCCTGTAACCAAACACAAAACCTGCTTCCTCCAACCTCAGCTCAGATACCACTTGTTGGTATCAAGCTCAAGAACCTACAACCAAGGCTCTGATACCACTTGTTGGGAGGATGTACACCGGAAGCACACAATTTGATTACCAAACCAAGCAACTTAATATGCGGAAATTAACCAGATTCACCAAGTAACTAGAATTCAGAATAACACAGCATATGAGAGACAATACCAAATTGTATTAACACTTTATACAGAAAAGAATACAATAAAGAAGATGCCACTTCTTCTCCACCACCTTACAGAGGTTTCCCACACCTCAAGTGAACAGTAATTCTTCTCCCCAAAGCTCTCCCTCTCACAGGTCCCAACACCCAACTCAAATACAGAGTTGATGTTCACCTCCCATGCTCCACGCACACCACAAGTGCTCCACGCACTCCACAAGCACTCCACGTGCTCCACAAGTACTCAAGGTACTTCAAGTAGATCTCCCATGAATCTGCAACAACCTGCAATTCAACAGACCATACTTATGGAAGGAACTCCCTTGCCTTCCTCTTGCTCTATCCGAGTACACACCTGTACTCCAAGTAGATCCTGCCTGATACTGCTCCCTGTTGTGTTGCTGTCTGTATGACCTTGCACACCTGCAAATCAAGCAATGGTTCTAATCACCTGTGAACCTCAACCTTGCACACACATACACCTGCAGATCAACGATCTTACTTACCATGTAGATCTCCTATATAGGCCATGCAACTGTGACCAAGATCCTACACTCTTGAAGAATCCAGCTGACTCTCCAATCCAGCACCAACACACCTGGTACTGTGGCACTAGGAGGAACGCACCATAGCTCTACCTCACACACAGAAGGAGCTTATAATTATGCTCTCTTACTCCCTAGCACACTTTTCCAATACAACCATGAGTCTATTATATAGATCTCATCCAAACAATGATTAGACATCTAATTACAATAATTAGATCCGCAGCTATGAGTCTAAAATTAGCACTCATCATGCAAACACTTGGTTCGTTAGCTAACCTCCTCTCCTGTTCGCATCAGTGAAGCTTTTAGCTCCACAATCCTAACAATGTAATATTGTTACCTTTAAAGAAAAATAAATTTGATATCATAAATTTATATTTGGATAAATACTTACATGACCTAGAGACTTAAATTTATATTATTTATGGATAACATACCATCAAATAACAAATTACTATCTTGGAAAACCATAGTTTTGTGCTTGTACATGAAATAATGAAACAAAAGTCTTAATGTATTCTATTAATTAAGGACCCAAATAATAATATAGTTGTATTTTTTAACCAATATAACATGAAAAATAATATATGGGTTCATACAAAATTTATTTATTAGATATATAAATCAAGGCCAATCTGGATCATAGAGAGAAAACCACAATGACTTGGTACCAACCATGAAAATAAAAAAAATTGGAATGTATTTAAAATTTATTATTGAATTCAAATAAAATTATAAATGTATTTCAAAAACATTTTTAATCCCCTATTTTCATGTTCTAAATAAGGTTTTTGAAAAATAAATCTTGAATATTTTTTAGAAATAGAAAATAGACAGCTTGAATGATAAGATGTCATTTCTCCTCTTTCCAAGTGATATATGGGAAAATTGGTGTTGGTTTTTGAACTATATAGAAATGGTAGGATTTCATATTGTCCAAAAAAGTATTTTGATCCATTTTTCAAGCCAATTTTTTGTGCAAATATAACAATAATTTTTTTCAAAGGAGCAAGGGGAATGACTCCATAAAAACTATCCATAATTATAGATAAAGTTGTAAATAGATAAGTTTGGATAAGAACATAAATTGAACCTAGTGTCAAAAATAAATTTTTAAGTTCTTATTACAAAATAATAAAATAATATATAACTATAAGAGAAAAAATATATATATTATTTCAAGTTATGAATGGCTAAAAATTTGCTTTGATATGGTGCACCTAATGTTGTCAAAAAAATTAATATTCAAAAAACATGATTTTGTTAGCTTTTTTAGGAGTTTGGAGATGGGAAAGGAAAACATAAAATAAAAACTCCTACAATAGGGAAGGAGAGTAATAAAAAAAATATGAAGAAACAAAAATTTTAAAGTATTATAAAACTTTTCTATAAATTTATATATCTTCTTTCATTAGTGGCACCTAGGTAAGGGATAAAGATACATGTGACTTCACATGCCAAATTTATTTTCCATTTTAATTGAGTAGAAACTTTACATGATTAAAATAGCATCTCCCTTATACACTCAAGATTGCTTAATTATAGAATTCATCATCTTTTTAAATTATGGTTAAAACAAAAAAATTGAATGAGGGACCTAAACCTATATAATAAGCTACAAACAAGGCCTCAAAAATCTTAGATCATCATGACAGTCTATGGAAAGTTACCAAAAAAAAATTTATAGATTACCAAAAAGAATAAGATAAAGACAACATGAAAAAAAAGATAACAATGAAGGTACTTGGCCACCCATGGCCTTTTTATAACTATTGTTCATCTTTCCCAATTCCATATCAAGTCTATGGAAAACATGGGATTTATTGACCTCCTTATTACACTATCTACATTTTTTTTTTTGCCTCCCTTGCTTTAAAACTTTCAAGATGTATCTAAGAGAATCTATGGTGGCTGGTTTGTGCTCCATGGATGACTAGAAAAAATCACCAAGGTTGTCAAAATTGGTCTTTAACTACCCATTTTTTAGGGATGCAATCTTTACCTACTCCTTTAAGGATGAGTAATCCCTCATGAACCACCTTAGTATGGACTTCTATGCATCCAATTCCTCCTTGACCATTATAATCCTACTTTCACATTTCAAATTGTTTGTTACCTTATAAATATCATCAGTATGATTTATCTTAACCAAGGTAAATCTATCCAATGATTGTGGGCTAACCTCCAACCCTTATGTGGCCTTAAATTTATTCTACACTATTCAAGATTATAACTATATATATATATCATTTAAAGTACCTCCACTACCTCCTCTTCTATACAAACCTAATTTACTATTTTATCACCCACAGGATGACTACCACCCACCTACTTTCCTCTTTCAATGGGCCCCTATCTCTTGCCTCTTATTAAACTTCTCAACCTATGATTAATTCCACCTAAGAAGAAATCATATTGACTTGGGATGGGAAACAATTTGGTCTCCAATTCATCTGCTTGAAATTAGATCATGAAAATGACTGCTTAGTGTAGTGGCTATTTATTCTTTCCCTTTCTAACATCCATGATGGATCTTTATAATGAGTGCAACACATAAAAATGTGAACTCATATGGATGTGGTGGCTTAAATAATTTAGTAACATGAAATGAGACCATCTTAATATATTTTATTTTCCCCCCAATGTTATATATAACATTACTTGATTTTATATCTCATTATATGGATGAGGCAATTAATCTCTTATAAAATCACTGTGTAGGGGAGAAATATCTTCCCCTTCTAATTATAATTTTAATTTTTCATCTTTATAGTCACCTCCAATTTTATAAACCTTTGTAACTTAAATTTTTCAAGCATGTTACCTAATCAATGAGGTATTTTTTGATCTCAATAGACACTCCATTAAACTCCATCATAGGATTATTCCAATCCATATCAAATTTATCTAATGAGTATAGATCATTCCCCTTCACTCTTTTCATAAAATATGCCATCCCTCCTACCTATAATGAATCCCAAACCTTCATATCTTTCAATAGATAATCTATAAGAATAGTATTTATTATGAATAGTTTTCCACCCATCCCAAGAGACTTGAGGCATAATACTACAATGAGAAAACTAGGTCAACCTCCTTCTTTAATAATAATATTACATAGCATGTTCACACAAATTCCATCTTGTTTGAAAGTTACGATACACAAGGAGTGTATCTTAATTTCCTTTTCCATGTCATGATTAATATTCACATTAGATTACATCATAATGTTATTAGAGTAATCATTCTCAAATGCCACCAAAAACACCCTCATAAAGAGGCTAAATAGAAATTTAGTCATAGTAAGAACTTAGGAATGAAATGAGGCCTCTGTTTATATCAATTGGAAATCTAGTCTAGGTAGACCTTCTAAAAAAACCACCTTTTATGTTATGCAAGGAAATTCCAACATTAATAAACTAGTCAACAACATAATTACTTTGTCTATATACATGTTGGACTATGACTCCCTATAAGGATTGAATTATCAATAAATCTTCCTTGATAATGTGGATAAATCTCCAACTAATAAGTCTTTTTTTGGATAGTAAATTAATAATATTTTATGAGTTATCTTGGATCACTAATTTTTTGACTCCTAATTCTCTATCTAGTCTCAGATCCCATAAGGCTGCAAGATCCTGAACCCAATGATTGGTTTGATTTCCCATGCCTCCCTGATAAGAAACCATCATAAATTTATTCTCATTCATAAGATTACATCCTCTTATATAATCCCATGCATTAACTTTATAATCTCTAATAGAATTAAGTTTTATCCAACCTAAAGAAGGGGTCAACCACTTAATAACTCTTCTGGCTACAAATCTTGCATCTACTAAACTATTTTGGATCTTAACCTACTAATTTGAAGCAATCCTATCCTCTTCCTCATTAAGTCCCTTTGTTTTATAAGTTGGGATGATTTTTAACTTATCTAAAATTCTATCACAAATCTTGCTTGCCACCACTAAGCTGGGAAACTTATTGTTCCTAGAGATCCATTTGTTTCTTTCTTTCTAGATTCCCCATAACACATGAAGAAGATAAAGGTGATAGATATTCTTGATAGACTTGTTTCTAAATGGAGAGTTACATTCCTACCATATATCTATCACTAAAATAGGGAATACCCAAGTGATATTAAACTTTTATAAAACCACATCACAAAATTTAGAAGTAAAGGGACTACCAATCAACAAATGCACAACAGTTTCATTTTGAGGTTCACATAATGATCACCTATTCACAATAATTATGCCCCTTATTATAATAGTATCTATGATAAAGATTTTATTTTGGATATATAACCATGGGAATAAGTTGATTTTAGGGATTTGGTATTTTTCCCAAAACATTCCTAATGGAATGTCCCCAAGAGGATGATTATATATCTTGTCTTCTTTCTATACTTGCTATCAAAATATTCCCTCCAAATGAACTCGTCCTCTTTCATGAATTAGGGATATGGAAAGATCTGAGCAAAACATTAAATAATTCCAAGATAACATTATCATCTACTCATTTTTCTTCACTCCTTAGTTTTTTCCATACTTTTGTACCTCCATTAACTTCTACATAATCCTAAATTTTTTTACCATATTCCTATTGTAAAATGGATTTGACTTAATTCTAGGGTTTAACATTTTTAAGGTGCTATTCCAACACCTACAAATCCTTCTAAAATATAACCTTCTATCCATTCCATAATTTCCATTTAAAACCATTTAGAATAAAATATCTATTGGTCACAAAAAAATTCCGTAAAATATATCCATTCATAAATTTCTCCTCCTCCAAAAAACATAGAACCTATCTTGAGTCCAAGTATTTAGCCTATAAAATTATAGACTAGTACTTTGGGTAATTGAGGAAGTATCAAACTAATTTGTATCTAAGATCTAGATTCATCCACTTCTATCTTATTAATCCTAAACTCTCGTTACTCATATAAAATGCAAACTATATCCTAGGCCACCAAGAAAAATTTATCCTTCTTTTTTGTACCTGACCATAAGAATCTGCTCATAATTTTTTCCAATTTCATTCATCAACTTGACTAACTAAAAAATATCAATTTTTTTTTTTTAACTTATGGTATATCTCATTGTGAGATAGGTTATATATTTTAGATTCAAGAAATGAAATATTGTGTTAGTATACATCAAAAACATATAATTGGTTTTAGACAAATACAAACATATATACAGACAAAATATATATTGTTCATAGATAATAAAACATGCTTCTATTGAAAAAAACTATATTCCCTTTGATTTAAATTATCTTTGAGTCAAACAATAAATGGCACATTGCATTTTGATAGAAAAATATTCACACACTTATGTGTATGATTAGAACATGTGGAGTCAATACAAACATGTGCCACTCTTTGGAAATATACAAGAAAACTATTCATGATTTTGATTCAATTGATTTTCTTTAATTTAACATATAATAAACAAAAGGAATTTAACTTAGTTATGTTTCAATTTTTTAATTGTATTTACTATATAAAATGATAGTTTTATTTTTATATTTTTTATAGTGTTATATACAAATAAGTGATTTAGTGTAAAATTTATATTTAATTAGAACTTATTAGATCATTGTGTTATATCTAATTATTGATTTATTCTATTACTAAAATATATATGAAAACAATACCTTGTAACCACTTATTGTTTTATGTTTGATACAGTGATACGTTGTTTTTATTGTCTACAATAACATATATAAATTAGTGAATTTGATTAAAAATTATTTTTGAATGGTACATTGCTTGTATATTAAAAATAATAATTAATGATATTATTATTTGATATTTTTATGGAGTAGATCTCAATTGAGTTTGAATTTAAAACAAATCATTATATACAGATCATAAACCAAACTTGTCAATTTTGATTGTGTTTGAATTGAATGGTGTTTTAATTCACATGGTTCATACAAAATAAGTCATTGCAAAGAATATTGACATAACATGGACTATTGAGCATAACAAAAAATACTACTTCTTTCAACCAAATTTAAGGGATTTATTGCATAAATGTTTATGTATTTTAAAGTTTATTATATGGACATCAGTGAATTCTAAAAACACATATGGCTTAATGTTATAAATGCTTCAAGAAATAACATTTACATGAAGTAGCTTTGAATTTATATATACCCAAGAAAATTGTGCATCATCACAAATATGATTATAAAGGGTTTATGCAATCAATTCAATTCAATGTTAATTGATGAATATTAAGATAATAACATTTGTAATGATAAAAGTAATTATATCATCGTAAATACAAATCATATTTATTTATATTAATACAATTACTTAATGCATGAATTATGGTTGATGTTTTTATGTAAAACATGTCACATATGTAAGCTAATTAGTAAATAGATTGCCTTTATTTTGATGTTTTAATTTCTAAGTGGATTTATTTATTTTAAACTATCTACATTAACATTACAATTACACATGTGATAAATTCACCACACTAAATATTATATGTATGTTTGTGATATTTTTCTTGCACTGGTATATTTCTTGATTTGTCCACACTGAATGCTACATGGATATTTATGGTATTTTTAAAATTGAAAATGAACAAATTATTTGGGATGGTTGTTTATTATTAGTGAACTATTTTCTTGGCATTGAGGTTAATATATGGATGATGGTATTTTTATATTCAAATCCAAGTATGTAAATGAAATTTTGGATAGATTCAGAATGGTGAAAAATAACACCAACATCAATACCATAGTAAAAGGTATAAAATTTAATAAAATGATATTTTAGATTTCTAATATTATAACTCAAGTATTTTTTTTTAAAATTTATTTCATTCCTTAGATAACATTATCTTCTACTCCTATTATTTCACTCCATAGTTATTTCCATACCTTTTTACCTCCATTAACTTCTACATATATCTAAAACTTTTATCATATTCATATTGTTCAATGGATCTGACTTGATTATAGGGTTCAACATTTTTAAGGCATTGATCTAGCACACATGAATCCTCCAACATCTGACCTTCTATACATTCCCTAATTTTAATTTGAAACCATTTAGAATAAAATCCATATTGGTCACCAAAAAATTCCACAAATTATATCCATTCATAAATTGATCCTCCTTCAAAAAACATAGAACCTATCTTGACTCCAAGTATTTGGCATGTAAAATTATAGACTAGTACGTTGGGTAATTAAAAAAGTATCAAAGTAATTTGGCTCTAAGAACTAGATTCAATCCACTTTTATCTTATTAATTCTAAGCCCCCATTACTCTTATAAAATTCAAACTATATCCCAGGCTACCAAGAAAATTTTATCCTTCTCTTATGTACCTGGCCATGGGAATCTTCTCTAAAAAATTTCCATTTTCATTTTTCATCTTGACTAACTAAAAAAGTTTTTTACTTGCAGTATATCTCATTGTGGGATAGGTTATATATTTTTTATATCGAAGAAATGAAACATTGTGCTAGTATACATCAAAAAAATATAATTCATTTTAGACAAATACAAACATATATACAGACAAAATATGTATTTTTCATAGATAATAAAACATGCTTCTATTACAAAAAACTATATTCCATTTACTTTAGATTATCTTTGAGTTAAACATTATACGGAACATTTCATTTTGATATAAAAATATTCACACACTTATGTGTATGGTTAGAATATTTGGGGTCAACACAAACATGTGCCACTCTTTAGAAATATATAAGAAAACTATTCATGATTTTGATTCAATTGATTTTATTTAATGCAACATATAATAATAAAAAGGAATTTAACTTATTTATGTTTCAATTTTTTAATTGTATTTACTATATAAAATGATAGCTTTATTTTTATATTTTTTATAGTATGATATACAAATAAGTCATTTAGTGTAAAATTTATATTTACTTAGAATTTATTAGATCATTGTGTTATAACTAATTATTAATTTATTCTATTGCTAAAATATATGTGAAAACTATATCTTGGAGCCACTTATTGTTTTGTTTTTGATACGGTGACATGTTTTTATTTTCTACAATAACATATATAAATTAGTGAATTTGATTAAAAATTATTTTTCAATGGCATATCTCTTGGATATTAAAAAACTTATTTGATGATATTATTATTTGATATTTTTATGGAGTAGATCTCAATAGATTTGAATTTAAAATAATTTATTATCTATAGATTACAAACCACACTTGTCAATTTTAAAAATGTTTGAATTCAATGGTGTTTCAATTCACATGGTTCATAAAAATAGGTCATTGCAAAGAAGATTGACATAACATGGGTTGTTGATCATAACACAAAATACTACTTCCTTAAACCAAACTTAGGGGATTTATTTCACAAAAGTTTATGTATTTTAAAAATTATTATATGGACATTAATCAATTCCAAATATATATATGACTTAGTTATCTAAATGCTTCAATAAACAACATTGACATGAAGTAACTTTGAATTTATATATAACCAAGAAAATTGTCACAAATATGATTATAAAGGGTTTATACAATCAATTCAATGCAATGTTAATTGATGAATATTAAGAAAGAACATTTATAATGATAAGGGTAATTATATCATCATAAATACTTCTTATATTTATTTATATGAATGTAATTACTTAATGCATGAATTATGGTTAATGTTTCTTTGTAAAACATGTCATCTATTTATGTTAATTAGTAAATAGATTTCCTTTATTTTTATGTTTAAATTTCTAAATGGATTTATTTATTGTGAAATATCTACACTAACATTACAAATACACAATGATAAATTCACCGCACTAAATATTATATGGATGTTTGTGATATTTTTCCTACACATATATTTCTTGATTTGTCCACACTAAATTCTACATGTATATTTATGGTATTTTTCAAATCAAAAATGAACAAATAATTTGACATGGTTGATTTAGTATTAGTGAATTCTTTTCTTGGCATTGAGATTAATCATATGGATAGTTGTATTTTTATATTCAAATCCAAGTATTCAAATGAAATTCTAGATATATTTATAATGGTGAATAATAACACCAACATCAACACCATAGAAATCGGTATAAATTTAATCAAAGTGTAGACACTTAAAATTGGCCAATTCCCTTAGAATAATTCCTACCAATAATGACAAATGAAGCCTGAGAATCACCAAACATCCCAAATTTGCTTATTCATAATTCATAAAATCTTATAATCATGTTGAGACATCCCTAATTTAGGTATTATATCATATGAAATAATAACCTCTCATAGATTCATCCCTAATCACCTTGTGACATAACAACTGTTAATTTTCTCTATGGAAAAATTAAATGGGGAACTTACCACTTTATCAAATCTTGAAAGAGCTAAAAGGATAATCTAGATCAATTAACAAACTAAATTAGATTAAATTCCTAGTTGAATTATCTATTTTCAATTAATGAATATCTAAAAATGGAAATTCCAAAAATCAAAATATCAAAGCCTTTCATCATTGCCTGTATGAGTTGTTAATCTCTTTGAAAATATCCTAAAATATCTAATTTGAGATCCATGCCTAGTAATTACTTGAAAAATAATAACTCTATTGGATTTATTTTTAATTCACCAAGGGTTAGTTTGAACCCATTCCAAGCCTAAACTCAACCTTAAATCACCTTGGGTGAGAGTTAATTCCTAAGGCTATAAATACAAGGCCATACCTCTTCATAAAAAATCTTAGATATTATGCAAGATTTAATCCATAAACCTCATGAAAGTAATGTTACCATGATCAAATATTAATCCAAGCAACACCAAAGCCAAAGTGCCAAGTAGAGAAGAAGCTAAGTAACCTCTATTTTTAAAAACTTCTTGATGCATAAGCTGAGCAAGCCATTTAGAGCTCCCAAGAAAGGTAAAAGAGTTATGTCTTTTATGTTTTAATTATGTTTTCATTTAGTTTTTATTACCTAATCTCTCCCTAGTGTCTATACTATAGGTTTTATGATCTTAGTGTGTTCATTTCATTTTTTTAATGAGACTAACATAAGACTAACCTCCCCACTATGTCAAATTCCTAGTTCACATGTTGGCATGACCGGTGAGACCTAAACATCCCATATAATAAAGGAGATTAATATGATACTTTTAGTTTAGCTAACGGATATTTAAAAATCTTCAAATCCCATTTTTTAGTTCATTTTTTACATTTTTCTAGTTTTAGCAACTCACAAGTTATAGGGATCAACGTTGATTCTCCTAAATTGATGTCCATTACCAAAAATAACCATGGTCCCTATGCAAAAAAAATAGAACACAACATAAATGTGACTAATGAGGGTTTTACTTGAGTTTTTTCAATCTTCATTTTGTATTTTCGAACCTACTTATTATTTGTCTAACCATTTACTTATAGGATCTAGTGATAATTGTTGGTTTTAAGATCATTTTACTAATAATATTTTTGTGAAAAATAACCTATGTTTTTATAGGAAATGTTGATGATCTACGTAATCGATGTTGATCTTTGTGAACTAACATCAATCTCTATAGATTGATGTCAATCTCTATGTATTGTCATCAATCTTGATAGATTAAAATCAATCCATCTCTGAGATAAAAGTAGTAAACCTAAGATTTAAATCCTAAATGTTGCTTTTTCACTTACTTTTGGTCTTGTAAGTAGGCAAACCCTCTAAAAATTTCTAGGTCCTAAGGTGGAAAAATCCAAGTTTTAACATGATTAAATCTTGCACACTTTATCTTTGGTGCTTAAAAAGAACTTAGTTATTTTCATTTCTTAGTTGTTTTTGAAGTTTTTTGTAAATTTTTCAAATAAAAAATGCCAAGGGGATCAAATTTCACAACATACTTTATTTTGGTGCACTAAAATAAAATCTCACATTAGTTATATACTCATAAGTGTTTTATTTTCATTACTTGTTTGTTGAAAGTTATTTGTTTTATCAAAATGAGTGACATGTGTATGCTCTCCCCCCATCCCTTTTAGGGAACTCATGTGACCAAAAGTACTCATTCTTTGCTTTTTTCACTTTAGTCTAAAAGCATGAAAATAAAATTACTAAGGCCCTCCCCAAATATGTATGGTTTGGGTGACCCTAAAACGATCATAAAGTCTTTTCAGTTATTTTTATTTTTCATGCATTTTAGCTTATGAACAAGAGCTCATCACCTCCTCATAGGTTCTCTAGGGAAGCATTGGCCTAGGAATTCATCTCATGGAATCATTTCAACCCCACTCTATGATGGGGTATATAAATTGAGTTGGTGAATCATTGGGATGGTAGTTTGAGTGGTTAAACTTACCTCCCTTAATGTCTATTAACCTCAGAACATATGATCAACTTGGACATTACACTACATTGAGAAAGTAACAGATGTAGTGGTGGTGAAAATGACAAGACCTTTTCATAATAATTCATTTGATGTGGATCCAATTTATATGAGCATTTATTTTGTTATCCACACTTGGGACCATCTATAAATGAGTTAAAATTGATAGTTTAGAACAACTCCACTTGTTAAAGACATAATTTATGCAGGGCAAGTAGTCTGAAGTTCCATGTCATGGTAAAAACTATTGAGTGAAGAGGGGGCCTAAAAAACCCTAATTTTCATGTAATTTTACTTTTTTTTATTAACAATTAAAACCCTCTCAAGAGTGAGTACATTGATAGAATTTGACAATACTATGCAGCCTTGTTAGTTTTAGGATTTAGGACATTAAACTTAGGTGTTTGTGTCATTTTATCCTTTATTTCATGGTTTTGAGTCAAACTCTCTATATTTTTTTACCGTACCATGTCAAAACAAGTCTTATTTATACATTAGTCCTTTTTTTGATTAGGTGTTACATTGCCCATTTAACATCATACATGTGCTTTAGTATTTTTATCAACCTTTATGTGTGTCTCATTTGATTAAAAAATGGTGTTGTTACACTACATAATTCATTTTGAATCTTGTGCCTTTAAGTCTTAAAACAAACCATTGATCATATATTTAGATAGGTTAATTTCATTACACTCTTCAAAATCATTTCAAATACTTGTTTGCCTTATGTCCAAATTCCCATTTTGAAACCAAAGCCATGTGTGTCTTTTGGTTCTATACCTAGTGTCGTTATGTTGTATGTTCTTGTCTAGCTATTATTTGTTTAAATAAGCCTAGTTTTCTAAATTTATTTTTTAATTAACCTTGACAAAGTTCAAATCCAAAAATTGATTTATTTATTTATATGCCTTATTTAATTTTTGCCTAATTATAGATATTTCTCTTTTGGTTTGTGCAACTTAGTTTTATTATCTATGTAATTTAAAAACTATTGTTTATGCTTAGATTTGGAGAAGTAACCTAGAGTTTCATGACTTATACCAATTGACTAAGCTCATGTTTAAATACAAATGCCTAATTTATGCCTGTTATAATTATCTACAAGATCTAATGAATCTAATAGAAAGCATAAACAATAGATAAAATAACAATAGTAATAAACAATAATTTTGTATCCAAGATAATAACAAAAATAAATAAATAAATAAATAAAATATGATGAATTACTCTAATAATTTAATATTAATCTGATATAGAATACACAAATATCCATTACTTATATAGAGCAGGGCATACAAGATAAATATCAGGGAACTCACATAACATGTGTAGTTTAACTAGTATCTAACTTATATGAATAGTGGAGTGCAATTCAATAATAACAAGATAGGTGTAAACAAAATTTAAATGATAAACACAATTTGACTACTAGTTAATCAATCTTATCCTATCTTACCCTGAATAGTGGATTGTAACTTAATGATAATAAGATAGGTGTCCAAGTTGACTACTAGTTAAGCAAGCTTATCTTATCTAGTGAAAATTATTAATAAATGTAATAAACTAATTACAATAAGTAATTAGTGCACCAATATAAATAATAAATATATTAAATGCAATAAATCAAATAAATACACCAACACCCCCCATAAATGAAGCTTAGGTAGGGATAGGTAGATAAGAGTCTCGATAATGTGTAGCCATATTAGGTACTCTATATAAATAGATGAGGAAAGAAGAAAACCCAAAGGAAAAAAATCCTCAAAATGAAGGTTTAGGAGACCCCCCTGAGGAACTAATGCACCTTTAATAACTGATGTCCTACACCCCCAAAATAGATTGCAAGTGAAGATACTTACTTTCAGTGAAAGGTTTGTTGAAAATATCTACAATCTACTCCTCCGTAAGACAATATTGAAGATCAATAATCTTCAAATGAATCATCTCCTTGATAAATTGCATATGGATCTCTATGTGTTTGTTTCTCTAATGATAAACTAGATTCTTTAAGATCTAGATAGTGTTTTGGTTGTTGCATTAAATGATTGATGGCTTCTAAAATGGAACACCAAACTCAATAAGAATATTTTAAAGCTAAATAGCCTTAGTAGTGGCATTAATAGTGCCATGATACTCAAAATTTATAGATGAAAGAGAAATAACATGTTGCTTCTTTCTTTGCCAATAAATGGGGTTAGATCTAAAGTGAAATCTATAACTATAAGTGGACTTATGATCATCATAATCACCATCCTAATCAAAATCTATGTATCCCACTAAGTCTGAACCTATACATGTATAGTGAATCCCATATCTGATAGTGCCTTGAAAATATGTTTAGCAGCTCTCTAATAA
Organism: Torreya grandis; assembly: GCA_037957365.1. Taxonomy (NCBI): domain Eukaryota; kingdom Viridiplantae; phylum Streptophyta; class Pinopsida; order Cupressales; family Taxaceae; genus Torreya; species Torreya grandis. The sequence goes on along the minus strand of JARHVA010003950.1, from coordinate 336,162 downwards.
AGCTCATGTGGTGTCTGTATAAAGCATGAAACCATGCCAACTTCATATGAAATTTTAGTCCATGTATGAGTCATATAGATGAGGTTGCCTACAAGCTAGTGATACAATGTAGCATCAACCAAGGGAGTGGAACAATGAACCTCAAGTCTAACTCCAAATAAAAAAGGAGTTGATGTAGGCATACATTAGCCATGTGAAATTGAGATAACAAGTCCATGGCATGCTTGGGTTGTGAAAGTGTAATTCTAGAAGAAGATTGTGCTATCTGAATCTCAAGAAAATAGTGAAATAGGCCCATGTCTATCATAGAAAACTTATCATGAAGTGCAGTCTTAACACTATTGATAATGGATACTATGCTCCTAATAATAATGAGATCATCAACATAGAGCACCAAGTACAATAGTGAATCCTTTTGCCATAGAATGTAGACATTAAAATTTGAGTGATATCTTGAGAACCCAACTGAGTGAATAAATGTGTCCATCTTAGAATACCAATCCCTGGGGGCTTGTTTTAAACCATAGAGAGAATTTTCAAGTGACACATCAATGAAGAATCTTGAATGAACCCCTATAGTTGCTCCATATATATCTTCTCATGAATATCCCTATTAAGAAATATGCTCTTCACATCCATTTGATGTATGGCCCAATCATGAGTTTCACCAATAGCTAGTATCCAGCAAATGGAATTCATCTTAACAATAGGCACAAAGGTTTTTGCATAGTCATTGCCTTCCACTTAGTAAAAACATTTGTCCACTAAATGTAATTTATACTTATAAATATTTCCATCCATTGCACACTTAGTCTGATATATCTACCTACATCATACTAATTATTTTTACTTAGGAAGAGGAACGAGATCCTAAGTTTTGTTCCTAATCAATGAGTCATATTCTTCTTTCATCTCTAAATCCCACTCAACTATCTTTGTGGCTTCCCAAAAATACTATGGATTAGAAGCTATGGTAATGTAGGAATGTGGAAGATCATGTTGTGATTATGTTCACCTTCTATCTAATAGATCCTCAACAAGAGGGTTTTCATCCTCCAAAGTTTGTCTAGCCCACAAAGGCATCAATGGGCAAAGAACTGGAGGAGGAGGAACATGACCTACTAAACCCTACTGGGGAGGTATTACCTCATCATCCCTATGAGTAGATGAAGCAAAAGTATCATCATCACTACTATTTGATTCTTTTAATGAAGAAGAATGAGAAATGTTAGAAGATGAGTCTAAAGGACTTTCTTTAAATTAAACACTTCTTTCTATAATAAACTCATGTGAATCTAGATCAATGAGTCGATATCCCTTAACACCATCAAGATATCCCACAAATATGCAAGTTTATTTTTATTATTCTAAATCATGATGCTTGTCTAAAGGTATGTGAGCCCATGCTAGACTGTTGAAGACTTTAAAATGATGCACTTCTAGCCTTTTGTTGTACCAAGATTCAAGTGGTATTATCCCCTTTAAAACTTTGTGAGGAACTCTATTTTGTATATATGTAGCATAATTAATCACTTCCACCCAGTACTCAAGTACTAATGATTTTGCATGAATCATACAACCTACCATCTCTTTTAATAATATATTCTTCCTCTTTGCTACACCATTCTATTGAGGTGTGTATGCAATTAAATATTTAAGATCAATTTCTTTAAGAGCATAGAATTGTTCAAACTTTTTGTTCACATATTCCCTCCCATTATCAGTGTAGACGATCTTGACATACTTTCTAGATTGTTTCTTTTCTAGAGCTTTAAACTCTAGAAATCTATTAAATACTTCACTCTTGAGTTTCAAAAAATAAATCTAAGTATATTTGGAATAGTCATCAATAAATTTGAGAACATAATGGGATTTATTAAAAGACAAAATAGGTAATGGACTGGCTAAATCACTATGAACAAGTTTGAGGACTTGTGTATCCCTCCAAGCCTTCCCTTTATCAAACTTATCCTCTAGATGTTTTCCTAAGGCACAACCATGACATACCACCCCTAAAAACTAAATCTTTGGAAGTCCTATAACTATTTCCTATTGACTAAGCTATTATAAATAGTGGTAGTTCAGATGACCAAACCGCTCATGCCATAGCTCGCTCACTGAATCAGTGTGTGAGAGCAAATCTATAGAGGAATACTAAGGCACAAAATGGGAGAATGAATAAAGCTGAGTATGATTGTTGAGTTCTCCCACTGCAACTAAGGTATTATCCTCTAATTTTTTGATTGATATAGAATCAGGTGTAAACTCAACTTTCTTACCAATATCAAAGTGAGTGATTTGGTAGATAGAGATAAAGTTAGTTGATAACTCTGGCACATAGAGGACATCCTCAAATACACCATTATCACATTAATTATACCTTTTCCTATGACATCTACCTTAGAATCATCACCTATGAGAATATGAGGCAAGGAACTTGGTTCTAATCCAAAAAAGTATTCTTGATCAAAACCCATATGGTGCAAAGCACTTGAGTCAAGTACCCATGACTTGGGAGAATTTGCCAATGCAACTAGTGTTGTATCTTTATCTTTCCTTGAATTTGAAGGAGTGTAAGAATCCTTTGAGGAGGATTGATTGATGTTATTCTTCTTGAGAAGACACTTAAGGTCATCAATATCTTTCTTCCAGTAATCTTGTTTACTATTAAACCCCATTTTTAAATAAGGGCAAGGAGTGTCAGTCCTTTTTTATGAATCCCCTTTCTTATTAGTGGATTTATAATCTACTTGTGAGTAAGATTGTTTCCCTTTATTCTTATCTTTTTATGACTTATTCTAAGTATTCTACTTCTTTTTACTTGAACCTATAGTTGACGTTGATGTTAAAACTTGCTTATGTGGAGGTTGACTTGAAACTAGAGCTTTATATTTAGATGAATTGATTAGACCCATAGCTATTAACTTTTCTTCTTCAGCCATTAGAATCTCAAAAAATACATCAAAGGTGGGAATTTGATATGTTGTGCCCAATGTGAGCCTGAGTCTGAAAGCTAGAGACAAAGGATGAATATTCAAGACATAATTTGTGTAAAGCACTAAAAATCAATTGAATATCTTTTTTATCAATTTTACATTCAAAAATTTGTGCTCTAAGATCTATGACTTTAGTGATGTAGTCTTCTATTGTAGCATAACTTTTAAGATCCAAACTAATGAGTTCATTGTCAATTTGGTAACTACAAACCTCATCTATTTTTCCAAACAATGATACTAATTTATCCCAAGAATATTTTGGATTTGTACATTTGTCAAGATGGAAATTTAAATCTAAAGACATGTAAGACCAAATGCATCCAATAACCTTAGTAGTTTCAAAAAGAAAGTGGTGTAACTCTTTTGCATCACTAGGTGGAGTAAGAATATTTTTTATGTAAGGCATATATCCTAGCATCATTAATGTATTCCAACCATTATATTTCCATGTATTATATTTTTATGTTTTTAATAGTGGTAACTTAGGATTCCCCATGATGCAATTGAAAATAAACTATCACAACGCAGAAATCAAAATATAGAACACACCATAAAACCCCCCTGAATTACTTAGTTTTATCCCACCCAACAAGTATTTGTTGGAACTTTATAATTGAGTGAATTTATAAGGATATATTATAATTTTTATAGTTTACAAAAATCTCAATAAGCCCCTCTAAGCTAAAAATACAAAAAAATGACTTTATTACAAAAATTTATGCACCAATGCATTGTGCTTGAAAAAATATTAACTTTCAAAAAGAATGGGACCTCAATACGAGGTCATTTATCAAAGTTATGAGTATCTAAAGTTGAAAAAATGAAAACAAGCAAGAGATACTATAGAAAAACCTCAATTATATAAAAATATGGAAAAATATAGAAAAAAAATTAAAAGTACAATAGTGAAAAGCATAAAATTTTAAGCTATTTAAAAAAATGATTCACTCAAAAATACATCTTGGTGTTCAAATGGCATGATCTCAAAGTTTCCCTATCAATTTTTCCTGTTGATCCATGAGGCCTGCTATTTATTTTTTTTGCATAGTCTATATGGTTTTACTTGGGAGCAAAACAAAATTGCATGTTGGGTGACTATATCCAAATTGGACAAATGTTATATGGATCTGTAGATTTTGATGCCTTTTGAACACAATTTTGAGGTCCATTTTGCTCAAAAATACTTCAATTTTTACATACCCACCATATTTAGACATGGTGCTTTTGGATCAAACCATTACCAATTTTGCCTCCTATGCCCAAATTGGATAAAATTGTAGATGATTTTGACTATTTTGGACACTCTGAACTCAATAGTGAGCTTAGAATTTCTCCATAAAGCTCTAATTTGTTCCTCTATAAAAAATCAAAAATTTTGATCCTATATCTAGATATTTTTCTCTCAAATAGTTAGCAATATACATATTCAAGATAACTTTGGTGCCATGTTGGAATTAACTACAGGATATAATGAATCTAATAGAAAGCATAAATAAGAGATAAAATAGTAATAGTGATAAATAATAATTGTATATCCAAGACAATAACAAAAATGAATAAATAAATCAAATATGATGAATTACTTTGATAATTAAATATTAATCTGATATAGAAGACACAAATAGCCATTGCTTATATAGAGCAAGGTGTGCAAGATAGAGATTAGGGAACTCACACAACACGTGTAGTTCAATTGATATTTGACTACATGAATAGTGGAGTGTAGCTCAACAATAAAAAGATAGGTTCCAAATTTATGTAAATGATCAACACAAGTTGACTACTAGTTAAGAAATCTTATCCTATCTTACCCTCAATAGTGGAGTGCAACTCCATGGTAACAAGATAGGTGTCCAAGTTGACTACTAGCTAAGCAAGCTTATCCTATTTGGTGTAAATTATTAATAAATGTAATAAACTAATTACAATAAGTAATTAGTGCACCAATCTAAATAATAAATACAAGTATATGTAATAAAGCAAATAAATGCACCAATAATGCCAAAGTGTTTTAAAATTGTTAGATAAAATCTCATACCTTGTTTTGTATAAAGTCTAGCTTTTGTGCCTTTTCCAAAAGACCTAGTACGTGCTTATTTTGAGCTTAAATTTTGTGCCTTATTCAAAATACCTAGAAACTTGTGTTTTCTTTAGATTAGACTTGTTTGGAATATTTTATACCTAGAGTTTTGCATTTTGGTTTTTATTCATCCACTTTACCTGTTAATGTGAGATATTTGACATTAGACATTTGACGTTAGATTATTTTGTATCAAGTTTTATAATAGCCTTTTGGAGATACATATCCACTTATTAACCGAGTTATAATATGTTTGAACCATTTTTCCTTTGAACATTGCTTTACAGAGTTTATAAAACTCTAGACCTCTTTTTCAAAACATTCATCATTGATTTGAATATGTCTCACTATACTCATAGCGAAGCCATGTAAAATCTAGGATATGATAATGTGGTCACACAAAAAGACTTTATTCAAGACCCTTATGGTGATGATGTAGTTTGTGAGACGTATCCCTATCTTCTTTAAAACACTCAATCTAGGGAATAAATCCAATATCTTTTAGCTCACTATTTAGTTAACATGCCTCCATACTCAGAGCAAGACTAAGAACAAATAATGTAGTACCTAGATAGCATATGATCAGTTGTGGACCAAGTTTAACAACAACAATATTACATTATGATTCCATCAATTTATGATCCCTATTTTTTTAATTTTCACTTAATTACAAACAAAGATGAAGTTTTAATCAGAGCCACAAAGGTAGGGGCTAAGTTTCCAGCAGACTTCCCCCACAAAAACTTCCCTAGTCTAGTTAAAGTGCCTTCAACTATTCCTTACAACCAAACCATCAAATAGGCCTCTACCATCAATCCTCAACTGTTCATTTTGATGTCATACCAATATTCCCATATGTTTGTCATAAGAAAGGGCCTCGTGGAGGACCACTTCATATAGATGTAGATAGCATACCAAACTTATTTAAACTTAACACACAATTTCAATAACATGACCATGTTAAATGTTCCACTTATCATGATAGTTCCTTCAATAAGAGTATTAATTTAATTTAAAGGAAAATAAAATTTGGGTATAAACCTATTCACACAAATCACTTTAGTTGGAGACATTTTCAATGCTTGAACTATCAAATAAGTGTATATTACTTCTACACAAACAAATGTGTCAAACATAGTGGATAACATGCAACTATCATATAACCCAGGCCAAAGTGGTGTGAATACATAAATAACTAGTCCATAACAAGTGTCTTTACTAAACACCATGAGTGGATTTTAACAACATTGGGTAGGAACTTCTACCTCCCAACCAAAGTAAGCTACCTCTAATCCTCAACCAGCTACTTCATCAAACATGCAATCATAAGGATTAAGTAGTCAAGCAACAACTAGTGCCTTACCTCAACAAAACATGATGAATATTACTCCACCATAATAGGTAACAACCAACATTCCACAATAATAGGATAGTTTAGTATACCAATGCAGTAGATATCAAACATTTTGTCACCTCAACAAGTGGTAGGAAATGTTCCACCTCATCAAGTAGTGAAAAATATACCTCAATAGTTTTAGACCAATATGCCTTCATAAATGTTGTATAACCAAAAATGTATGTATATTTGTCAATGACAAATTCCAAACACTCTCCAATCATCTATGTCACAATAAGTGTTCACACAACCAATAGGTAACACTATCCAACAAGTACTAATCAGGCCGCAATTGCCTTTTATTTTATATGTGCTATAAATTCAATGACAAGGCCTTATTTCAAAATAAGTTCTTCTTATCCATCTAGGTTTCACTAGTTAGTAGTAATTCCTTACTCATATTTAGAAGGAATATTACTTCACTCAAAGACATGTCCTTCCATCTCAGCCATAATTCCCCCAAAACTAGACCTATATATCATGTCCAAACTAGAATATCCTACCACAACATGTGCAATTCCAATAAATACATCACAATCTATGGATGCATACTCTCGGTGAATTCCCTAACTAAACTAACATTCCATAACAAACCATGCCTCCATTATACCCTGGTCAAGGTAATTTGCCTTTGACTTCCCAACCTCCACCTTAGGCCAATATTCCATCCAATTCCTAGCACAAGAACTTTAGTAAATGAAGGATGCCATTCAAGCTGGGAAGTAGACCAAGAAGTTTAATTTTGATGATGTGTGTTCCTACCCATTCAACATGGAATATATATAAATACCATTTCCACTAGGGTACAAACCACCAAAGTTTAACAAATACAAGGGTAAAGGAGACCCTAAGGCCCATTTAACATAATTTTTTGTTGTTTTCTATCCAATGGCTTATAGTGGCATATACCTCCTATCATTATTTCCTTATATTCTAGTAGGAAAAGATTTGGAATGGTTCTTTAAATTACCAAAGAACTTAGTATCTAATTTTTATGACCTTTTAGACAATTTTGTGTAACATTTCTCCTACAATCTCAAACATGAGATTTCATTGGTAGATTTGACTCAAGCCAAATAGAAGGTTGATGAAAGTTTTGAAATATATCTATAGATATGGAGAGAACTTAATAACCACTTCACTAATACCAAATAAATAATTACCCACTGTGTTTACCAAAAAAATTCATAGTGAGATATCTGACCATCTAAAGCTATAGTGTGCACACACTTTCATGGAGATCATTGACAAAGGTTTACTAATCAAAAAGGCCCTTATTAATAAAAGGGTTATCAAGCTTAACTCATTGAATCAAAATCAAAATCAAAACCAAGGAAAAATCCAAAATCATAAGCACAACTAGGTCCAAGTGCAAGCATCAGCATAAACCCAGGGTATTAATTATGAAAAATCCAAATAGTTTAACTGAAATAAGAATGTTATTGGAAATAGAGTAATTGACAACATGTCTAAACAGTGAAAACACCATCTACTCAACCAATGCCAAAAATGCAAATTACTCCTCATTAACAACATATTCATCAAACATAGCCTTCATAGCAACTTAGACTAGTTCAACAAGCACAACAACATTTGCCTTTGCAAACCCCTCATCCAAGGAGAAATATGACTACTCATCGCATCTTTAGTGACCTTAAAGAACCCATTAAAGACATGTTTTTCAAGTTACCCATTGATAATCTAATTAATTTGTTGATTCCAAAGCACTATCTTGAGGACATTCCTTATCCAAATTGGCACAGATAAAATGAATTCTATGAATACCATCAGGTTAAGGGGCATAATTTATGTCATTATGTTTAGATCAAACACCTTATTGAAAATATGTTGGAAAATGGGGAGATACTTTTGGATAATAGAGCTTCTACATCTAATCAAAACTTGGGTATTTATCAAAACCCTTTTTCACAACATAATAAAAACCAACATCAATAACAACCAAGGTTAGAACAATATCAGCAATAATATCACCAACTGAGACAATAATAATACTAGTAACAACAAAAATAACATAAATCAAATGGATGAAACCAAGGCCAAAATGATACCAATACCCAACAGACTTACCATGTATTTTCACATGACTACAACAAATTTTTAAGCCATATTGAGGGAGGTCACATTTCCACGATTTCCATTAATTCAAGACTAAGTGCCAACCAAATAGGACCATTCCTAATCAATTTCAGTCAACCAACTTATGTTAGTGATCCTTCCTTGACCTAGGAGCACATACAAGTATACCAAAAATTAGGGATTACTAATTTTGAACCTTAAATCAATAACTCACCATTGCCCTATGACCACATATAAGTGCACTAGCAACTAAGGCTTATCCTATATGTCCCCTTGCCACCATCATTTTCTAGTAATAATGATCTTGTATCTAATCTCAATTGTGCAATCATAACTCAGCAATCAATGATTACCATTATAGTCCCATAACCATCTACCACTCCACCCATCCAACCCACCATTTTAGTTAGAAATAATCCATTTACTATTTTGAAGGAAAATATGTTTGATATTATGGAACTTCAAAAGACACCTATATAAATTTCTATTTTATATTTTTTGCGTACGTCAACTATCCACAAGAACATCTTAATAGAGTTCCTTGTCCAATCCTAAGTTCCAAATGACATATCTCTAGACAAATTCTAGGCTTTGGTTGGACATATATCCCCAGGCCATCAGTTAACCTTTGACCAAAGTAATATGCCATCCCTTGTCCTCTCCATAACAATCTATTATACATTGAAGTTGTCATAACATGGCACAAAGTGAAATGTGTCCTCATAGACAATGGATTAGACCTTGAATATTGTGTCTCTAAATTTCATCAAGCATCTCAAATACACAATAGTTGATCTCTATCCATAAATAATCACAATCAAGTCTTATGACAATGAAGAGAGAGAATCACAAGGCACCATTAATTTGTTAGTTATCATTGGGTCTTTGACCCATGATATATTATGCCATGTGTTAAACCTATATTTTTCATACAATTTTCTCTTGATTAGACCTTAGATACATGAAATTTGTAAAATCCCTTAAACATTGCATCAATGTCTCAAGTTCCCTCATTTTGGCATAGAGATCACCATTCACAAAGATTTGCAACCCTATGAACATAATAAGCATTTGGAAGTCGAGTATGAAAGATATAACTACCATTTTGGCTTGGATATAACTACTAAAAATTATAAGGGAAATAAATTCTTGTTGATTTATTAGAGGCCAATTGCATTCACTAGATAGCCTTGATTCATCTTCCCATGTGCCACAACCTAAAGTGTTTAATCACTTTACCATCATAGCTAATGGCCCAGGATAATATTTGACCCATGATATATTCCACCTTTCCAAGCTTCCACAAAACACCAAGTCTTATGGAAGACCTAAAGCCAAGCCACCTTGCATAGAATGGTATCAAAAAATAAAAGGTAAACTACATAGTTCAGCTCTTATCATTTTCATATTGGCCACTAGCTAAGAATAGGACCCACTTGAACATAATGAATCATGGTTATACAATGACAAAATGGTTGATTGTTACAAAAATGCCAAATATCCCATTCCTAATAGGATAATAGATAATCAAGCCTATGAAGGAGGAGGAATTGATCCAAATCAGTAGGGTACACTTGAGCCAATCTCCATCACTCAATACAAAGGAACTTATGGTCTCAAATTTAAACCACTTGGGGGTAACCTCACATATCTTATTTGTGTTCCAATGCTAATGACTAGTGATGATGATGTTGGCAATGAAGCAGAGTCTGAACATAGCCCTTATGAAGACCTGTCCAATACCAATCTATTTGACACCCATGCTATTAGTACCTTTATCCCAATAAACCATCATAGTCTATTTTTATATCACCCTTAACTGATATCTTGGAAACAACAAGAATCCATAGTGCCTATAGATGAGTTATAGAATAATGAGCCCTTTTGTGATTTTATAGGCTTAAGAGACAACGTTCCATTTGGAGACCATAAACGAGGGTTCTCGATCAAACTAGATCCTGTAGCCTATTTTAGAGAATGGGAGAACTCCCTTAGCCACAAATAAATAAATAAAAAATTGAGGTCCCAAAGTGAAAACCTCTTTGAGGCACTTTTGGACTAGGGTAAAAGTAAAGATAAAGGCTAGTATTCTAATGAAAACCTATTTTAGGCACCATTAAATGAGGGTGTTTACCTTTCCTCAAACATAGCTCAAGATACCACCAATTATGAACTTACGTATGGGTCTGAGTTTAGTTCTGAATAATAGCATGCCTTTGACTAAATCATTCAAGAGTTTATAACATTATTTTTCACATGGCCATACTTACCATTGGGAGATTTTGATTTGTCTTTCTTAGGGAAACTTAAATAGCCTATCCAAATATAAGACTTTGCCATTGCGGGCCAATTCCAATCATTACCAACCATTTTAGAATATAGTTTTATTATTTTTATGGAGGATACTACAAAATTCAACATCAAGACTCCAAATGACCAAAAATGAATCAAATTAGGTGCATCCCTCACTAAGGAGGAATGTGACATCTTTATATTCCTTTTCTAGGAATTTGTTGACATGTTAACTTGGGCATACGCTAACATACCAGTTTTAGACCCCACCTTAGCTGTACACCATCTTTTTTTGCATCTTGATGTCAAATCCATGAAGCAAAAACTATACAAAATGTATCCTCAAATTATTTTATTAATAAATAAAGAGTTGGAAAAACTCTTAAAAGTGAGATGTATTCAATCTATTGACTATTCAAAGTGGATCTCGAATGTTGTGCCAGTTAGTGAGAAGCAAGAAGGAATCAGAATCTACACTAATTCCAAATATATAAACAATTCTTTCCCCAAGGATTAATTTTCTCTACCAAACATTGACATGATTGTCGACTCCATAGTGAGGTATGAAATTCTTTCACTGATGGATGGATTCTCAAGATACAATTAGATCCAGATTACACTAGAAGACCAATATAAAATAGTATTCATCACTCCATGGGGAATGTTTTGTTATCAATTTATGTCATTTGGCCTCAAGAATGCTAAATCTAGATACCAAAGATCTATGACTGTTATATTTCATGATATGATGCATGACATTGTTGAAGACTACACTGATGACATACTATGAAAATAAAAGACCAGGACAGATCATCTAGTAGCACTATGAAGAATATTCAAGAGATTACATGAATAAAAGGTCAGACTCAATCCTAATAAGTGTGTTTTTGGAGTTACTTCATGGAAATTTCTTGGCTTCGTTATGTCTCATATAGGCATTGAACTCAATGTTGACAATTTTGACCTCACAAATCAAATTGTCACCCCTACCATTTGAAAATTTGCATACCATGTCAGTTTGAATTTTGAGTTAGTATTTGGTCCTAAAAAACCATTGAATAATCCATGGTTAGTAGGTATTCAGGTTGTTTAGGTGATTTAAGGTCTTTTACTTCACTTATCTTATGCTTTTTAGTCATCTTTTGGCCTTTTTGAGTCATTTTTCAGTGATAATAATATCCTAGAGTGTATTTATGAGTTTAATAACATGTTTCAAGATCAATACATCACTAAAAATTTAATAATTAGGTTGTTCACATTTTGGTCTAACTTTATGACTCATTTTCATGCAAAATCTGACCATTTTAGGCCATTCAGAGAAGGTTTTGATAGTATATAATTAGGAGGAAGATTTATTTCCTATTTATTCACCTCATTAGACATGTTAAATAATCTATAAAAAAAATTACATCATTTCATTCATATCTCCTTGGTAAAAATAGCATTTTTAGTGCAAATATAGGCATTTTGAGGCATTCATTTTGGTTTTTAAAGGATTTTTATGAGAAAATAATCATATATTATTAATTGGGTCCTTATAGGTTCATATAAATTATTTTAATGAGTTTCCAAGTGAAACAATTTCAAAAATCAACTTCATTCCATTTTTTACCTCTCTTGCATGCCTAGAAGGGCAGTTTTCAAATACTCAGCACAAGAAGATGAGAAAGAGTTTGGATATAAAAATTTGTAAATTGTTAGGGGTATGAGTAATATTTAAATTATATAAATTTTTTTTTATATTGGTGTCCTTATATTTATGAATAATTGCTAAGAGTCATAGTAGGTCACAATAGCCTATGCATCCAAGAGGGGTATATTCTTAGGCCTGTTTCTCAAGCTCAGTAAAAAATTAAGAGAAATAATTTTGGGGATGTTTTAATGGTTATGAGTCTCCTTTTATTATTTTTCTCATCTGATAACTCCTTCTAAGAAGGTATTTATTGCATTAAACCTTATTTCTTTCCATATTTTTTTGAGTGGTCTCTAGGAGCAGTTTTGGAGCTTTTCATTAGATGTTTTAATCTTGAGAGGTTAAAATGGATTATATAAGTCATGTTACACATGTTTCATACAATTAATATTTCACAAGTTTCCATTCTTAATGTGTCTCTTTGAGGAGGTTCAATCTAAGTGTGTTCCTTTAATAAGGTACGATTACGCTTATTGAGTTTGATTTTCATATTCATATCTAATAATAGTGGATGGGATATGTTATAAAAAAATTTGAACCTATAAACAAGCTATAAGATGCATCATAACCTTACCAAAACCTCAAATTCCTCACACCATGTGGATTTCTACCATAGTCCATATAAAAAACATCACAATAAGTCATCAAGCCAAGAAAAGAAGAGACTATCTCAATGACTTGTTAGGTATCATGTTGATAAAATATAAGGTAAATTAAATAAGGGAATTAAAATCAAGGGTATAATTTAAGGTAAGATATCTAAGGGGGAAGTGATCACCTATAGCCCATAAAGTACACCTGCAACAAGCTTAAGATAGGGTGAATCTATAGCCACTAGGTGAGTTGGAAATTGAGGCCTTGAAGGAATTACTAAATATTTAAAGTAACAGGAAAAGTTGATGTATTTGGTTTCATTATAAAATAATTCACATGGCTCTACAGTTATAGCTCCCAAGTATTTTCACTTTCAACCCAAATCCATACATTGAGTGACACATGACAACAAGAGGTAAAGTCAAGGGGTTAGTAGGTTTTTAAGAGATATATTATGATTGAATGATTTCAAATAATTTTTTGATAAAAGTATGAATATAATTCAATGAAATAAAACCATATAAGACATATGGGGTCTTGTAGACATCTAAAACCTATAGCCACATATGAGAGAGACCTAGAGCCAAGTAGTGTTTTGAGCAATTAGAGACCTTATATGGAATGTGAATCATTTCAAGTTAGACAGTGGGAGTTCATGAACATTAAAATTTATATGGGTATTCAATTTCAATGATCCCATTGAGAAAATGAGGGTATTATCACTTAATGCTACATTGCTACCAAAAGAAGTAACTTACAGCTATTAAGGGACATAGTCATCCTTTCAAGGTTAACAATTGGTTTTACAATGAATGGTCCATAATGGAAATGGTCAAGTTTCAAAGGTCATAACTCATGGTTGATTCAATCACTATAAAAATTGGTATTCAAAGAATCAAATGCCTTTCTAAACAACTACAACAGTCTTTTGGACATACACAGTCAACATTGATTGATCAAGCTCTTAAGTGGTATGAAGGAAAAGGAGTTTAAGGTCATCAAAGAGTGGATAGAGTTTCAAGAGTGATTATAATATCATGAAGGTGATCAGCTACTATAACACCCTCATGATTATTCATAGTCTATACACTACCTAGGAATAAGTACCTACAGCCACTTAAGGTAAAATCATATTCCAAATTGGCATGTGAGGAAAAAATAATGTGATATGTAAAGGCGATGAATGATCATATGGTTGACCACTATAATGAATGAGTTCAAGAATGTCATAAGAGACTTTCAATAATATTAAGACCTATTACAAATTACCTACAGCCATAAGGAACAAAGTAACCTATAGCCGACTTATCATTTTTATGAGATTGCCTAACCAAGTATAGGATTACCAATGCATTATTAGGGATTCAAAGGATGAATAAGGGTTTCCTAAACTTAGATGACATTTAATAACATGTATACACCTATCTCAAGTAATTATGACAACCTAAAAGTCCCTTTAGTCCCAAAGAGGATAGGCTATAGGCCTGAGGTACAATGAAGGCCTACTTGGTAGTAGAAATATTTTATGGCTCAAGAGTCTAGTTTGTCTATCAAGGTATTGTCAAGCTCATGAATAGTTTAGAATGGATATGGTAATATCAGATGAGAGATAGAATGAAGATATGAATAATGTATGTTGACATCCCATTGCTCCAAAATTCCTCCTCCATACACATTCTATGAGACATCTACCTATAGCAGGCTTGTAGAGCCTATGGTTGTATTAATCCATTACTCATATAGTGATCAAGGTTATGGTATGTTTCAAGGAGCAGTTGAAATCAATGTTTGGTTTAAAATAACAAAATGAGATATAAAAAGGGTTATTATATGGTTTCCAAGCATGGGTACAATCAAAAGGTAGCCTCAATGATGATCTATAGCCATAATAAGGGTAAGATCCTTTCTCCCATTAAGAAAATAAGGGTAAGAAGTGGCCTTTACAACTATTTCATATCCAATTAAAAGAGAGGTTTAAAAAATAAAATGATTTCTAGGGTCATCAATAGGCCTCAAAGGATTTCAATTCCTTAGGAAACTCAATCAAAGTCATTGATAAACCTATACTTACATCCCAATTAAAGGAAATACCAAGATTTAGAGCATAAGGAAGATAAGAGTATAATGGTGAATAGAGATATATTAGAAATGAATAGGTCATGAATAATAAATTAAGGCTTGTTAAAGTACACTCTTATTTTGGCTATATGTATTTTCGTATAATGACTAAGCTACATTATACACCTACAGCTATGTTATAGTTAAGTCATGGTTTCAAATTGGCAAGAGGTTAGAAATGGAGTGATATAGGGTGATTCATGATTTGGAAGTGATACAATGAGGTCATAATGTTATTAACTCATCAATACCATGTTAAAAAGGACTCTAGGACACCTAATGACATAGTCATGCATCAAGACCTTGCAAGTTACCTACAGCCATGAGATCCAGTAGCCGTCTCAAAGGCATAAATGATGAAGAGAAATGCTCTTTGCGATACATATTTTTTTATTGATCATAAAAAAGGGTATCAAAGATAATAAACATATTTTAATTATTACTAAGGGATAAAAGTAGGGTTTCTTAATCCACCTACAGTCAGATTATAACCTTAATAATGGTAACCTATAATCACCTCAAGCTCAAGTTGTAACCTTCATTGGTCAATTTTGAGAAGTTTTATGTTAGTTATGGTACCCAAGCTTGAGGTAAACTTCAAAGATGGTTTAAAAACAATTTATAAATTCTAATAGAGTTTTCATATATAGGTAATGTGTTTTGAAGCAAGTATTATAGTCATAAATTGACTGTATTCAATGATTGTGCCAAGGAAAGGTGAGTGCTTAAGGTTTTTTGTTAAGGAAAACTTCATGATAATGCTTGACTGTATGAAAAAATTATAATATCCATATAATAAGGCTGACTAAAAAATTAAATAATAAAATAATGGATTTTCAAAAGACAAATTGCAATCAAGTTTGTTAATTTTGCACGCAATCAATAGTCAAAAGTTTGCCTTGGGGTTTTTGAGGTTTGGAGGTGCTAGAGAGGTCATTTTGACCTAAAATTTTTTAAAGACGGTCCTCATGACCCAATTAACACCCAAATATATTTATTTTTAAATAAAATATGGTACATATTCTATATTTTTTCTCATAATTAGGCCACTTTCAGGGATGCATGGAGACAAAGAATGGAGAAAAAATGACTAAAATGAGTATTATTTGTCTTGAGAACACTTTGGGACAATTGGATATGTTGTTTTAAAATATATATAGTTTTAAATAGATTTAATTAATTTTATTAATGATGGTAAAACACTCATAAGTGTTGGTGGGTAGTTATATGCAGTCAAACCCCACTAGCCTAAACTAGGCCTTTTGCCCAACAGGGGGTCATTTCAACTTCCAAGATATAATGCCAATTAAAAAGAATTGAAACATGTTTATATGGATATATTAGATGTTTTAAATATTTTTTTTTAAGAATAAGTCACAAAGAAGCCATTTTTGGGTTCAAAAGCAAGACAGGGTGCACAGAATGAAAGAATGCACTTGAGAGGCCAAGTTTGAATGCTCACCCCATCAGATAATTTTATCATGGGACATCAAGGAGTTATGGGATGTTTAAGGAGGTATTATAATTCAAATTTTTTTAATTTTTTCTAATGTTGGTTGTCACATTTTTATGAACAAAGGTTAAGAGTAAAAACTATCAAAAACCCTATTTTGGACTAATTTTCAAGTTTGGAGTTGGACACCCCACCAAACCACATAGTTTCTTCATTAAACATAAAAAATATTTTAGGGGACTATTATAGGGTGATTCAAATGTTTTTTTTTGTACCTTCACTTATATGAAATAATACAAAAACTATATTTTTTCTTATTTTTGAGCTAAAATAAGGGTTTCAAGGATCATCCAAAGATTTCAATTGATGGAAAAGGAATATTGAGAATTTTTTTACTTGTAAAATCACAAAAATTCATAAAAATCATCCAAATATTCCCAAACCATTCCATTATTTTGGGCCAGTCAAAAAATGCCTTCAAAAGACAAGCCTTTCAAAGGCCATTTCATGGTTTTGATACTTATAGGTGGTTCTAGACCACAAAAAATTGACATGGAGTATTTTGGGGTCATGATAAAAGTTAATAAAACACTTTTTTTAAGGTTTCACACACGTTTGAGCTCCCAATAGTAAAATTTCTCTTTTAGGGCTTAAAGTGCTAATTAGGCCTAATCTTGCAAGGAAATGGGCTATAAAACACACTTTCACTTAGATTTGGCTCACCAAATTTTGTATGGATATGTAAGAGGATAGAGGGTACCTATAAGAAGTCTCATATTCTCACTAAAATTTCCAAATTCTCTTAGACAAGGATGTTTGTGGGAAAAAAGGGCTACAAGGAGCCCATAGGAAATACATGGCTTTGGTGTTGTTCTAGGTCTTGGTAAGTTTTTGATACAAAAAAATGAATTTAAAAATGTTTTTTATGCCCTTTATAATCCTTCTGCAATTTATATATGCTGGATTGAAGCAAACTTGAGAAAAAATCCACTTTCTACCTTCAATGCCTTGGTGAAAATGAGCCTTTTCAGGGTTTTGATGGCTAAATAGGTGCATATAGCCTATTACAAAGACTTGGAAATTTGAATAAGGATATGTCACGCCATTTTAAAGGTAGGAAGAATTCAATGAATAGTTATAATGAAAGTATTATTTGTAAAATGTCTCCAACAAATGCAAATAGGACTCTTCCTTTTCCAAATGCACATGTGCAAGACAAAGTCAATTTATTGAAGCTGTCTTATAACAAAATCTTGCCAAGTTTTATATAATCATTCATAATCTTACAGAAGATTTAAAATAAAATTATTTCAATTAATTTAATTCCTACATCCATGGAAGAGACTTTTTCATCAAAGGAGACAAGAAGGCTAAAATTGAGGGATTGGTGCAAGAGTATAGGCACTCTCCAAGTGCTCTACTTTTGACCAAACATTATTATGAGTATCCTAAGATCCATAAAAATTTTATAAATTATTTTCCACGCCACTTTATTAATTTCCAATATTTTATAATCTAAAAATGTTATGTAGCACTTTTGGAGGAGCCATTTGACCAAGTTTGAGGTCCCCTACTTTGGGGCTGCTTTGTCTCCAATCATTTATTTGATATATGTATTATTTTTTCAAAAATTTAAAGGATAATATTTTATATTTGGATTGTTTCTAAATTCTTCCAAAATTTGTATTGACCTTTTGAGAGCAATAAAAATCAAAATTCCTCCATATTCAGGGCTTTTCTAGTGAAGTGTATGTGCTTGTCATTGGTATAACTTAGTGAAATACTTGTTTTCCTTGGTTATATTCTAGTTTCATATATTCATGAGATATTTTTGATGTTTTATAGGTCATTCTAAGTGTCCAAATCAAGCTTAATTTCATGTATTATATGTGAGTTCATTCCTTCTTTACATGAGTTGAGTTTGTAAGATCTTTATTATGAAATATTGATATAGAAATATTACTTGGGTGTAGTGAATGTGTGTGTAATATTTTTATATTTCATATAAGTGTCAATTAAATCATTTTATTTCAAAAAAAAATTGGTACATCACCTTCCATTTCAAGTTTCATTCAGTTTCATCCATTTTCATTATCTTTTGCACCTTTTTCCTTGTTAGAATCAGTAAGTAGTAGCTTAAAAGTAAGTTTTAGTGAGAGAAACAAGGGAACCAACTCTCTATGTATATTCTCTTCCTTTTTAATTCACCCACACTTTGTAGAGCTTCCATGTTTCAATAGGAGTGAGGAATTGCACACTTTCTCACAAGATCACACTTCTGATTGACAACGGTTTTTGGCATGCTTGGTGGGACCCTTACTCCTTGGCATAGATATATTTTGGAGCTAAGGAGAAGTATTTATAGAAAAATATAATATCTATCTTCATCAAAATCTAAATATTCTTCAATTTTCAGAGTTCATAGCATCCTTTAGGTAATTCTTTCATGCCAAAAGGTTACCACACGATTAGTTAGCAAAGGTATTCCTTTTGAATTCATTGAGTTATCATCTAAATCATATAAAATATCAAGGTTTAGTAAGACAAAACCATATTCTAAAAATCAACATTTGTCTCTTGGTTATCCTACTATTTAAATCACTACAATCCCCACTATCTAAATGGCTATCAGAAACTAGGTGTTTATTCTATTCAATAGAGGTAGCCCACTGAATTTAGCCTAGTTTGATGACATTCTTGTGTTTGATCTCAAGATTATCCCATTATTCTCACTATGAAATCAAACAACCCTTATTTATCACATATAAGATGTAGCTAATCTTATTTCAATCCATAATGTTGTTCAGGAGATGTAGCTCGTAGACTGTTTGTTGCTTCCTTCAAAAGAAAAGCATTGCAGTGGTTTAGAAATCTCCCACTAAACTCCATTTCTACCTGGGATCAATTGGGTGCTACCTTAGTAAATAAATTTGAGGAAAAATCTGATCATCTATCTTTATTTGAATATTTAACTACCATAAAAAGAGCTCCTCATGAGTTCATGTCTAATTTTAACCTCAGATTCCAAAAGACATGGACTAGAATACTTTTGTTAATTAGGCCATCCTCTGAATATGCATTCATGTACTATTTGAAAGTCCTTAACTCTGACATTAGTGTGATGATATAGTCAATGGGTGGGACTACCTTTCTAGATGCTTATGAGGTTGCAATAAGGCTAGATAATAGTTTGATACAAGTTTTTAAGCTTTCTCCAAGGCCTCTAATGCCTAAATTCCCAAAACTGAAGTCTATACTAGCCCCTCAAATTCCTCAAATTCCATCCTTATCTCCTATTCCACCACCTCAAGCTTAAATTATAGGCCCTACTAGTAAAGTTAGTGAGATAGGAGAGTTTAAAGAATTTTTATAATCATTTGGGAATTAAATAGTACAACTCAAAAGGAAAAAATTTTAGGCTAATAGGCCTTATCAATAACAAAATCAGACTACCTATCATCCCTTCAAAGATCAAAGGCCTCCTTATCAAGGTTTTAGAGAGAATAGACCATCTTACCAAACATAAGGATCCATAACTCTAGTTAATCCATATGATACCCTTGATCCTAATACCCCTTCCACTTAAAAATCCATTATTCCCATCCCACCTAAGAACAACTTGATGTAGGATTCAGGTTGGCAGCACTCTAATCTCAATGACACTCAAAACCAAACCTTGGTATCACAAAACATCACTATGCCACAAATGACATAATAAGAGTTTTCTTTTCAAGGAGGTTAGTACCAAGACACAAGTTTGGAATCACAAGGAGAGACTCAACAAGTTTAAGGGCAGCCTAATACCATTAATTTGAATTGGCAAATGGATGATCATGTTGCTTTTACTCATGGTATTGAAACTAACAATACAAGTGGTTAAGTTACATCTATAACTAGAGCTAAAATAAGATCCATTTATGAGGCTCAATATGTGATAAATTCTTCAAGTACTCCTAACATTATTTCTAAGAGTACAAAACATTAACTTGTTGCCCCTACAACACAAAAAAATCAGAATATAAAGGTTGGTAAAGTTCATCAAATACCTCTAATTTGTGAGCAACTAGTGCTTCAGAAAGTGCAGCCAAAGGTTAGTGGGTCTCATTTTAGTATATTGGATTATATGAATAAGTCTAATATCAGCATCAACATTTGGGATTCTATTTCCATTTCAAGACAAATATATATGCTCATTTAAGAGCTTTCAACTCTCAAATTGTCTCCAAAATTAGTTGATAAAGAAGGTATTGTCTTAACCAATTTAGAGTAGCCAACTAATAAATAATTATATCAGGTACATAATATGGTAAAGGTGGACAAAACTGAGGTAAAAATAAATAAAAATCCTCCTTTTTACCTTTCTTTGATAGTGGGTGATACTTTGGTTCATAACTATATGGTGGATAGTGGAGCCAATAGAACTGTTATGCCTAAGTAGATTACAAACAAGCTTCCCCTTGTTTATGAGACAAATACTAAGGAGATATTGAATTTGGATTTTTCACCAAAAAATATGATAAGAATCATCAAATATCTCAAATTGACACTACATGTTTGTCCCAATGTTACTATTTAGCAGGATGTTGTTGTGGTAGACTTGCCTCATTACTTTGTTATGTGCCTTTCAAGAGACTTCACCTCAAAGATTGGGGGATATTTATCAGTTGGGTATAATTATTTGATGTTTATAATCAAGTATGAAACCAAGGTAATAATACATTCTAATCCCATTTCATGTTTTTATTTTGAGCCATATATGCCAAGTGTTGTGAACACTAACTGTATCATCTTAGATGAGGTTCTAAAAACTAGTGGAGTAGGAAATGAATCATCTTTGGATGGAGTTATAGATTTTTTTCTTGATGATTGGGCCTCTAATTTTCATGAACATGATCATTATAATATAATTGAAGAAGAAGGACTTGGTGTATATTGCCTTCATGATAATGATGCACCAATTCCATCCATGGTTAAGGATGATGAATCTTATGAATGTTTATGGAAATATAAATTTGATGGATCAAGGAATAAAAAATTTACTAGGGATGAAATTATGTTTCTTTCCCCAAAAAAAAAAGGTATTTATCTTCTATTAAGTTTCAATTTTGTTGTTCAAACAATGTTGTAGAGTATGAGGCACTAGTTCATAGTTTGTAGTGGGCTAAGAAGATGAAAGTCAACACTTTGGAAGTTTTTGGTAATAGTGAACTTATAGGTCAAAAATTAAGAGGTTCAAATGTATGCAAAAGTTTTTTTCTTAAATCTTATAATCATATAATATGGGACTTACTTAAATATTTTCAAGCTTTTCACATTTAGGCAATACCAAGAGGTGAGAATAAACATGCAAATAGGTTGGCTACCATTGGAGCACAATTTAGTATTCCAACTGATATATAAAGTGAAAAAATTTAGTCACACACAAAGGTGGTTTTAATTCCTTCTATTCTATATAATCATGAGAATTGGCAAGTGTTTAAAGATGACAATCAAATTGTGAGATTCTTGCAAAAAGAGGCTGAATTTTCTTCAAGAAACTAATCAAATTACTTGCAGCAGTATGGTGATCAGATTGTGCAACTAAAAACAAATAAGTTTCTCAAAGGATTGGTCACACTAGAGAGCATTTTAAATGGTGATGATGAGTTAAGTAAGGATAAGTCATCCTTTTAAACAAAAGAAGATCACTATGCCAATGTAGAGATTGCAATTGGTAAGAATTTGAAGTTGGGTAAGGTATGCACTCATTCACAAAAAGAAGTTTTCATTGAGTTATGTGCAAATTTTGATAATGTATTTGTATGTAAATATAGTGATATCAAGGGATTTTACACAAGCCTATCTTAACACACCATTGAGTTAGAGGCTGAAACTAAACTAGTGAGATAAAGACAAAGTCCCATCAATCTTAAGCTTGAGCCTTTAATGAGAGCTGAGCTTCACAAGATCATAGACTTAGCTATTATATTTTCAATTAAGCACTCAACTTGGGTGTCCAATCTTATTCCAATATTAAATAACAATGGTGAGATTAGATTATGTGTTAACTTCCATGATTTGAACAAGGCTTCACTTAAAGATCAATATCCATTGCCATCAATGCAACAAATTTTATAGTTGGTTGTAGGTTAAAAAAGGTTTTATTTATTGGATGGATACAGTGGATACAATAATATTTTTGTCAAAAAAGAGGACCAATTCAAAACATCCTTCACAATCAAGTGGGGGACATTTACATACAAAAAGATGCCCTTTGGTTTATCTAATGCTGAAGTAACCTTTCAGATAGCCATGGATATGGCATTCCAAGGCCTTCTTAAAAAGTTTTTACTTGTTTATTTAGATGATATAATAGTGTTTTAAAAGAGTGAAAGTGAGCACATGGTTCATCTCAAGCAAGTGTTCAAAAGGTGTAGGCAATTTTGGGTATCTCTAAATCCCAAAAAGTGTGGCTTCTCAGTTCATGAAGGTAAACTCCTTGGACATGTGGTTTCAAATCATGGTTTAAGTAGAGATTATGAAAGGATTGACTCTATTCATGAAGTCTCCTTGCCTAAGCACAAAAATTCTTTGCAAATCTTCTTAGGGAAAATTAATTTCATAAAGAGATATATTTCAGATTTTGCCATTTTAGCTAAGCCACTTATAGCCATGCTAAATAAGAATTAGAGTTTTAGCTGGTCCAAAGGAGTAAGGAGTTTTGAGGAGAATAAGAAGGCATAGCTAGTACTCCTACAATTATAAATCTAGATTTCACAAAAGATTTCATGTTGTACACATATGCTAACATGGACACCATTTTAGGGATTCTTATGCAACAAAATCATGAGGCTTTGGAGTAGACAATAGCCTTATTTAGTAAAGGCTTGGAAGAGTATGAAACAAGTTACTCTTTTGTTGAAAAGCAAGTACTTTCAATTATAATGTCTCTCAAAAAATTTAGATACTTGTTGTCTAACAATAACATACACCTAATGGTTTCCCATTTAAGCATTAAGGAGTTCCTTTGGAATAAAGATATAAATAAAAAAAGACTTGGTTGGATAACCAAAGTAATGGAGTATGATGTGGAAATTAATGTCACAAAGTTGATTAGAGGCAAAGTACTTTGTGAGCATCTAGTTCAAGACTTACAAGAGACTAATGAGGTTATTTTGGTGTCAAATGATGAAGAGGTTGTAGTTGGTCATACTTCACCTTCCATCTGGTTTCATGACTTGGTAAGATATCACCAAGATGGTATTTATCTTTCTCATCTAAGTGCTTCAAAAAGGAGATATTTTAGGTTGCAATCAATTCCATTTTTGCTTGTTGATGATGTTTTATTCAAGAAAGATATCAATGGTATGTTGCTAACATGTATAGATCCAAGCCAAACTCAGAGATTTCTTGGATAATTCCATGATGGACATGGTGGAGGATATTTTTTTACAATAACTACAGCCCTTAAGATTATGAGAGATGGGTAATATTGGCTTAGTATATTTGGTGATTGCCATGCATGGGTTAGGAAATGCAAATAGTGTGCCATGTTTATAGAAAAAGTGAAACTTGCAACCTTACCTCTCCAACCAATTATAGTGGATCATCCCTTTGTCCAATGGGGATTGGACTTTATTGGTCTCATAAAACCTCCATCAAGTTCAGGACATAAATGGATTCTAATTGTTATAAATTACTTCACACATTAGACAGAAACAGTCGTATTGAAAGAAGCAAACAAAACCAACATTCTAGATTTCTATGAAGGTTTGCTTACTAGATTTAGAGTTCCTTAAACTATTACTTTTGATAATGCAATGGTTTTTGTGGGAACCAGGATTAGCCAATGGGTTTTTCAACATGGAATTTATCTTAGCACTTCATCAAACTATTATACACAAGGCAATGGCCTTGCTGAGTCCATGAATAAGAACCTATTGAAGATCATAAGAAGGAATATTGAAGACAATCAGAGGTCATCGCATCTCAAGTTGAAGTCAAATCTATGGGCTGATAGGATCACCTAAAAAAGATCAATAGCCAACTCTCCATACAAGTTGGTATATGGTAAGGAAGCAAGGTTACCCATTTCTCTTGAGTTTCCTACTTTAAAACTAATGCATCAACTTGAGTTGTTGGAGAATGATCCTATGGAGATTAGGTATGTTGAGCTGATATATTAATAAGAGATAATAAATTAGTCCATGCTAGCCATGGAAATTCATCAAGCATAAGTGAAGAGAAATTTTGACAAAGGAGCTTCTTCATGAAGTTTTAAAGGAGATTTGGTCCTCAAGTGGGATGAGGATAGAGATAAACTGGGAAGACACACAAAGTTTTATTCCCTTTAGAGTGGCCCATATATAATCTCCAACTATAAATCCCATAATGCCTTCCAACTTGCAAAGATGGATGGTGAGCAAATTCCAATCCTAGTCAATGTGATACATCTAAAACATTGCTATTGAAGAGCTAAGTTCCTTGTACATAGTTTGTTTGTTTGTTTTCCTCCAAGTGTTGTTTAAACACATTAGTTTATTTATGTTTTGTCCCATATAAGTGATGTATTTGCACATTTGCTTTGTTTAGTTAGTTTTCCTATTTTGTGTGTTTCCCTTCTTGTTTTGGAGGAAGGAGTTATCTTATTTCAAATAAAAAGTTGTACTTGTAGTCATGGATCATATTTTTCATTGTTTTTTTAGTCCAAATGTCATGTATATGGCTTGGTTCTCAAGCATGGCAAGCATGCTTCCCAGTTGAGTCACTAAAATGTTGATAATTTTGACCTCACAAGTCAAATTATCGCCCCTACCATTTGAAACTTTGCATACCATGCCCATTTTCCTTGTGACTCATTATTTGGTCCTAAAAAATCATTTAATAACCATGGTTAATAGGTATTACAATTTTTTAGGTGATTTAAGATCTTTTCTTTCACTTGTCTTATGCCTTCTAGTCATCTTTTGGCCTTTTTAAGTTATTTTTTAGTGATAAGAAGAGTTTAGAGTGTATTTCTAAGTGAAATAACAAGTGTTAATATCATTACATCCCTAAAAAATTAATATTTAGGTTGATCGCATTTTGTACAAACTCTGTGACTTATTTTCATGAAAAATTTGACCATTTTGTGTCATTCAAAGAAGGTTTTGATAGTATCTGATTAGGAAGAATATTTATTTCCTATTTATTCACCTTATAGGAAATTTTAGGGACTCTATAAAACATTTTACAAAATTTAATTTAGATCTCCTTGGTGAAAATAGCATTTTTAGTGCAAAAATAAGCCTTTGTAAGGCATTCATTTTGGTTTTTAGAGAATTTTTGTGAGAAAATAATGGTGTCATTCAAAGAGGGTTTTGATAGTATCTGATTATGAAGAATATTTATTTCCTATTTATTCACCTCATAGGAAATTTTAGGGACTCTATAAAACATTTTACAAAATTTAATTTAGATCTCCTTGGTGAAAATAGCATTTTTAGTGCAAAAATAAGCCTTTATAAGGCATTCATTTTGGTTTTTAGAGAATTTTTGTGAGAAAATAATTGTATAGGATTCATTATATCCTTATAGGATCATATCAATGGTTTTTAGGAAGTTCTAGGTGAAAAATTTGCAAAAATCAACTTCACTCCATTTTTGACCTTTTTAGCATGCCTAGAAGCGCATTTTTCAAATACTTGATATGAGAAGAGGTGAGAGAGTTTGGATATAAAAATTTTCCCATGGTTATGGGTCTGAGTAATCTTGAAATTAGTGGAATTTTTTTGTGTATTATTTCCCTCATATTTATGAATAATCACTAAGAGTGATAGGAGGTCACAATAGCCTATGCATCCAAGAGGGGTCTATTCTTAGGCCTATTTCTCAAGATCATTAAAAAATTAAAATAAATGGTTTTATTTAATGTTTTTAGGGTTTATTATTCTCCTTTTCATCTTGGTTTCATCTAATAATTCCACCTAGGAAGGTATTTATGGCATAAAACCTCATTTCTTTCCATATTTTTTGAAGTGGTCTCTTAGAGAAGTTCTAAAGATTTTCATCAGATGTTTTCATATTCAAAGGCTAAAAATTGATTATATAAATCATGTTACAAATGGTTCATACAATTAATATTTCATAAGTTTGCATTCTTAGTGTGTCTTTTTGAGGGAGTTAAATCTGAGTGTGTTTCTTCAACAAGGTACAGTTACGTTCATTAAGTTTGATTTTCATATTCATATCCAATAAAGGTGGATGGGATATGTTATAAAAAAAATTTAAGCTATAACCAAGTTATAATATGCATCATAACCTTGCCAAAACCTCAAATTCCTCACACCATGTGGATTTCTACCATAGTTCATATAAAGGACATCACACTAAATCATCAACCCAAGAAAAGAAGAGACTATCTCAATGAATTTTTAGGTATCATGTTGATAAAATATAAGCTCAATTAACTAAGTGCATTCAAATAAAGGTTATAATTTAAGGTAAGAGATCTAAGGGGGAAGCCATCACTTATAACCCATAAAGTACCCCTATAACAAGCTTAAGATAGGGTGCACCTACAGCCAATAGGTGAGTTGGTACTTGAGGTCTTGAAGGCAATACTAACTATTTCAATTAAGAGGAAAATCTGATGCATTTGGTTTCATTATATAATAATTCACATGTCCCTGCAGTTATAGTTCCCAAGTATCTTCACTTTCAGCCCAAATCTATACACTAAGGGACATAGGACAATAGGAGGTACAGTCAAGGGGTTAGTAGGTTTTTAAGAGATATATTATGATAGAATGATTTTAATATGTTTCTAAGTGAAGTATTAAGATCATTCAATGAAAAAAATCCATATAGGACATATGAGGTCTTGTAGACATCTGCAACCTATAGCCATATATGATAGAGACCTACAACCAAGTAGTGTTTTGAGCAAATGGAGACCTTATATAGAATGTGAATCATTTTAAGTTAGACAATGGGAGTTCATGAACACTCAAAGTTATATGGGTATTCAAGGTCAATGATCTCATTGATTAAATGAGGGTTTTATCACTTAATGCTACATTGCTACCAAAAGAAGTAACCTACAGTTGTTAAGGGACAAAGTCATCCTTCCAAGGTTGACAATTGGTTTTACAATGAATGGTCCATAATGGAAATGGTAAATTTTCAAAGGTCCTAACTCATGGTTTATTCAATCACAAGAAAAAGTGGTAGGCAAAGAATCAAATGTCTTTCTAAATAGCTACAGGAGTCTTTTGGACACACACAGTCAACAATGATTGATCAAGCTCTTAAGTGGTATGAAGGAAAAGGAGTTTAAGGTCATCAAGGAGTGGATGGAGTTTCAAGAGTGATTTTAATATCATGAGGGTTATCAACTACTCTAACACCCTCATTATTATTCATAGTCCATACACTACCTAGGAATAAGTACATAGTGAATGTAGAGCTAAGATTTATGAATGATCATTAAGACTAGAAGATGGTTTAAACCCTCAAAGAACCCTAAAAATGACCCAATGTTGAATATATTTTTCTAAATATAATATAAAATTTTTATATTTCCATTTAATTGATTTTATGTTGTATTAAACTCTCCCAATAACCTCTAGGTTTGATTGGTTTCTTAGTTGAATAATCAGACCCTATAAGAAAGGCCTTATTTCTTGAAGATTTGTTTTAGTAGACAGAATTGATTGAATGAAATTTAATAAGTAGATGAAGGACAAATTATGAGACTTGTATTTTTTTTGCATATATTTTTATAGACAATTTTTTTCCCTTAGATGTGTAAAGTTGGTGATCTAGGTTAACCAGTCACTAATAGACCTAATGATGCAAACAGTAAGAAAACTAGGTAGAAGTGAGAAGATGATTCTTGATGTGTTTTCATTAAATATTGATGGATTTAAGTGTATGATTATGTCATTTGGTACTTGAATAATCTATCCATGTTTTTCATAAGCTTGGAAGTTAGTATAATATATTGAAACATTGAAGCCAAAATGGCTTGTCTGACTAAGTAAAGTTTGTAAGAGAGAAAGTTAATAGATTGGTCTACAAGACAAATAATTTTAATTAGATATTATGATATTATTGATTTAGTTTGTTATAATTATGTTATAATATAATTTTCATGCATTTAAATCAATTGAATATGTTCAATCAAGTGTTATAAGTTCATGTTTCCATGACAATTTGAAGTTAGTTGGCAGTTTTAAGTGAGCATAATGCAGAAAAGAGTTTGAGCCTATATGCCCTAAGTTGAAGCATATGATTAATTTTTTTTATGACCTTGATGTCATGAGGATTATTTATATATAATTTTTTTCCATGGTTTTTTAAAAAAACTTAAGTTTATGCTTCAATTTTTCAATATAGATTTTATGTGTATGCACAGGCCTTTTATGAATAGTGTTGATTGGACCTAAAAGGTGTTGTGGACTTAAAGTTAAGTTAAATAAGGTATATTTGAGTGTCATATGAATTTTTATTTCCATTTATAAATTTTTTAAGTCTTCCAATAATATCAAGGGTAATGTGTTGTTAAGAAGGGCTATTATGTCTCCATAAGGCCTAAAAGAGGAGTAAGGGCTAATTAAGCTATGACCAACCAATGTGTGATAAAATTATGTTTTTAATATTTTATTATAATATTATAAGTCCTACTACATTTCCTACCTAGTATTTTTTAAGTGTATGTCCAAATAGGAAGGATATGTGCAAGTGACTTGTATAAAAGCAAGGCTAATTAGGCCTATTAGTGTGTGTGCTAAGAGATCAAAGAACAAGTGAATGAAATAAAACATTGGTAATAATAATAATAAGGTAATATAAACCATTATAGTGATGTCATTAATATAATATATGAGGCTTACATATAATTATCAATATCAGAAGACCTAATCAAGTCATGAAGAGGGATGGTTGAATGAAGAAGGCTAGAGCCCAGTTTAAGAGGAATAAAAGTGTGTAAAGAACTAAGGAAGAATATCATCATCTATTATATGAGAAACAAGGGTTTATAAAGGTGATCAAATCAATCATGTGGATGAGTTGGTTCTAATTCATCTAATGGTTTTGTGCCTCCTTGCAAGTGGGTGTTTGTTAAAGCCTAAGTTGGTGCTTAGCTAGTTGGGATTGGTGATCCATGTGGAGTTAGTGATTCACTAAATTTGGTGTTTATCTTATAGGAATATATTTCATTTGCATCATCAGTGGGTTTTCTTCCCCTTGAGGGTTTCTCAATTATATATTGTGTTCATGTGTTTCATGTTCTTGTGATTTGATGCTTATGCTTGCTAAGATATACATGCTTCTTTAAATGATCTATGATTGCTTAATTAAATATTATAAAATAATTTTTTGAAGACTAATTCACCCCCCCCCCCATTTTAGTCATTTAAATTCCAATAATTGGTATCATAGATTGGTCCTTTGAATCAATTATAAAAACCTAAAGGGGATCTTAGAAGCAAGGATAGTTAGTCAGCAAGCTCAAGGTGGTTTCTCTACTAGTAAGGATATGTTATTTAATGGATCTAAATATGCCTTTTGGAATGTTATAATGAATATATAGCTGATTTCATAAGGACATGATATTTGGTAGTTAGTTGTAGATGGTTATATTACACCTATTCCACTAACAGATATAGTAGGTAAGAAGACTAGTGAAAATAACTCCAAGGCAATGAATGACATTCTTTATGGCCAATAATATGTAGAGCTTATGAGTGTAATTCATTATGAATAAACTAAATAAATATGGGACAAATTGAATACTATATAAAAAGGAGACACCAAGACTAATATGGCCCAGTTGCAAACCCACCAAAGATAGTTTGAAAGCCTGAAGATGAATAAAGATGAAACCATTTCATCTTATCTATTGAGGGTTGATGAAGTTGTCAATATAATTAGAGGATTGGGAGAAGAAGTGAAATAATCTACTATTATGCAAGATTTTGACAAGATAGAGATGGATGGGCTTCATGACATCTTGACTACCTATGAGATGAGAATAAATGAAGTAAGATCTCCTAAGAAGGAAGAAACTTTAAAAGTTGAAAATAAGTCAAAGGCCAAGAAGGTTGAACATGAGTTATGTTCAGATATTGTTGATGATGAGTTCATATCTATGTTTACTAGGAAGTTAAGGTTTGGCTTAGGTAAGTATAAGGGTAAGTTACCCTTCAAATGTTCTAGCTATGGCAAGATTGATCTCTTTGCATCCAATCATCCTAACAAAGATAAATCTTAGCATAATGAAGGATATGATTAACTTCATGGAGATAATAGAAATACCTATAAGTCAAATAAGAATAAGAGAGATTTCAAGAAGAATGAAGGTAGGAAAGGATCATTTAAAAATAAAAATAATTTCTATACCAAAGAAGACAGCTCATCTGATGTAAGTGATTCAGGCATATTTAGTAGTGATTATTATAGTAATGAACCTGAATGTGATAATAGTGAAACCTTGTTCATGGCAATAGAATTAGATAATGAGGGTTATTCAAATGAGAAAGGCCTTATGGTTGATGTATAAGTAGATAAAGAAGTATACTATGATAGTAAATAAGGAGAAGCATAATTAAATATTGAGGAAGAATTGGTAAGTGCCCTAGAGGATTTGAAATTTCAAAGGATAAAAAATAACAAATTAAGATCATTAGTTAAAGACCATGAGGAGAAGATTGGCTTGTTTGAGGAAAGGTTGAGTAACACTTCCAAGGAGTATGATGAGATCATAAATCAAATTGAAGCACAGATGGAGGTATTCAATGTAAGCCTAAATGCTAAAGAGGAAGAATGCATTAAGTATAAAAATAAAATATAATCCTTGAAATATGAATTAGATCAAGCATATAGCAAGGATAAGAGCTTTGTGAATTTTAAAAAGAGTACTGAGGCTCTAGATGATATCTTGAGTAGTCAAAAGTCTACAAGTAACAAGATAGGACTTGGTTTCAAAAAATGCCAAAAGGAGTAACCTAAAGTCAAAAATAAGAGTGTTGAAGACAAGAAGATCAACATGAAAATACCTATCAGACAATCCAATGTTATAAGGTATGTTATTTCTTTCAATGGTTATTGTTTTGTATGTAGTCAGTTTGGCCATAGAGTAAGAGAATGTAAATACCCTCCAAGAATGAGTACTCATGGAACTATGGAAGGAGTCACAATTCACATAAATGGTATGTATAAGGTTGTCTATTAAATCTTTCATCATATAAGACACATTTCAATATTATGTCCTAATAGAGTTAGAAGGTCATCAAGTCAAAATAGGAAGTTTGGAGCTACTAGAGTGCAAGAAAGAAGGCAAATGAATGTATGGAAACAAAAGGTAGTAAAGATAAGTCATGATTGGTCTATAATATCAAGTGGATTTCTTACTAAGATAGAGAATTCCTTATGTGTGAAATCAAGTCAGAAATGTCCACTTTTAGCTCACATTGATGGTCAAATGGTTGATAATGAGATCAATCATATAGTGACAATCAAGCCCATAAGGATTTTGAATAATATTCAATATTGTGAGAGTATGTATACTTGGGAATCTCCTAATTTCATTATGTTTTAGTGTTCTGTGAAAAGGGGTGGATCTATTAAGTTTCATGGGGACATTCTTATATCAGTGGAATAATATGTTTGAAGTCAAAGAAGGTTTCATCTTGTAAATATTCCAGGTTGTCTATGTTACAATCAAGGAGATGAAGATGGATATTATCCATTCCTATGTTGGTATCTTTGAGGTCAAAGAGCATTCAATTGGTATATGAGAGGTAATCTTTTTGTATATGTTTGTGTGACTAGTTGAGCTTGATCTATGTTAACAAGGAATATTGGTGTCAAAATGTTGGAAGGAAGATGAGGATGGCTTAATAATCCTATTGACTTATGTGTTGAGGTGTAAATACAAAGTGGGAGTCCCTAATTTTATATTTGTGTCAATAATGGGATAGCCTTGTGTGTGGTCAAGAGTTTTATCTTCTTTAGTCACATCAAGAAAGGTAAGTGATCTTGAGTTCCTAGTTATTTTAAAAGAGATATGCTTGGTTTGATGGGGAACTATTCAGTTGTTGACTGAGCTTGATCTATGTTAAAGTGGTCTTGAAAACTAAGTTCATTATAAAAGAAATGATAGTTGTGAAAGACCTTTATAATTAATTTCAAAGGGGAGAAATATTAGAAACGGTGATAAAAGGTAAGATCAAATACGGTGAGAAAATGCAAGAGCTAGATCTGGGAGATGGTTGCCATAGTTTTTTTAGTATGTTTGTCATCCATGACAATGGGGGAGATTATTGAGCATTATCATTGATTGTTGAGTTTGGGATTTAATGTTGGCATTGATGTAAAATGTTATTGTAAAGGATCATGGTTAAGTAAGCTTGGAAGTATGTGTATCATGAGTTCTTATGCCAACATAGTGAGTTTTGTTGTTGTATGAGAATAGTAATGAGAGAGTACTATTTTAAGTTCATTTAGTGATAACATTAAGATCAACATGAGTAAGTATATGTCAGTATGTCAAGTGTCAAGTATCTTACAAATCTTTGTCTAGATCTTATGAGAATGTACGTGCAGGTAGCATGGTGAAATGAGTGAGATTTGAAGAAAAATTTGTATGCTTCGAAGATCTGTGTAAGTAGTTCTAAAATGCTCTGAATGAGCTATGAAGATGTGAACACTCTAAAGAATAATTTATAATGTTTGATCATGAGAGAGGTTATTTGATTTTTTAAATAAGGTGTTGAGGGATTTTAAAATGATTATAAGGTCAATTCTAAAGATTTGCATATGCAACTCTGAAGATGCTCTGAGTGAGCTATGAAGATCCTTAATCGAGCTTTAAAGATCTATGTAAGCAAATTTAAAGATGCTCCAAGTGAGCCAAAAATATTTTTTGTTGAAACTCTGAAGAAGAGTGAGTTTATAAGGTTTATTGAGCATACATAATAGGAATTATAACATAGGATAATTTTAAGGTGAAGCCTATAGGGGTAAGTACTTCAGTCCAAGTCTACAACTAGACTAGTTCTAGACCCTGCTTGGACTAATAAGGCATCATGAGCTATTGAAAAGATATATAAATAATTATTGATAGTAGTTAATAATTATATTATATTACATGTCATGTACATGAGGTGTGAAGAGCTTGGACATTGGCTAGAAGGTCAGTTTCAAGTCTTAATGAAACTTGCAGATCAAGGCCTAAAAAGCAAAGAGAGAGATAGTGACTAGATGGGGTATTAGGATTAGTTTCTAAGGCATGGGTGAGTATTTTAACATTAAAAAAATTGAATCAAGTTTTTTTAATCACATGCATGAAGTATCAGGTCATGGTTTTCAAGAAAAGGCTTGAAAAAGTGTTTTAATGTCTCTTGAGTGCACATAATGAAGAGTTGTCTACTCAAGAAGGTTTTTCAAGTACTCATTTACATGTGTAGCATCTTCATGATGACATAATATTTTCATGGTATATGATTAATTTTTATATATAAAAAATATAAGTATTGGTTTCTGTGTTAGGTTGTGGAGCTAAAAGCTTCACTGATGCAAACAGGGAAGGAGGTTGCTGAGAGGTTGTTGAGTGTCACAGTCACCGGCGTCGATTAGGCCGACCAACGTCGACCAGTGGTGGACAGGAATGCAACCAACATTGGCAGGAGTCAGCTGACATCAGTCACCTCCAGGTAGATAGGGACCGACGTCGGTCACCTGTGCGGTTCCAAAACTGTCAGTTGCACAAATAGTTTGTTAACGAACCGAGTGTTTGCAAGTTAAGAGCCAATTTTAGACTTGAAGCTGTAGATCTAATTATTGTAATTAGGTGTCTAATTATTGTTTGCATGAGATCTATATAATAGACTCATGGGTTGTATTTTAATTAGTGATAGAGAGTAAGAGAGCAAATATTAGCTCCTTTTGTGTGTGAAGAGAGCATAGTGTGTTTCCTCCTAGTACCACAGTACCAAGTGTGGGTGCTAGTTTGGAGAATCAGAAGGGTTCTTCATGTATGTATGATCTTGGTCAGTAGGTGTGCATGGCTATGTTAGGAGATCTACATGGTAAGTAAGATCATTGATCTGCAGGTGTATGTGTGTGCAAGGTCTAGGTTTGCAGGTGTGCAGAACCAGATTGATCTGCAGGTGGCAGCAGGATCAAGGTGACAGTGACACAACAAGGAGCAAGATCAGGCAGGATCTACTTGGAGTACAGTGTGTACTTAGAAAGAGAGAAAAGAGGAAGGCAAGGAAGATCCTTCCAAAGTAAGATCATTTGAGTTGCAAGTTGTTGTAATTTCATGGGAGATCTACTTGGAGTGTGTTGTGCACTCGGTTGAGTATGTGTATATACTCGGTGTACTGGCAATAGTGGATACTGACTGGTTGGAGGTGAACACCAACTCTGTGTTTGAGTTGTGTGTTGGGACCATAAGAGAGAGAGAGATAGAACTCTTGATTGAGAATTACTGTACACTTCAGGTGTGGGAAGCCTCTGAGAGGTGTGGAGAAGAAGTGGCATCTTCTTTATTGTATTTTCTTTCTGGATGAGTATTAATACAAGATTATGTATTGTCTCTCATATTCTATGTTGTTTCTAAATTCTAGTTACTTGTTACTTCTAGTTATTTCCACATGTTTAGTTGCTTGGTAATCAATGGTGCTTTCAGGTCCTAACATTTGGTATCAGAGCATGTTTGTTGTTCTAGGTGCCTAACATTCTGGAATGGGGAGTTAAGCTTTATGAATGATTGTTAAGATTAGAAAATGGTTTAAACCCTCAAAGAACCCTAATAATGACCTGATGTTCAAGATATTATTATAAAGAGATAAAAAGGGTTTTATATGTCTATTTAAGTGATTTTATATTGTATTAAACTATCCCAATCACCACTATGTGTAATTGATTTCTTAGTTGAGTAAGCAGACCCTACAAGAAAGGCTTTATTTCTCAAATATTTGTTATAGCAGATAGAGTTAACTAAATCAAAGTTGCTAAGAGGATGAATAAAAAAGTATGAGACTTTTACTTTGTTTCCATGAATGTTTTTGGACAATTTATATCCCTTGAGCATGCAAATTTGGTTATCTAGGTTGACTAGTCGCTAACAGACCTAGTGATGTCGATATTAAGAAAACCAGGCAGAAGTGAGAAGATTATTCTTGATGTGTTTTCATGAAAGAGTGATGGATTTAAGTGTATTATGATGTTATTTATGACTTGAATAATCTATACAAATTTTTCATAATCTTGTAATTTATTATAAGATATTAGAACATTGAAGCCAAAATGACTTGTCTGACTGAGTAAAGTCTATACGAGAGAAAGTCAATAGATTGGTCTGCAAGACCAATATTTTTCATTAGATATTATGATTTTATTAGTTAAGTTTATTATAAGGATGTTATAATATCATTTTAATTCATTTAAATCCCTTTATTATGTTCAATCAAGTGTTAGAAGTTTATGTTCCCTTGATTGTGTTTTGAAGTCAATTCGCAATTTTGAGTGAGCATCTTGTAGAAAAGAGTTTGAGCATGTATACCCTAAGTTGAAGCATAATATTAATTTTTTGATGACCCTAAGGTCATGAATCTTATTTATATATAATTTTTTTCTATGTTTTTTATAAATATTAAGTCTATGCTTCAATTGTTCAATACAGATTTTCTATGTATGCACAGGCCTTTTATGAATAGTGTTTTAAAAAAGGATTCAACTGGTGATTAGACCTAAAAGGTATTTTTGACCTAAATTAAAGTTTTATAAGTTTTATTAAAGTTTAATATTAATTTTTATTTCCATGTGTAAATTTTTAAAGTGTTCCAAGAAGATCAAGGATAATGTGTTGTTAAGAAGGGTTATTAGGTCTCCATAAGGCCTAAAAGAGGAATAAGGGTTAATTGAGTTATGACCAACCAATGTGTGATAAAATTGTTATTATAATATTATAATACCTATTACATGCCTGACATAATATTTTTTAAGTGTATTTCTGATTAATAAGGATATGTGCAAGTGACTTGTATAAAAGCAAGGCTAATTAGGCCTATTAGTGCATGTGTTACGATAGCAAAGAAAAATAGAATGAAATAGAAAATTGGTAAGAATAATAAGTTATTTTAATCATAATATTTATGTCATGAATATCATATAGGATGTTTTCATATGAGGATCAAGTTTAGAAAACCTAATCAAGCCATGAAGAGGGCTAGTTGAGCGAAGAAGGCTAGAGGTTTGATTGAGAGGGATAAAAGTGTGTGAAGAACTGAGGAAAAAGATAATCATATTTAGTATGATTAATAATGGTTTATTAATTTTAGCAAATCATTTAGGTTTATGATTTGTTTTTAAGCTGTCTAAGGGGTTGGTGCCTCCTTTTAAGTGGGTGCTTGTTAAAGCCTAGCTAAGTTGGTGCTTAGCTAGTTGGGGTTAGTGCTCCATGTGGAGTTGGTGCTTCACTAAAGTTTGTGTTTTTACTATATTAATATAGCCCATTTACATCATTATTGTGTTTTCTTCCCCTTGAGGTTCTCCCATGTATATATTGTGTTCATGTGTTTCATGTTCTTGTAGATTGATGCTTATGATTGCTAAGATATACATGATTGTTTAAATGATCTATGATTACTTAAGTAAATATTATCAAAGAAAGTTTTGAAGACTGATTCAACCCCCCCTCTCTCATTCATTTATATTCCAACATATATTTTTGTAGAATCCAAGGCCATAATAAGTGTAGAAAAGTAACCCAAAATTCTTATTCTTGTATTTGGAAGAATGTTTCTTCCACTATTGGTAATGTTTTCCCTATTCGTTTAACTTATGTGTGATAAAAAAATTATATCATTTGTTCCCACCACTTTTCTATTTATTTTAGTGAAGTCTTCTAAAACTTCAAAGGATACTTCCTATTGGACATTAGTATACTAAATTTTGTATGGTTCCATCAAATATTGACATAATTATAGAGCGGTTAGATACAAATTATTTTATGTTAGATAAGTTAACTTTAATTAGATTAATGGAGCATAAGGGTTAGTATTGGGTTAATTATTTAACATTCACATAAAAAAATTAGCTCCTATATTTTCAGTAACTCATACATAGGGATTTCCTAATCTAACTCCTTTTTTTTATATTAATATAACTACCGAATATAATAGTTTATATACTTTTTACTCTATACCATTGATTCTATTACATAGGTTACTTTGCTTAATAACCATTTTACAAATCTTTGTATTCATCTCTATTCATATTTATGTCTCCTACCTATTTACAATGTTTTGGTATAAATATTGAGCCAATACACCATTAATCAATGATCATATTCATGTGAGACATGTGCTTTATGGATCATAAAGGTTAGTATTGTGTTAATTATTTAACATTCACATAAAAATACTAGTGCCTATATTTGCAGTAACTCATACATAGGAATTTCCTACTCTAACTCCTTTCTTTTATATTAATATAACCACCAAATACAATAGTTTATATATGTTTTACTCTGTATCATTTATGCTATTACATAGGATAATTTTATTAATACCCTTTATGCAACTCTTTATATTCACCTCTATTCTTCTTTGTGTCTCTTACCTATTTACAATGTTGCAGTATAAATATCAAGCCAATACACCATTAATCAATTATCATGTTTGTGTGAGACATCCCCTTTCTCTAATCCTATCACCTATTATCTCTATGAAGCCTTCTTTATTATCATAACCATATTTATTATAATCTTCTACTATGTTAACCTAGGAGAGTGTTCTACTACTATGGTAAAAAAATCAATCCTACGGTACTTGTGGTTTGGTTCTTTGACTGATAGATGATCCTACCAACATATATTAGGAAATTATATGTCCTTATATAGTTATAGGATGCAATATGGAAGAATATAACTTAGGTAATCAAGTCTGAGGAAACTAGAATGGATTAGGAGTGATAAATAGAAAACAATGTCTCTTTCAAAGCACTAATGGCCTACCCATCCCTTTCTCAGTACACCCCTTAAAGTATTCACTCAGGGAGATTGAAACATAGCATGTTGTTTCAATAGATAAATCATTAGTAAATGATTAATTTTGAAAATATTATGTGTATACATAGATACCATCTTTGTGTGTTTTTTTGAAAAACAATCAAAGACAATAAATATCGATAGAAATAATTGCATGAATTAGAAACACTAGATGACAAATGCATACAGGATATTGAAAATCTTAAATTTTATTAGAAGCATATAAAGAGAGCATATGGAAAGAAAGTTTGAAACCATGAATTTAAAATTGGATATTTGGTACTAAAGTAAAATCAAAAGAATACCAATGTTGATAAAGATAATAAGGTAATTTTATGCTAAATTGGTTGGACCCGTTCATGATTATAGAGAAGACACGTACAAGAGCCTATTAGTTAGCTACACTATAAGGGAAACATATGAGGAACCCTATGAACGTCATGTATTTTTGTTGATATTATAAATTATTTCTAATTTCAAATGTTTTAAAAATATAAAAACATATAATCAGAAAATGCAAAAACATTCAAATATTCTAAAATTCTAAAATCAAGTCTCGAGCATGATAAGATGTATAGTTTAAATTTTTACATATGTAATTTATCACATGTCTGGTATATAGCACATTATTTACATACACAAATATATTTCGCAATATTTGAGTGTTTTACAGGACATACAAGTTACACATGGACATACAAATGTTCTTTTTCCCTATACCTAGTGGTCATATTAGGGCCATCTTATTTCATATGTTTCACTGTTATATGTTATATATTTTAATGACCTTTTTACCATTTTTATCCACTTGTATTTCTTACACATGCTTGATTAGTTACTTATTTCTTACATAATGACACATGATGTCATTTTAATGCAATGTGACATTGATATATATGCATGGTACAAACTAGCTATTTATTCTATGGTTTATTGATGTTTTTACTCTTTTACATGATATATTAATTTGTGTGTGACTATTGTGTGTTTTTATTTTGGCCTATGTGTGAAAACTAACATGTATGTTTGTTGAGTTTGATAACATTGAGAGGTGTCATGATTTATATCATGTACTATTATTGTGTAGTTTCATTTAGAGATACTTATATTGCATATGTTATTTATACATTTACCTAAACATTACACTTACATGCCCTACATTCCATATGTTACATATATGCCTTGATGATTAATTTATTACTATGATGACATATTCTATACATGATCAAATACTATTAAATGATGTTATATCTATACATGACATGATATAATTCATTTTATTTTGAGATTAGTCTTAGATTAAGGTAAAAACAGGTTTTGAAGGGACCCCGAAACCCTGAACAAAAGAAGAAAGATAAAATAGTAACGTCCACAAGCAAAGCCTAAAACCTACTTCACCGAAGTAACAAAACCAAGTTACAAAGACCTGAAGCTAACAAATCAAAAACCAAAGATAGACCCCAGGTTTTACAGAGACCTGGAAACTCCATAGTAAGAGTTCAAAAAACCAGGTACCAAGACCAGAAATCACAACCAACTAGCAGAACCAACTAAAAGAGCCAGGAACTATTCTTCTAGTTCCAATATCATCTTCACTGCTTCCTTACCTTTCACAACAGTGTCCTAGATGGCAGCAGTCACCTGCGTAGATCCCTCTTGCATTGCTTTCTTTCTTGAGCTTTGTCTAGTTCTCTTGCTAGGCCCCTCCAAAGTTTTGATTTCCTCATTTGCTCTTTTTCCAATGTTTACAGCAGTAGCACAAATGCTAGAGGTTACCTGCTCCATCTTTGTTCTACTTTCCTTTATGAGCTCCCTTAGGTTGTTCTCATAATCTTTGAGTTTTATGGGAATATCCCTCATCTACTTTTCCATGTTATTGATTTTTATCCAAACTACCTCTTGTTTACCCTCCATTATTTCCATTTTCCTATTGATTTCCATTATCTCCTTATACATCCATAAATCGAATTGAAGAGTAACATCAGCTTTGCAATTGGCCAATCTAGTATTTGGGTACCTTTCATCATTCTACCTTTTGTCACTCCATTCTTCTGTATTCTTTTTAGGATTGCTTCCAACTTCTTCAATATAGTCCTCCATTTCCATTCGTTTCTGTTCCTTTGTTTCAGCAGGGCTTACATTTTGGTTACTTACTTCCTTTACTTGAGCTCCCATTTCCAATATTTGGTTAGCGACCTGAACTAGATTTTCCTTTTCATTAATCAGATCAGGGTCCACAGCAGGATCATCTAGATCTTTATCAATTTCCTCAAACACTTGTTGGTTTTCCTTAGACTCATGGTTGCTATTTTTAGACTTTTCCTCTATAGTGACTCCTTCTTTCTCATTCTTATCTTGCACTTCTTCTTCCTCACTGGAACTTAAATGCCCACTTTCTATTCCTCCCTCTTCCTCCAGACTCTCCTCCCCAGTGTTTTCAGAACTTTCCCACTCTGTTTCCTCATCCACAGTCTGGTTATTGAAGCTTGGGAGTTTGAATTTAGATTTTTCATTCCCTTTTACTATTTCTTTCTTGTTACTCTATAGGTCCTTGTATTTTTTTGAATAAGGATTCTTTAAAATGGCCTTATTCTTGCAATGCCCTTCAATTATAAGAATTAACCCCTCGTGCAGGATGGGATGAGATTCCTTTTTCCTATGAGCGAATAGACTTTGGAGCAAGGAAAAATGCAAATAAAAAGGAAAGGAGATTCTTACTTTGTGTCTGAAGTGATTGAGAAATACAAAGTGAAATTTGTGGAATATTTTGCTTCTTCCATCAAGTATGAAGTACTCATGGATGTAGCATAAGACATCCCTCTAGATGCCCTTAATCTGCTCCAATTCAAAAAAATCTCCACTTTTTTCCAGCTGCTGCTCCTCAGCATCCGTTTTAGGGAATTTGCAAAAAGCCTCATTAGAAATGTTGGTCTGCTTTTAAAATGTTATTCCCTCCATTGGAAGCCCCATCACCTCTGCTATGAATTCCTCAGTGAGATTCACCGTAATACCATGCAAGGTAACCCTATCATCAATCTAATTTTTGAAAAAAGCCGTTGTAATATGGGGTTTTGAGCCATGAAGTCATTCCATGTAACTCACAACCTTTTCTCTTTGAAGGATATTCTAGACATCTTCTTTTGCTTTCCACTCTTTGCAACATTTGGGTTCCTGCTTCCTTGGTTCTCTTTTTCTTTTACGATCCATACAAATCTCCTTTAACACCTGAACCCTGTCAGCTAAACAATGAACCCGACTATTACCAATTTGGAACAAAACTCGCCTATATTTTGGCACGTTTTGAATCCTCCTCATGTACTCTAGAACATTTCTATCTAATGAGTGTAAATCTTCCTCCGTGGATCCACTCCCCCAAATCATTAGTTTTTTATTCCAATCTAATCTCTCCCTCCTTAGCATGAATTGCATCATGATGAATGAGCGCTCTAAGATCCACATTCTTGTTTAATGTCTCCTACCAACTCACCTTGTGTCCTACTCAAACTACATAATTTGATATCCAATCAGCAACTCCGTTTGCTTCACGGTAAGTATGGGTAATAGTGACTTTCTCAAAAAAATTAATTAAAGTTTTCATTTCCATCACCATAGCCTCTATTGACCATGAGACAGAATTTTTATTATTTAAGATATTTATGATATTCAAGGAGTCCCCTTCCAACCATAATTTAGAATATCCTTATTCAATAGCTACCTTAATGGTTTGGAGGGCAGCACAAGCTTCAGCAATATGGCAGTTCGACTTACCAATGGGAATTGCAATAGCATTGATTACATTTCCCATATGGTTTCTCAAGACTCCTCCACATCTTGCATTCCCCGGGTTCCCTTTAGCAGCTCCATCAAAGTTCCCTTTGATCCACCCATGAGGGGGGACATTCCAAGTTACACCAAGTCTAGGATTTTCATTTTTTACATTAGATTTTTCTGATCTTAAAGGATTATCAATTTGAAAGGTAGGATTAGGATCCCTTTGCAATGAGAAATTCTCCTTGATAGCTCTAATGATGTTCTGCCCCACCACCCATCCTGGAAGTTCTTTACTTCTAAAAATATGGTTATTTCTTTCTTTCCATATTCCCCACCAAATATGGGGAAGAGTTAGTTTCCATAAAAAAAGAACATCAGGATTCTTAGAGGGATAGTACCAACTTTTAAAAGATAGATCCACACTTTTATGTTGAATCCATGCAATACCCCACAAATTGAGGATTTCTTTCCAAACTAGCTACGTAAAGGAACAGTTCACAAACAAGTGATCTCTATCTTCAAAACCTTTTTTGCAAAGAATACACCTGTTCACTATGTTTATTCCTCTTTTCTGTAAGTTATCAAGAGTCAAGATTTTATTTTGGAGAAGGGTCCAGAAAAAAAATTTGATTTTAGGGATGAGTCCCTTGATCCAGGCCTGTGTCCACAATGGTTAGTTACCGTTTCCCTTTGAATTAAAAATGGTAAAAACTTTAAATTGTCCGCTAAGCTCGTCATGCCAAACAATCTTATCTTCAAGATTAGAATAGAGGGAAATAGCATTGAGGGATATTTGAATATTATTGAAATCCTGATCAATATCATTAAGGTTCACCCATGAATTGTTCTGCCAGTATTAATTAACCATTATTCCATATCTTTGCTTACAATGGTCAATTACTTCTTTATCTTGGAATTCTTCTATCAAAGGGATTTCTTTTAACCAAGCATCCTCCCAGAAAGTCACCTTTTTTCCATTACCTAATTTCCAGGAGCTTCCTTTTTCTAAGATTCACCTTTTGAGATTAGTTACTTACAATATCCATGACTCTTTTAAAAATTGGGTAATTTAAGTGGGTTTGTCTTAGAGACATAAGCCTACATAAGCAGAACATTAGAATAGAGTGTAAGTTTCATGAATTTCAAATATTTAGATGGTTCAGATATCATTTTTTTTCAAATGCATGACATACATTGGCACATTTATATATATTAAAATGGAATATGTTATACATATACATTAAATTTGAAGACACTTAAGCACATATTCATACGCACTTGAGTGCATATGCATGGGCATATGCATAACCATTTATAGGAACATAGTTTTTAGAATGTCACATTCACATTAAATTTTGAATACAGGATCTTAAATTCAACATATAGATTCAAGGGGAATGATATTGGTTCATGCACATATACAACATAATTATAATTTAATCTCAAATGGTTATCATTCCACTTCATATTTATCAAAACTTGTGTGCATAATGAAGACATGAACATTGTTCATTCTTTAGAGATTATTATTTTTTATTTTTACATGGAGAAAACTTTATCAAACTAAAGTGGAATTTTACATTGAAATGTATAATCCATCTATAAAGGTTATTTTATTTATATGAAAACCTTACCTTATCAATTTTCTCATTTACATGTGTAGTGTTTTATTTTAAAGTTGAACCTTGCCTAATCATTTTATCTATATTTTTCTTGAATAGTTATTTGGGTTAGTAAATTGTGTGCTCGTCCCCACATTCATGAGTTTTAGGGAATATTTCCTTCCCAGCTTATAATCCTACATAGTTATATAAATTTGGGGCATGATTAACCCCAACTCTCTAATGCATTAATGAGGAAGAATAATATCCAATAAGATATGAAGAAAAAATAGTTTTTACCAACATATAAGTGTACTCTAATCCTTACTCTTTAAATTTTCATATTTTCATATTTCACAAATGGACATTGACTAATTTATTCTCATTTTAGGTTTCTATACAACAAAAATACACATTTGGA
The DNA here is from genome assembly GCA_037957365.1 of Torreya grandis. Lineage (NCBI taxonomy): Eukaryota > Viridiplantae > Streptophyta > Pinopsida > Cupressales > Taxaceae > Torreya > Torreya grandis. The sequence goes on along the minus strand of JARHVA010003950.1, from coordinate 291,629 downwards.
GCCATCTCCTAAAAGGTAGGGTGTGTTTTACACATTCGAGTATATTTTATCCTTTTAATATATAAATTTAAATACTATAATTAAATATTATTATTTATGTATTCTAAAATATGGACTTTATTACTTGATAATGAAAATATTGACATAATTACCATGCATGACTTGAGCACCCAAACAATGTCATAATTTGCCATCCTCTCATACTTGCATGTTTTCTTATGAGTCAACCCTTAAATTTTGTTATTATGTACCTACAAGGGTCTCCTTGTCTAATTTAAAGCTACTAAATATTCTATATAGACATATCTAGACTCTTATATCAGTCCACCTATACACATGTATGTTTTGATGGTCACAGTCATTATCCCCAATTGATAACAATTTGCATTGGTTAGAACCATCCCACTCCCAACAATAGTTATTTTTCAAAATCAAACCCATCCTTAGGGTCAACCCATAATCCTAACATGTTTACAGTGTGATAAATTATTCAAATGGATCTAGATATAAACAAATCAAGGTTCCATTCAAAAGGGATCTAGAACTTATCTATTGCACATTTATATACTACATCACATTGAGCAAATATGCCTTTTTCTTCCCAATTTGCATACTTTTTACTAGGAAACGTCATAAGCCAAATATGAAGCACTCAAAATATAGGTCAAATAAATCATTTTCAAGTACTAAATATAATAATTAATTACATTCACAGTGGAGCACAATTTCACAATCACATTAGGTGGGATAACTATGTGTGGATTGATTCCTCTCCTTGGAATATTAGATATATAAGTAATAAACAATCATTAGATGGGCATGATTGGGGTCAACTCGGTCCATTACTATTGACCACTATATATATTTAGGCCTAGAAAGGTGTCAACTTTAGTATTGTTATCTTTTTTTTATTATGAAAACCTCATAATTGTCACGTATTTTGAAGAATTAGGGAAACTTGAAGGACTGTTCATTGGTTGTCAAGTGCAAGAGGAATGAGTCTGATGTCTTATCGAGGTAATGTCTCAACTTCATATTGTGTTAGTTTTCCAAATGGTGTGTGATTATATTTTTATGTTTTTAACAATGAATTTAAGTGGTCATATGATCTAGAACTAATGAGCTAAGATAGTTGAAGATGGCAGCTAGTGACTCACTATGAGATTCTTAGATGTATTCAATATATTCAATCATGATATGTTATCATCCTTTAAAATGGTGATTAACCTACATAAATTCATCATTAATAAATTTTAGAAAGCAATAAGGTACTTTTCCATGATATTCATTATCAAATCTTCTTTGTGAAACTAGGTGTCTGTGGTCTAAAAGTGAAGATTTTATTCTTTAAATGGCAAACTATGATCTCAAAAGGCCACTAAATCATTCATAACATATTTAAATAACCCCATGGTCATTATATTGTTTAGTAACATGGTTATTTCTTTAAAATTGTCTCCTCTATGAGATTATAAGGTTCTTTGGCCACCAAAATAACTCCCACATGTGAAATATCCCTCCTTTATTGCTCTCCAAAATGTGTTATTATTTTAAGATGCCTTTTTAACCCATATTCCTCTTCATGTTGCCAAAAAAATGTGGCTTGAATCTAAAATAAGATTAAATGAAGGATAACACATGATTGATTTCATAGAGTTCAAGAACACATCTACTGCCAAATCTATAGTCTATAGGCAGTTTGAAGAGGTTGTATGGTTTAATGGATGATCCACGGTTGTCATGGATAGTATGATGTTGTATGTGAGGTTTCATCCATGATAATGTGTCTTTATTGAAGGTTTTTCAAAGTCTTACTCAAGGTCTCATATCTTATAAATCACCAATCTACCTCAACTTCCTTCACAGTCTCAGTTTAGCATATGTTAAGGTAACTTAGCATATGTTAAGGTATTTTGATGATTCCTAGGTTTATTTTTGCATAGTGTATGGCTCTTTGAGAGCCTCAAAACTATTATATTATGTTAATGTGTTTGAATTTAGGTGTCTATGATCCTTTAATACCATTTTGGATTGTGGATTCATGTTCCTTTTCATCCTCCATGTTTCATTCCATCTCCATAATCTTTCACACTACCATTCAACCATTGTAAAAGATTATAATTCCATCTCCACTCTTAGTTTCCATATCCTAGTAGCATTATACTCACATATAACTATTTATTCACATTCACCTCATGGATCAACTACTTTATAGAAGTTAAGAGTGTTTGGTAACCATTATGGTCATGAAGGAAGTTATGCATCCCTAAACACTACTTAAAGAGGTGTCTCATGATCACCTACAACCATGCTAAGAAGAGGTGGAACCAAAAATATAAACAAGGATAAATTTGGATGTTTTAAGGGAGATTTTAACTCAATAATAACTTTAAGTAAATTCAAGAGCATTATAGGTACTTGGGAGGTCTATTGTTGTCAAGATCAAGACCTAAAACTTAGACACAATCTGTGTAAGGGTCAAATTCACATACACAGTTAGGCCTATAATGAAGAAAAGTCTATGTTAAAAAGGTAGAGTAATGATTCATAGGTGATAGTGTTGTGATATTGATGAGTTGGAAAACCTAGAGGCAAATTTATGGGCATGGAAACTAAGAGGCAAACCCTGAGTACAAAGAACTCAAATTAGGGAATAGAGTAGTGTTTAGATGAATCTTAAGGTATGTGAAACTTAAATCAAATGTATGGAATATGAAGAAGGTGTTGGAAATATCTTTAATTTAAATTTGGATTCTACTAATGTTTTATATTTACTTGATAAGGTTACTAATGATAAGTAATGAGACTGTTTCTATCGCTAATTCGCTTTCTACATTCAAAAGATGAATAAAGAAACTAAAGAAATGGACAAGGCTAGAAGTACCTGGATAAAGATTGCGCACCATAATCCAGACGTTTGTGAGCACCCCTCTTTGGCTGTGGAGGAATGACACCTGCAAAGAAGAAAACTTGGACAAAAAGGCGTTAGATGGATAGATGGTGGGTTGCCAAGCGAAAGCTTGTTCCCAGAAGTATGAGAACTTCCTTATGGGAGGTCAACCCACTATTTTGATAAAAGATAAATGACTGATAAATGACAGAATGCTAAAATAGACTGAAATGATAGCAAAATGAAAGAGAAAAGAAAGCAAAGGCTTACCTGGAAGAAGCTGTCGGCCTGGTTGCAGTCACCGGCGTCGGTGGTTCTACCGGCGTCGGTGGTCAAGGTCTGCCGACATCGATTATGCTACTGACGTCGGTGGAGGCAGTGACCGGCGTCGGTCAGGGCAATGGCCTCTAGACGGGTCTGGTCAGGTTCCTGGTCAGGGCTTGGTCTGTGGTCTGTTTAAAGATGGTCTGTGGACGGGTCTGAGTCTGATTTGAGGCAGTCAGGGGGTCTGTGCAGAGATACAGGAGAGTCAAATGGATAGAGAGGGATAGAGAGATAGAGGAAGCCAATCAGGGAGATAGGAATCTAGGTCTGGGTGATAGTCAGAACTGAGGGAAAGAAGTGCTAAATCTAGTTTATAAATGACTAGAAAGCATAAAGAAAATAAACAGAGTACAACATACCTGTGCCTGCTGGTCTCTGTTGTTGTTGTTGCCGCTTGTTGAAGACCTGTTGCTGATAAAGAATCCCTGTTGTTCACTTGCAGAAGCTTGCTGTGTACCTGAGGGAGAGAGTCAGATTGATTGGTAGAGAGATTGCTGATACAAGGGTTTGATGCCAAAGATTCAAGAGTTGGGATGCGAGAGCTAGAGATGTAGAGAGCCAAGAAAGAGATAACGGTGAAGAAGCCGTTATGAAAGGTGCCGACACCGGCAATATCACCGACGTCAGTCAACAATTGACCGACGTCGGCAGATAAAAGGCTAGAGAAAGGCTAAAAATAGCCTTTAATCCGTTTCCCAACCGCCGGGTTAAATGAATGCGAGGATGAAACGGTCGACGGGGGTTAATTGGGCGAGTGGAGAGGTTGGAATGGGAGTCTTAGGCATTAAATGGCCATGTGGGGAATGAAGGGGATCCAAGGAGGGTATCCTAGGGTGGCGAGGTGGCAAGGAGAGGGAAAATGGACTTATTTAATTAAAAATAGATGATTATTTTCAATTAATAAGACCTAGGTAGGTTAGGGATAGTCGAAGTGGCAAGGGACCAAGGGGAGAGAGCAAGACCAAGGGTTAGACACTTTTTAGGTGTCTACATTTGCCCCTTTTTGTCTTGTTGGTTGTTCTAGATGAACTGCAAGACAAAAATGGGAGGTGGTTGCCCCAGGTGAGGGATGATGTGGATTGCCCCGAAGTATGGATGAGGTATTCCCCCTCAAAGCGGGAGTCAAGGGAAGGGAACCTGATGTCAGGTGCTGATTTGATAAAAGGTGGATGAGAAGAAGGAAAAGTGAGTGAAAACACCGCCAAAAGTCATGATTGCGCGTATACCACGTCACGAGACAGGTAGGTCAAATGGTTGCAGGTCAAAAGGTCGAGGAGTGCCAAAATTGAAGTAACCGGGCCCCAGCATTTAGTCGTCTGCTGATCGGGTCACTCAATCTAAGCTGAAGCTCCAAATAGTCATCGTGTTCTAGGTATCCCAGGCTCAAGAAGTGCTCCCAGAAACATGAAAATGCCACAAGTATTAAGGATCAACTAGCTTGCGATCCTATACTTGCGAAGGGTCAAAAATAGTCTGCAGACAATTCTGCTAACCAGCCGTGAGGTAGCACACACGCAAAAATAGCCAAGGCAACATTGGCTTGGAAGTAGTCGAGGGTCGAAGGAGATACGCATGATCTCCAATGGTCATTGGTCAAGGGGATGGATGGACGAAAGGATGCGGCCGAGCTAACCTCAGAAAATGTCATGTGATCTGAGTGCTGCCTACATAGCCCTTGTGTGAAGGGCCTCAGGCCAATGTAGTTCTCCCTAAAAGGGAGGAATGGTCAAAGAAAATGATTGGTCTTGGTCAAAGTTGATGAAGTTGGTCGTGGTCAAAGTCACAGAAGAGAAGGTTTGTCCATCAAAGAGATGAACAAATGGGGGTGGTCGAGCTAACCTCAGAGGATGTGTTATCTGAGTGCTGCCTACATAGCCCTGGTCATAGGGCCTCAGACCAATGTAGTTCGGATGAATTGAGAAGATTGGTCGATGATTGGATGTGGGCAAGTGTCGAAATGATGAGGGTAAGATGAGGATAAGATGATGCTACAGATGGTGTATTCTGTAGAATTGGTCGAGAGTCTTTCATCCCTAGCAAGTTTCCATAGTCGTGATGGATGTATGCTAAAAATGAACGGAGGTCTATTTATGCTTCAGCAAGTATTGGTTTATGCTTAACATAAATTGGGTCTGGTCGATAGTTTCCATGTGTATTGGTGTCCACAGAAACTATGTGAAATGGACGAGGATGATGTCTGATGCCATGAGGATGAAAAATAGCTTGGTTTGAGTTGAGTCGACAATTGATGTGGTTAAATGTGACCAAAGTGTAGAGAAAAGGTGAAAGGCGAATCGCTCTTTCATTGACAAGGACCAGAAAGGGAGCATAGATAGGGGTTATTAGAACAAAATCCTCGTTCATGCATTACGTCGTTGACCAGTGTTGTGTTAGAGCAGTAATCGAATCACTTTGACATTAAAGTGAGCTCGAAATCCCTTGAGCAGGTAATAGGAGGAAGATAGGGTAACCCAGCTTAAGAGCAGGGATAACCTTGCCCCTTTTATAGGTGACCCAAGAATGACTATAGGTGTGTCCATGACTTGATAGCGTGTCAGTCTCTTTTTTTTTTTTTTTTTTTTTTTGAAGGCAGACTGATCGATGCGGGAAGCCTGCGATGGGATGTCATTTGCTTTATGGTCATGTTGCGAAGCTGATCAATGCGGGAAGCTTCTAAAATAGTGTTTTCTGTAGCAATAATTAGTCATAGCCATCCTTCGAGGGAGTGGTCTATATTTTGCTTTAAATGTTTGATAAGTTGGCCTAGCTGTCCTTCAAGGGATTAGTCTAGTAATACAGCAATTAAGTAGCTGTCCTTCGAGGGAGCAGTCTACATTTAGAGTGTTTTATGACCTGGTATAATATGTATTTTTGATATAATTGTTGACTGAAGTTTAGCCATGGACGAGCCTGTAGAGGTTTAAGGGTTCCCTTTTATTAGGACAAAGCATTACTACTTGACAAAAAAAGGGTTGACAAGTGTTAGGAAGCAGGGTTGATAGGAAAAGGAATGACAATGACAAGGGGTTGCTCAAGGGATGAGCTCAAGTAAAACGTCAAGTGATCGAACACTCGACTAACAGTAGAAATGATCGAAGACGCAAGACATAAAAAGGGGCTCAAGGTCTAATAAGTCCCTGGGCCATGCTTGTATGTTATGATAAGGTCCAAGTCAATTAGGAGCAAACTTGCCCCAATTTGCCTCTTCCGAGATTGGTCAGGTGTTGATTGATGGATATGAAGTTGGTTGACATTGTCTTTGGGTCTGGTTGATTGATATTTGGTTGAAGTTTGGCTGAGACTGGTCGAATAATTGGTCGGGGGTTGGGTCGATGGACACTTGGTCAAGATTTAAGATTAAATGAGTGATTGATATGTGGTAGAGACTGGGTTGAACAGTTGGTCGAGGTTTGGATGAAGGATGAATTCCCCCAGTAGGTAGGGAGAATGTTTGAAAGATTGGTTAAGGTTGATTGAGGTTTAGTGGTCAGATGGATGGTATTAATGTCGAATAAGGGGGTCAAAGGTGGCAAAGGGACCACAGTCTGGCGTGGGGATTTCGATTTAGGTGATGAGGTTGGAGAGGCATGAGTCGGGTTTGATGTTTTGTCGAAGAGGTGGTCAAGAGGATCCTTGATGAGAAGGGAATCCTTTTTTCGGTGGTGATGAATGATAGCTTTAAGAGCACAACAATGCTCGGTGTCATGTCCCGGAGTGTGATGATAATGGCAGAATTTAGAGTTGTCGAACCAAGATGGTCTTGATCCGAGAGTTGATGAGTGGGGTGGTGTTGAAGGTTTGTTGATAACGTGGTTGAAAAGAGAGGTGTCATTCTCCAAACATTGGCGAATGGCAACCTTGAGGGCACAACAATGTTCCGTGTCGTGTCCAGGCATGCGATGATATGCACAAATGCAAGTGTCATCGAACCATGGTGGTTTTGGTCTGAGAGATTTATATTGTCTAAGAGGCGGGAGGTCGATACGAGATGACTGCAATAATTTCTGTAACAGCAAGGCGTAAGAACCTGTTAACGGGTCTGGATGTCTTATTGCAGTGGGGGTTGATGAATTTGGGTTTAGAGGCGTAAGAGGCGTTGGTCGATGATTTGAAGGAGATATATGTCTAACGAGTTGAGAGAGTAATAGAGGCAAATTGCCTTTGTGAAGTATGGGAGTGGGAAGCACTCCTAGTAAAGTGGACGGATGCGGGCCCAAAATAGAGGGCAATGACGAAGATGGAGGAGGAGTTCTCTGGTGAGGTCTAGTAGCTTTCGTGTGTTTGGGTCGAGGGCCACTATTGTGTGAGGCGAGGTTAGATGTAGTTTTGGGTTTGGATGTGGATGAAGGTGAGTGAGATGTAGAAATCTCAGGCAAAGGGCAAGAGGAAACCGTGACTGGGTCTTCCTCGGTTGAAATGGGTAAAGAGACTGGTTCTTCTCTTGGTGGAGAAGAAATAGGAGAGTGTGGCTCCTCAAGTGGGCAGAGGGCATGGATGATCGTGCCTTCTACTTGTAGTTGAGGAGTAGGCAAGGTAGGGTCTTCGGATGGAGGTGGGCTTAATGGCGTTGATGTGGTCAAAGCGTCCTCCAATACAAGAGAGGTAAATGGAGGACTAGTAGGAGAAGAAGGTTCTTCATCCTTTAATGGAAGAGGTTGGTCAAGGACAAGAGGCAAGATAGTGTTAATCGTGTGAATGTCATGGTTTTGAGGGTCATTGGTCAAAGTATGGACATTGTTTTGAGTAGGCGGATGATTTGGAAAAGGGTGTTTGAAGATGTTGATATGTTGATTGGGTGGGGCGTTCGGGTTATCTAAAATAAGATCCCCCTTGTCGATCATGTCTTGGACGATGTTTTTGAAAGTTCGGCAGTTGTCAATGTCATGGCCTTGGACGCGATGAAAGGGATAGAAGTCAGCCTCCCTATACCATGTAGGGATGGCTTTTAAAGGGTCAAATTGAGGTGGTCAGATTGGAGGGAGATTGAGGACCCCCTGCTTGAGTAGTTTTTCCAAAACGGAAGCGTATGGTTCTCCAGGTGGAGTGTAAAAACACTGAATGTACCGTTGTTGGAATTATTTGGTGATGCTTGAAGACGTCGAAGGTTGAGAGTAATTCATTGTTGTCAAGGATGGTGATCTAACGACCACAGTGTTGGCCACTCCTTTGGATTTGGAGTTGGCAGAAGAAGAGGGACTGGAAGAAGAATGGTCAGTAGATTTTGTGTTGGTATTACGCAATTTGACCTTATCTTCTTCAAGGGCGCAAAGTTCAAGCTTTCGAGCCATGATGAAAGCTTCGTCAAAAGTGCAAAATGTCTGAATCCGCAAAGTAGAAGAGATGTGCCTGGCACATGCTCGAGAAAAGAGCTCGATGAGCTCAGGTTGAGGTAAGGAGAAGGAGAGATGGTTGATCAGACCTCTCCAACGAGCGACAAAGTCGACTATTGATTCATCGTCAAATTGCCTGATGGAGTAAAGGTCTGTGATTGAGACTTGTTTGGTGATGTTGATTGAGAAATGGTCAAGAAATAGTTGGGCGAGTTGAATGAATGAAAAGATAGAGTGTCTGGCAAGAGAACTATACCAGTCAAGGGCTGGGCCAGAAAGCGACATAGGGAACGTGCGTAAAAGCAATGCATCATCATGGGCAATAAGATAACAGGCATGTCTAAATGCCCGTAGATGTTGTTGTGGGTCTTCCTTACTCTGGAAGCGAGTGAATTTAGGAAGCTCCCAATGGTTGGGGTATGGTCGAATAGGGACGGAAGGATGGATGGGCTCGTTGTAAATTCGGTCATAAGAGAGGGCATTGCTTGAACCGGAAATGGAGGCTTCGAGACTGGACATTTTATCCATCAGCATCTTAATGATGTCTACTAACGGATTGGCGGGTTGAGCACCCCCTAGGTTGTAGGGCGCTTGAAAGAGGCTAGAGGAGGTATACGACGTAGTCGGTTGCGCTTGTAAGGGCGCAATGTGTGGATGACTAGTCGCAGGGACATAAATGGAGGCTAAAGGTGGTTGCGTTATGAAGGTCAAAGATATAAGTTGACTGGGCACCGCCAAAGGTGGTTGAATGGTGGCACTGGTAGAAAGATAGGTTGGCACTCCTACATTTGTGGGCGCAAGAGTATGAGGGGTCGAGACAAACAAGTTCTGATATGATGTAGAACTTGGTTGAATTGCAGGTGGTTGAGGGGGTAATGGAACCCCGATGGAGGTCGGTCTAAAAATAGACAGGGAGGCCAAACTTTGCGTATTGGCCATGGTTGGGTTAATAGTTGAGGTGAAAGGCTGAGTCATAAAGGGTTGGGTGGTGAATGGTGTGGATGTCGTCGCCACGTCACCCGAAAGGTCTCGCGTTGGGTTTCTCGCGAGATAGTTTTGGAGGGCTGCGGTATTGAGGTCCAAGAATCTCTCGAAATCTTGGTCCCCTTCAGGGATGATGGGAATTTGAGTCGGGGTCGGGGTCGGGGTCGGTCCTGTAGGAGTTCTTTCAGTCTCTGAGTGGAACTCCATGATAGGACTGGTTAGGGACGGGGTAGACGGAAGCGGTTGTTGGCTAAAGTGGTTAAGAAGAGAGTCCTGGTTCTAGAAACTGTGTTCTTGCAGTCTCAGAAAACTAGAATGTGGTTTTTGACAGAGAAGGGACAGGTTTTAGGCTATTGGTTTTGAAGAAAAAGGATAATGACAGAGACTGACGTCGGTTTAGAAACCAATGTCGGTAAGAAATATTGCTGACGTCGGTCAGATAATCGATGCCGGTAATAGAGAAAAGCCGACGTCGGTGGAAGAACCGATGCCGGTGACTGTGTCTTCCAGAGAACAAAAAGGTTTTAAGATTCTTTGGAAAAACAATGAAGAAAGCATCCTCACTCACTCAAACAAATAGATGAGAAGAGAAAAACAAAGAGAGACAGACAAGCCTAAGCGATAAATCCTAGGAATTAACCTTAGAATCTTGTGGCTTATGCCTTAGATGAATGTTTGGGGAGATTGGCTGTAAGAAAGGTCCTAGAAGAGGCAGTCTAGAGCTGGTTTCGAGTCTTGTTTTAGGCACTCAAAAATCTGTGTTAGGTCTGGTACGTGGCCTGGTGCTAAGGAGCAAGCTCCCCTCACTTCACGATTTCAGTGATTAGCTAGTCTCGCTTAGCCAAGATATACCTCGCCTAGAGTTTATCCTCCGCCAGAGAACGGAGTGGGCTTCCCCCTTGGTGATGAAATCCAAGTAGGGTCACTGGGATGGGTAAGGTATCCGCTGGGGGATGAAGTCCCAGTCGGGCCTTGTCTCAAGTAAGTTTTATGTTTGTTTTAGTGCATGTGGTCTGGTAGTGTAACATCAAGTGTCTACGATTTATTCAATATGCGGATTTAAGTTACTAGATGTGGAATAATGCAAGCACAAGTAGAAATGAAAGTGCGATACGTTTTAAGCCCAAGTCGAAATGTGAGATTTGTTATGAAGACAAGTTTGAGAAAGGGTTGAGAGTATGATGTTTAGACTAGTCTAGAAATGCAAGGAAGAAAGATTCGTTTTAGTCCTGCTTATAGTGTCATTTGGAATAAAAGAAAGAGACAAGAAGGAAGGAGCCTAAATGCACCTAAATGAATGAAAGGAAGAGGAACCCGAGGAAGAACCTAAGGTCCCACCGGGCGTGCCAGAATGTTTCTATCGCTAATTCGCTTTCTACATTCAAAAGATGAATAAAGAAACTAAAGAAATGGACAAGGCTAGAAGTACCTGGATAAAGATTGTGCACCGTAATCCAGACGTTTGTGAGCACCCCTCTTTGGCTGTGGAGGAATGACACCTGCAAAGAAGAAAACTTGGACAAAAAAGTGTTAGATGGATAGATGGTGGGTTGCCAAGCGAAAGCTTGTTCCCAGAAGTATGAGAACTTCCTTATGGGAGGTCAACCCACTATTTTGATAAAAGATAAATGAATGATAAATGACAGAATGCTAAAATAGACTGAAATGATAGCAAACTGAAAGAGAAAAGAAAGCAAAGGCTTACCTGGAAGAAGCTGTCGGCCTGGTTGCAGTCGCTGGCGTCGGTGGTTCTACCGGCGTCGGTGGTTAAGGTCTGCCGACGTCGATTATGCTGCCGATGTCGGTGGAGGTAGTGACCGGTGTCGGTCGGGGCAATGGCCTCTAGACGGGTCTGGTCAGGTTCCTGGTCAGGGCTTGGTCTGTGGATGGTCCGGGCTTGGTCTGTGGTCTATTTAAGGATGGTCTGTGGACGGGTCTGAGTCTGATTTGAAGCAGTCAGGGGGTCTGTGCAGAGATACAGGAGAGTCAAATGGATAGAGAGGGACAGAGAGATAGAGGAAGCCAATCAGGGAGATAGGAATCCGGGTCTGGGTGACAGTCAGAAATGAGGGAAAGAAGTGCTAAATCTAGTTTAGAAATGACTAGAAAGCATAAAGAAAACAAACAGAGTACAACATACCTGTGCCTGCTGGTCTCTGTTGTTGTTGTTGCCGCTTGTTGAAGACCTGTTGCTGATGAAGAATCCCTATTGTTCACTTGCAAAAGCTTGCTGTGTACCTGAGGGAGAGAGTCAGATTGATTGGTAGAGAGATTGCTGATACAAGGGTTTGATGCCAAAGATTCAAGAGTCGGGATGCGAGAGCTAGAGACACAGAGAGCCAAGAAAGAGATAACGGTGAAGAAGCCGTTATGAAAGGTGCCGACACCGGCAATATCGCCGACATCGGTCGATGATTGACCGACGTCGGTGGATAAAAGGCCAGAGAAAGGCTAAAAATAGCCTTTAATCCGTTTCCCAACTGCCAGGTCAAATGAATGCGAGGATGAAACGGTCGACGGGGGTTAATTGGGTGAGTGGAGAGGTTGGAATGGGAGTCTTAGGCATTAAATGGCCATGTGGGGAATGAAGGGGATCCAAGGAGGGTATCCTAGGGTGGCGAGGTGGCAAAGAGAGGGAAAATGGACTTATTTAATTAAAAATAGATGATTATTTTCAATTAATAAGACCTAGGTAGGTTAGGGATAGTCGAAGTGGCAAGGGACCAAGGGGAGAGAGGAAGACCAAGGGTTAGACACTTTTTAGGTGTCTACAGAGACCTAAAATTCCTCCAAGGTACTCATTATCGCAATCAACACCTATAGCCACCTATAGGTTATGATGAAGAGGTGTGTAAGAAGGTTAAATAAAAAGTTCAATTAGCTTATATTAATATTTTAAATGAACTTTTGTATCCAAAGTGACATGATAACATGTGTTTAAATTATTATATATACCTCTAATAACTAATAAAACATCCATAATGAGACTGTTACCTATAGCTAATGTTGGTAGAGTGTAAGCTAGAAGAAGATGAAGAGAGATGGTGCTTTGATAGGGTGTATAGGATAATAAGTGACTAAGGAAGGATAAGGAACACTAAAATAAATCTCCTATAACATCACCAAATCCTTATTTTCACTCTCATACCATAGCGACAAGGTTAAATCACCTTAATTTCTAACATAAGATAATATTTATATATAGGAGAATGAGTCAATGGTTCCTATCTTGAGAGTTGTAGGTAGAAATATTTTTGGGCACTAATAAGGTCTAAAAAAGAGGCTAATCCATAGTGGATGATAGAGATAGGATAGAGGATAAGGTATATCATGATAATAATTTATGGCATATGAGTTTAAAGCTTGGACTAAAATCCTTGAAATGTGATGATAGTAGATAAATCAAGCCAGGGATAAATTATTTATATACTATAATTTATACCCTTAATCCACATATTTTTTAATGTAATTTATCTTAGGGAGAATATCCTTTTTATCTATAATGTTATTGGCCAACAATTAGATATTGTTAGGGTTAGGTTTTCCATATTGGTCATGTATCTTCCCATCATTCATTATTTTGCACATATGTACCTATTTATTCATTATGATATGAAATAATTTGATGATTTTTTATTACACTTTTAGCCTATTTATGACACTTGGATCTACTTCCACACTAGTTTTTAGCCTCCAACTCATCCATCTCAATCAGTTCCTAACTAAGTACTTATTTGTGTCATTCATTGATATTTTTATAAATATCAGATTAGGTTGATTCTTGCACAAGTCAATGGTTATATTTATTACATATTTTTACCCTTATTTATTTTACTCAAACCATTTAACATCCTAGGTATTACACTCCACAAACCCTAAAATAGTTAAATCATAAATTAATATATAAATGTTTAAATAAGTGCTTTCTAGATACTTATTAAATACATGTTTGATAGTAATATGTTTATACCTATTATGTATAAATAGATGACTCATTGGGTTTTTTATCACCTCATGGATATGAAAAACATATAGGTTGACACATATGAATGATTTAAGTTTTGAAAATTATTTTTATAAGACACATGAATAGATCAAGCATAAGTGGATGACTTTGATAATCTAGATCCATATGACTCAGTCATAGACCCATCAAGCATAAAACCTTAGGTAGCCAACTAGATAGTTTTAGGGAAAATGAGTTTTAAATAACCTATAGTTAGATTTAAGCTCTAAAATATAGTAAAAATGGTCTTTATGACTGGTTTTAACTTTTCATGCTATCCTCAAGGTCTCACAATCAGTGTAATCATCCACTATTTTATCTCAGAACTGCTTTTGTCAATTGACAGTCAGTGATGGATTCATGAGGAGTATTTGGAGGTCTATGGATATGATAGAGGGTTTAAAATTAATTTAAATATTTTTAAGGTAGATAAAGGTAATTATATTTTTCATATATCTAGTGATATTTATCACACTTCGGTTTTGATGTCAATATGCCCTTGATGGCTAACATATGCAGATAGGTCTTAAACCCCTAAGAGACCCTACCACCATATTGAAAATGATCTAGGATTTATTTTCACATGATGGTCATAGTAATGGTGTGGAGAGTCATTTCAAGTCTTGAGGGAAGTTTTGGAGTTAATATTAAGAAACAAACTTGTTATTTTGGCCCTTAAATCTTCCTTTTGCGTATATAGTCTAGGCAGCCAATCAAAGCACCTTTTCACTATGTACATATCTTGATGCATATTATGTATCGTAACTCAAAATATTCAAGGTAGTTGAATGGGTCAGTATACTTTAAATTCATGATAAGAGGCTTTGCATTATGGGTATGTATGTTATGAATCATTGGTAAGAGTTTTAGACCTCTAAAACCCTTGTAAAACCCCAAAAGACACCCGATGAATGAAAGATGCATCAAGATGTATCCAAATGAAGTGTTTGATCCATGAAATGATTTTTTTATCTTCCTAACTCTTTGAATCATCACCATATCCTATTGGTTGGCATGTGAAAAATTCATGTTGTATGGACTAGGCCTAAAAAGGCTAATTTGATCCTATGAGCAAGGAAATGAAAGTTGTTTGCATATACAATGAGCTAAAGAATGAATAATAGGACGTAAATTCCCTAAAAAACTTGTAATAACCATATCAAGAATGGGTATTAGAAGGCATGGTGGGGTCATTATTGCACCTCTAATCTTAATGAACATCATCATAAGGTTGTTATAGGGTTTATGTTAGTTTTGAGCCACATGAGAGGAGATATGATTGGTCATTTACGTCTTAAGACACCAAACACTACTCAAAAATCTTGTTTCTTCCCTAAGAGGTGACATCACATGCTCACCATGGTACAGGTATTTTTCATGGGAGGTTGGGAACTTTGAGAGATGTAGAGGGCTTATTACACTAGCGTTTTGTGTCATTGGTTTAAACATTCAATGTCTAAACTTTATGAACTATTATTAAGAGTCATGACCGCTCTTAAACCTCTCTAAAACTCTAGTTGATACTTGATTGGGAAGAATTGAAGGAAAATGCATAAAAAAAGATTAAAATCACCTAACTATCACCTAGATCATTTAGTACACTTAGAGAGGTTCATGTCCATGGCACTTTTTTATCTAGATGGTATACGAATCTATCAAAAAATAGTTTTTTCTCAAGTAAAAGAGTATAAAGAGAGGTAAAAGGTAGTTTAAGAATATGTCAATCATTTATAGGAAATTTTTGACATTTATTCTATCTCCTCAAGTCATTAAATGCTCAAAACCATGTCTATAAGTGCCCCTGTGAGTCCCTTCTAATTAGCCAACTTGTAGAAATGAAAGACAAGATGACCTAGTCAACTAGTGTGGTAATTTTGTAGATGTTTCTTGCTTAAGAGGCCTATGTTATGATTTAAGGGGTTATTTCAAGCCTAAAACTCACTTTTTCATAGGTTATCAAGTTTTCATGCAAACATTCATTGGTTTCCAAACACTAGTAGTTAGGCTATTAGGCCTAATTGGCCTAGTAGACCTACTTGGTCAACAAGGAGACATAAAATTTGGCATAGAGGGCTGATGAATGAGTTAATGTAGATTAATCATGCCACATAATTGATCCTTGATTGGAAAAAAATGCATAATTGACCCTTAAGTGTAAATCAATACATAACTAACCTTTAAGTGGCAATCAATGCATAATTGATCCTTAAGTGGAAATCAATGCATATCATATGGCCTTAATAGAGGAAGGCGTCATTATCTTAACTTGGTCTTATGATTAAAAAAAAGAGAGGTTGTTATACAATTATGATGGTCTAATGACACCTTATCAATATGTAAATGCCAGTGTGTAGCATGATTCAAGATGAGGTTGATCAAGTCAACCATATCCTCCACAATCTAATTTCAATGCCCAATATCTCATTCAAAGATGATTCAAAAGCATCAAACATGGAGATATTTTTGGAGGATTGTTTGTAACTATTTATAACTAAAGTAATGTATGAGTTAATGATGGTCATTGATAACCCTTTTCCTCTCTCCTCCATGTTATTATCCCTCTTCTTTCATTATTATTATTATTATTATTATTATTATTATTATTATTATTATTATTATTATTATATATTCATGCCTTATGGCCTTGATTTTGATCCCTCAAGCTAGTATACAAAAACTCTACTAAAATTGTAACTTGCACCTTGAGTTAATGAGAAAAGATTATTGCATACTTATTCATCATTATTAGTGTGTTTCTTGATTGTTGACTTATAGATAAGTATGATATTCATCCTATTTTTTAGGTCATCTCCTCCTTATAATACCATGTTTTCATCCTCTACATGTCACATGAAGTGTTAAGAGATTGAAATTGTGTTAAAGAGTGAGTTAGTTTGTAGTGTCTTTCATAGACCTCCATTCCTTTACCTTCAAGTTTCAGACCTTTTATCTAACCTTCATCTAAAATAATCATGTTTAATATTGTATTAATAAAATCTAGTTGACAATCTATTCCATTTTGATTCAAAATTTCACCTAAAGAAAAGGTTAAGAGAGGATCACTAAATAATTGGTGCATCACCATTGCTAGTATAGGTTTTCCTTTAAAGTTATTTTTCTAACTCCTTTCCCCCAAAATCAAAATAGGTTTAGTAAAATGATATAAGTTTGATACATCATAGGATATAACCTCATAATCTAGAGGTGTGGTCTAGTTATAGGTATCCCATAACTTATATACCAATCCAATTTTAGTCCAAGTTTGAAGGAGAACTGAACAATCTACTTCATAGGGTACAACTTGGGTTGACAGCAATTAAATTTCCCCCTTTTTTATAGGTTTTTATACTTCAAAAACAAATTTAGGTCTTTAAGGTAAATAAGTTTCATTTATAGATATACACACATCATCAAGGATTGGGATTACAAACACAAAGTAAGACAATCATAGGTGACCATATTTTCGCTATGTCACACTTCTGCATGGGTCATTTCTGATTAGTAAGTTAGTATCAACTTATGGCACTAACCCGATCTTGAAAAACTAAGCCAAAACAAGTAGTAGAACAGTTTTTGAACCTAACAAACCAAAAGTGTGTTTATCCATGATTTTCACTTTCATAATAGATCACAGTCAGACAGTCAACCATAAAAGTGAAGTATCATGATCTCCTTAGTAATTTCCATATTTAGAATATGTCTTAATTAAATCAAAACAATCAATAGTCGATCATTTACATTCAAATATATTCTTGAATTCCACATCTTATAATTTAAATTTAATTTCAAATTTTATATCTTAATTAGATTAATCTAACCCATTAATCTAAATTAGGGTAAAACACAAATTAAAGCATGTGTGTTTATTTTATCATTTTGAACCATGATTTCAATCAAATAATGCCATAATAATGAAATATTAAGGGTGTGAAGGGTAAATATAACCTTAATATAAAAATAAAATATGAAAAAATAGAGTCAACAAAATATAAGTAAACCCTAAGGAAATGAGGTCATAAGTCTAGGGGTACATGTATGTAAAATATTAATTTGACAAGGTCCAAACAAATAATCAGTCATTCTAGGAAAAACATGATGACTTTTATGAAACAAAAAGAGATTTTTGATAAATATGAATAAATGGACAAAACCCAAAAATTGTTTTGAAAATAGTATATCCTTCTCATGTTAGACCAATTTTAGTGAAAATAAGAAAACACAAATTTTGGAAAATCCATGATGAATTTTATAAAACAAAAAGATATTTTTTATCAGATCAATTTGAATAAAAAAATCTTGAAAAGTTTTGAAAATAGAGTCACTTTCAATCAAATATCATCTTAAAATTATGAAGATAACTAACAACCCTTATAGGAAAAACCCTAATAGGAGAAGAAACATTAAACCTTCAAGCCAATAATGAAATGTGATATTTTTATTATGTGAGAAGGGGAAATTATAAATCAAATCTAAAAATAAAACCCTAATAGGAGATAAATCTGAAACCTTAAAAAATTTTGAAACACTAATATATGAGGAAACCTAGGGTTTTTTTATGTTCAAAGCAATTATCATGTTCACCAAAATGTATTACATATTTTGCACCTAAGAGATATAAAATATGGAAATTATATACTAATTCAAATTATGTAAAATAATCCAATAAAATATACTAATCTAAATTTAAATAGATAAATATATATTATTGTAGACATTATTGTTATCAATTAGATTTTGCACCCATTTGTATTTATAGTATTTTGAGTAGTGTGAGTTGTAGTACATGGGAAATATAATGACAATGGGATCACCTCTAAGTTGAGAAACCTTGGAAAATTGAGATTAACCTTTGGAGAAGGTTGAAATCCTTTCATAAGCTTAGTGCAACTAGTATATGACCAGTTCATGCCATATTATTCCATCTTAGTGATCTTTCTCCTAACTAGGGTTTTGAATTATGAGGAAAAGAGTCTTAGAATGAGTTAAAAAATAAAATGGTGATTGCGCCAAATAATATATTATAAATTAATGATTTCTTTATTTGAACATAGTTGAATATTTAATATATTAAGTTTATTAAATAATAATCTTGCACAACTATGAGATCAAAGGTAATATTGAATCTTTATCAAATAAGGAACATATTTATTTATTTTTCATTAACAAGATTTCAAAAGGGCAAAAATAATACCACAAATGAATCTATATGATTGAAACAAGAATTAGAGCATTCACAAATTTACTAAATATATGTACATACATAAAGATGACACATTATAAGAAAGGCAAAACTTCAATCTATTAGCTTTCTCCAAGTTACAGTATGTAAATCAATTCTTCAAAGGCAGAATAATTTATCTAACATCAAAAAGATAGATGGGCTATGTGGTAAACCCATATTTATAATATATATATATATATATATATATATATATATATATATATATATATATATATCCCTTGAGAGAGAGGAAGTTTTCTTATCTCATCCTTTAGAGATTCACGATCATCCTTCAGAGTCTTATAATAGTCCATTTCCATCTCTATTACTCTATTTGTTTTTGTTATTAGTTCATCATCCCAATATTTTATATCCCTTTCAATGGTACCAATCTTTGTCATTTCCTTGAATGTTTCATTTTTAGGGAACCGATCAAGAGATTGAGTTGGTTGGGTTGTTATCTCTATGAACTTTCTCAAGGTAGATGTCAACTTCTCAAATTTAATCTTCAGTTCATATTTAGTGACCTTATCACTATCCATTTTATAAAAAAGAGAGATTATACTTGCCTAAACATCATGCTTCAATCCTTATCATGTTAAATGACCCAGGTTCACTTTAGATATCTAATAATCCCCCACCACTAAATCTTCCTTTTGCTTGTTTGGTGGGGGAACTGCTATCTCCACATATCTTTCTCCTATTGCATTATATGATACTTTAGAGATGGCCTTGGGTCTTGTCTTTGGTCATTTGGATACCTCTAATAGACCAAAGTATAGAGTGTTGGGAGACACCATTTATTTCCTTTTCTTCGATACTTATTATGTTAGCCAACTTAGAGTGGTAACTTGTGAATCCCATGTTACTCCAATGGGCACTGCCATCTATGAATGTATAGTTGAAGTTGATAAAATGGTTATATTTATACTGACAAGTGTTATATTTATCACTAATATTACCACTAAATCCTCAGCTAATAGTTTGGCTATCTCTTCCCCATTAGTGGGTTGAGTAGCCATTATTGTATCAGTTAGTCCCTTTGTTTCCACCTCCTTGGTGGGGGCTTGGGTTACTATGAGATTGCAATAAATGGATAATTGAATGGGTGAAGTGGATGTATATGTGCTTATCAAGGGTATGAATTCTAAAATTAGCATAGGTGTAAATGTAGTCATGTGTGGTTGGAATAGGAGAACCTATGGAAGGGTGGAATCCAAGGCAGCAAATGATTCAATCAATATATTGGGAACACTTAGAGTAGATGAAATGAGTAGTGTGATGGGAGATTAAAATTAAGATTTATTTATCATAATGGTTGGGATGGCTAGTGGGATTACATTCAATATTATTGAGTCCATATCCATACACTATTGGGTGGTCTTGGTAATTAATGGAGTGGTAGTGGATATTATGGACAAGGTAAAAGTGATTATGGAAGGAGGTGGAGGTGGATTTGGAGTATCCAACTGTGTTGATTGGATTATTACCAAGGGAGTCACTTACATAGGTGGTTCAGATGAAGGTGAAATTACTTGCACTAGTGGGATGATGAAAATAGGAGGGATAATTACTTGAGTTGACTAGGTAGTGGAGAAATAATGAGGGAGTATTGTGGTTGGTTAAATAGTAGAGACAGTAGGAGGGACTACTTATGTTGTTTGAGTAGTAGTTGTGTCATGTATATAAGTTGAAATTGGTTGATCTATTAGCTAGGTTACTAACTCTTGAATGCTGGAAGAAGACCTCATTTCCTTCTACTTCTACTTTTACTTATGTGATACAATTATCCTCATTATCTAGTTTTCTTGGGTTTCACTACTAGAACTCTCTGTTGTTATTTCCACTACATCCTTATCCTTCACTTACATCAACTTTTCTATAATACTTAGGGTCTCTTTGGTTATTTTTACCCCTTTGATCTTTAACTAGTTTATTATTATGTTTATAATCTGCATGGTCCTATTCATCAAGGAGAAGGATTTAGGTGTAGACCACATGACTATAGGAAGAGGTTGGAGATATATTATATCATATTACACCCTATCTATTGGTTGTTCATCATCTTTAAAATATTCAAGGACTGGTGCCATGTTATAGGTTTTGATTTATTCTAGGGTCATTCTAGAATAATCTCTTAACCTAACTTCCTCTTCATCCTTCATATATTCTCAGTAATATTCATATAAATGAATGTGGGAATATGTGGTATTCACTAGACTAGTGACATAACCAATCACATCATAGAAGGTCCTTGTATTGAGAGCTCTCAAGGTTATTTGAGCCATCTTTGCATCTGCACATTTAAATTTTGATAGGGAAGGGTAGGTGTATCTCCCTATGTTGATAAAGAAGTAGATTCATGTCTTATGCTTATTTGATAAAAAACTTTTGGTTTTCCACAAATTGCCTCATAAGTTACACTAGGGCCCATTTTTTTCTTACATACCTTGGAAGGGTATATGGACAACCACTAAAATCACCCACTCTGATATATGAATATATTGGGAACTAAATGAAAAATTACCCCCATTTGTAAATTTCTCTCATTGTAGCATCAAAAAATATTATCCTCCCTAGTTCTTTCTCAAACATGAGTATGATGAAGTATACAAAAGCATCATTGACCCTTCAAAATTGTTTTTTGCTTGCCTTAAAGGTGAGGTTAAGGTAGTAATTAAAGACCTTATTAATTTGATCAGGCACCATGCTTAATCTTGGCAATGCCTTTTTTATAATATATAGATAAGGTATGGAGTCATATAAAAATTGTGTAGTTTTGAAATCAATCAATTGTTTGTTAATGGAGTCAGAAATCAACTGGGCCTAGTAGATGTACTATTTATTTTGACGGATTGCCTAGATATATTGGTACATCTAATCCTAATTATTATTGGTATTTGGGTTCCTTATAACTCTATGTAAGGGTATAATAATGCCTCCTACTTCATCCTTGAGGTTTATCCTATCCAAGGTCCTAGGCATTCTCATGGTTGTAGGTCTAGGGGTTTTTAGCCACTATTTGTTTAAAACCCATAGAAAAGCTGCATTATTATCATGATAGAACTTTTTGGAGGAGTCAGGGGTTATATATAGATAGCTTTCATATTCTATAATTAGGAACATGATATCAATGAAATTAGGAACAAGATCTAGAATATTTTCTCTTTTTTCATTCATTACTTCCCTCTTCTCAACATCATAGTGTTTTGCCATGGTGAACATGAACTCAGGGATTTTTACTAAGAATGGGAAAGTTGTATCCTGGGCCATACCACTATCATAGATGTTCTGAATCTAATCATTCTTGAATTTTACATTTACTCTGTTCCAAAAATCTACTAGGTCTGTGTGACCTAGATCTATGTCAGTGTTATCATTAGTGTTTGAATCCAAGCTAGATGGCACACTAGGTCCCTTTAAATTAAACTTCATCTCCTTTTTAGACATGTACCCTAGAAAATTGGCATGGGAAAACTAGTTATAGGGTTGGTCAAGATTTTGACTTATAATTACATTTATAAAGTACAATAGAGGTATGAAGTGCAATTATACTTAAAAGGTATGATTGAAATGTTCAGTAGGGTTTTGACTTGAAATTGCACTTGTAAATCCTAATGAAATTTCTAATAGGAAAATTAGTCTACAGAGGTAAACCAAACTTTTTATGGGAACTTAGAGTGGTTATAACAATTAAAATCTCTATCAGGGCTTCTATGTGTTTTCTAACTAGAATCTCCATGGGGTGTTTGAACTTGTAAAAGTATGATGGATTTTATGTAGGGGATATTTGGGAATACTCTATATTTTAATATTTTTTATGAAAACCCCTTAAAAACCCTAAGTATGGAAAGTACCTAGGTGAATTTTAACAAAGACTCTAGAATGCAAGTTAAAAACTTGGAAAATGCTAGAAACTATGGTAAAATAGATAAAACCCTAGATTTTTTACCAAATAAAGCTATGATTTATAGTGTTTTGAAGGAAAAGTGGGCAACCTAGAAAAATATTATGACTATGTATGGGGCCAATAATGGCAGATCTGATGTATGGCTCTGGAATTACTTGGTGATGGAGGTCGATGCTTGTGTGGCATGTTTTGGAAATCTAGATCATAGGTTTCTTGGTGAAATAGTTATAACTTTGATTTTCAATTATGATAATGATAGTAAAAAACCTAATTTTATTAATAAAACACATAATAAATGTTAAACATGATAGTGGTTGGATAAATGGTGGGAAGCAAGGTTTCAGAGTCATCTTGTAATTTTGTAAGTTGAAACATTTTATTTTGAATTTTGATCTCCACTTTCCACTGGGTTATTTTTTGGAGGCAAGAAATTCCATGGAAATGGATATCAAAACTTCAATTGCACTTTGAAACCTTGCAAAGTTTCAAAGTGTAGTAGAAGTTTTGATTTCCACTGAGAAGGGATGAAAGGCATAAGGTAGAGTTTGTGTTGTACTTTTCAACTTTGCAAAGTTTCAAAGTGTAATTGGACTTCTAATTTCTATGTGGTAAAGGTGAATGGAAAAAATTGGAACTCATGTTGAATTTTTTAACTTTACAAAGTTTCAAAGTGTAACTGGAGTTTTTATTTCTGCTATTATTAGGTAAGAGCAAAAAATTGAGTTCTGATTGCATTTTGAAACTTGCAAAGCTGTAAAATATAACTCAAATTTTGGTTTTTGCTAGGCATTGGGTAAGTGGTAAGTGAAGGTTTAAGTGTAATTTGAAACTTTGTAAAGTTATAAATTACACTTAAATCTTTGGTTTCCATTAGGCATCTTGGAAAAGGTTTCTTGGTCACTTTTAAAAGCTTTTTCTCAAAAAATTATAGGTCTCCCTTAAGGTACAAAGTGTTTTGATATTTTTAGCAAAAAAATATCAACATTTTTGGTGACCTCTATGGGGTGATTATCTGATAATCATTTTATTTCCATAATCCTTCTAGTTTATTGGGCATGGAGTCATTTTAAGCTTAACACATTCTACTTGGAGAAGAAACAAAATTGGGAATTGCCTAACAAGAACAAAATAGGGAAAAACAAAATAGAAACAAACTAAGGAAACAAAACTCCTAATGAGTTGCAAACTTATGTAAAAGCACTTATTTGGGTAACCCCACTAAACCTAATAGATACAGTGTTTGTAAATAATTCCAATATTAAAAGTAAGCTTTGAGGTATATCCCATTGACTGGGATAAGTAGCTTTGATCCATTGAGCCTAGATAGTTGGAATGCATTGTCTCTTTTGCATTGAGTTATGATATATGGACCACTTCATATTGCATTAAACTTTGTATACTTACCTGGTTTGGCCCTTTTATCATCCCATTTTATAACCATGTCTCCTTTGTTGAATCTCTTGTTAGATGATTTTTTCTCAAATTTTCACTTTTTTTAATCTTGATTCGCTTTCAAAACTTGCATTCACTACTTCTTGCCTTCTTCTATCTCCATGAGTTCCATCAACCACAAGGTCATTTTATCATTTTTAATCAATTCCAACTAATGATTGAGTTCCATAGATGGTAACTCTATTGAAAATGGAACTATATCTTCCTTTCCATAGACCAACATGAATGGAGAATTTCCAATGGCTCTCTTGGGAGTGATCCTATTAGCCCAAAGTGTTGATTTCAACTTAGTGTGCCATGTCCTTTGGTTATCCTCCATTGTCCTTTTGATAATCCTTATGAGATTTTTATTGGTATATTCAGCCAATCCATTACCTTATGGTTAATAATTGGATGAAGTATTCAAGTATACATTATGTCTTACCACCCATTCACTCACCTAAGTGCCCATAAAAGCTTTGGCATTATCTGAGATAATGGTGTAAGGAACACCAAATCTAGTGACAATGTCATCCATGAATTCTAGGATAGATGCTTCCATGCCATCTTTTAATGCAACCACTTTATTACATTTAGTGAAATAATCATTTGTTGTAAGGACCCATTTATGGCCTGCACTTGATGGTGGATTGATCTTGCCAATGAAATCCAATCCCCACTAAGCAAATGGTTGGTCATCTTAGATTGGTTTAAGAGGGAGAGATATTAATATTTGCTTATCTACAAGTTGGGCACATTTATCATAGTTATATACCCATTTATGCACATCTTTAAATAGGTCAAGCCAATAGTAGTCTGCCCTCATTATTTTGTTGGTAGTGGTCCTTATGGAAAAATGGCCACCCAATGAGCCATCATGAAACTCCTCAAGTATATTTAGAATTTGATCATGCTCGATGCACCTCAACATAACTCCATTAATATCTTTCCTAAACAATATCCCATAAACAAGAGCATAAGGAGTATATTAGAGTCTAAAGTTCCTCTTTTTTGACTGCTAGAGCTCATGCAGGCATTAGCCAATCTATAGGAAGGTAGTCATGTCACTGATCCAGCTATTGAGTAGATGTAGAGTGGCTAGTTTGAATGCCTATTGAACATATACCACATCATATACTACATCAGTAGTCTTTATATCAGAAGAAAGTTTTTCACATAAGCCCTTTCATGTTCACGTCATATTCCATGACTTTTGTGATCCAACCTGCTCTCTTTTCATTTATTTCTTGGCTTAACAAGAACTCTTTGATGCTCTGGTGACTAACCATTAAATGAATTTTATTATTTGAGAGCAGGTTCCTAAAAAAATTTAGAGCTTTTATTACTACATATACTTGCTTCTCAACAAAATTGTACTTTTTCTCATAGTCCTTCAAGGATTGATTGAAAAAGGATATAGGTTGATTTAATTATTCTTCATTTTATTGGGTTAGATTAGATGATACATTACCTTCCATTCCAAAATAATGGAGAATGAAATCATTCTCATAGTTAGGATTTACAAGGTTATGAGCTTGAGAAATAGCCTACTTGATATCTTCAAAACTATCCATACCTTCCCTTTTCCAGGTGAAACTGACTCCCTTTTTAAGCATGGTAGTAAGGGGTTTGGTCATGAAGGAAAAATTTTGAACGAACCTTCAAAATAATCTGATATTCCCTAGGAAACTTTGTAATCCCTTTTTATGGCTTGAAAGTGCTAGTGAAGATATAGCACTTACTCTCTCTAGGTCTATTACAAGACCTTATTTTGAAACATTATGTCCAAGTAGTTTCCCTTCATGAACTAAAAAAATGTAATATTTGGATTGAGGACAACTCCAAATTCTTTTCACATTTAAAAAACTTTTCTAAGGTGATTTAGGTAGTCACCAGCATGTTTTGAATAAATAGTGATGTCATCTAGGTACATTAGAATCATCTCATTTATCAAACCCCTAAAATTCATATCCATGGATCTTTAGAATGTAACACCAACATTGGTTATATTGAAAGGCATATTTTTATAGGCATATGTGCCCCATTTTGTAGTGACAATGGTCTTAAACTAGTTGGATTCATGTACTAGGATTTGGTTATATCTAGAATAACTATCTAAAAGGGAAAACCTTTAAGATCCTGATACAGTTTAAAGGAATTGTTCATGGGTGGAAGGGGATAATGATCCTTAAAGGACACTTTGTTTAGGTCCCAAAAATATACACAAACCCTAATTTCATCATTATTTTTACTAATAAGGACCAAGTTAGCAACCTAAGATGAGTGTTTGATAGGTAAAATTATGTTAGCCTCTATCAATTTGGATAGCTCACTCTTCATCAAGGGCTCTATTTTTGGATTGATTGGTCTCTATTTTTGTCTAATATGCTTGGTATTTGGGTAAAGTTATATTGTGTGTTAGGATAAGCAAGTGTCAAAATCCCTTAGATCTTTATAACTCCAAGAAAAGTTATCATCAAATTCTTGCCACAATCCAGTAAAATCTTACTTTTTGGAAGTATTATATACCTTATTTATCTTCAATGCTTTACCTTCTAAGATGAATACTAGCTCTTAGTCTTCCTCTTTGACCATAAGGTTTTTATTCTCACCCTTTAGCTAATCATCAAAGTTGAAGATACTTTCCAAAGTAACAAGACCTATGGGCAACTTGTTTATCTTCAACTGAATGATTTGATCTCCATAATATTCTTGAAGTTTTGACTAATTTTTGTTGAATAATTCAACCTATCTTGTAGAAAATTAACAATTTATTGATCATTGTTGAAAACTTGTTAGTAAATTACATTGTCAAGAATAGATGGTCTCACTATTAATTTTACATGTTGAATATTATCCTTCTTAATCTCTTCAAGTAGGTTATATTTATAACCCATTGAGCCCATGTTATTAGCATCCTTATTTTGTGTTCTTGGTACCACTTGAATGTTTAAAGTGATAAAATATTCCAACAGGTTCCAAACCCTATGTTTATAAGATCTTAGCAAGTTATTTTTGGTTGTACTTTTTTATCTTACTTGGTGAATGATCATCTCACTATCACCAAACACTTGTAGTGACTGTATTCCCCTTTCTTTGCCTAGCTAGAGACCTTAAATCAATTCTTCATATTCATCCACATTGTTAGTATAACTGAACTATAGTCTAAAAGAAAATAAATAGCTCTCTTTTTGGGGAGAGATCAAAACAATACCTTCACCTTCACCATTACTAATTATTGAGCCATTGAAGAATAGTTGCCACATTACCTTGAGATCTTTAGCTAGTTTCACAAGGTTTGGGATGATTGAATCATTTTCAAGAATGTGACATGTACCCAACCCTATTTCCTTGACATAATCATAAAGATAAAACTAGATAGTTAATCCCCATTCATCCAAATGAGTGTTTAGGATTTCTTCTATGGGTGTTGCAAAGTCATGGTTAAGTTCCTACTCTTGATCTTGAAAGGTACAATTCCTATCCATAGGGATAAGAGTGTATGGCTTAATGTAGTCTTTAGTAATTGGCTCAAATCTTATTGTCACTCTAGTCCCATATATTATCCTAGATAAAATATGGGACTAACCAATAGATAATTACACTCCATTTTTTTAGTGAAGTCTTGAAAAAGGTAGATAGAAAAATAGGGGGGTGAGTCAATAAACAAGATATATTGGGATATGGATAAGTTTGGACATACATAGAGAGTAAGTTTTAAACCTTTTATAGTCCCAACTATTTGGACAATAGTCCCATCCAATTGAACCATGCCTTTTGTGATAGGCATGTATTTAATACCAAGAGCATCAATTATTTTCTTGGGCATAATAGAACTACTAGCCCTAGAGTCTACCATGTAGTTATGTACAAGATTTTTCTCAAACATGGTTGAAAGGTAAAAAGGTTGAGGCTTTATATTTTTACTTACTTTTGTGTTTTTTTTAGGTTAACACAAGTTAACCGTAGCAGTGGGTCCCTTAGCTGAGACTTTATCTATTATTTGGAAGATTTTTAGAGCTTCCTGAAGTAAGTTCCTATGTGTTGTAATAGATAGTATTTCCCACATGGTGACATTCAAGTTAGTCTTCTTCATTTGTTCTAAAATACTAAAATTAATGTTACCAACCCTTGTTTGTGCCTTTATAGGAGCTATATCTTCTTTCATGAGATTTAGGGTCAGTAATGTTGACTTTGGTTGGCCCATCAACACATTGGGTGGTCTCTAAACTATGTTGCCTTTTGTAACCTCTTGTATAAATTTAGAAGTTGTATCCTACTCAACCCTAAGGGTTGATCACTTTGTATTTATCTCTTATTATAGTGTATATTTTCTTCCACTAAACTACCACCATTGGTTAGTGCTTCTTCCTGATTCACACTATAAAAATTCTCCTCTTGTTAGTTTAAAAGAGTGGTTTCATTTTGAGCAATCACTTATGCATCTTCCTATTGAGAAGTAGCTTCCTCTTATTACCCTTGTGAGTTAGATATGCTTTGTACCATTAAGGATTGACTAATAACACCATGAGGAAAAGCATTCTGATTATGTGATTGAGCACAAGGATAGCACCACTCGTATTCTTAAGCCAAGTTATTTTGAATAGGTATAATGGCTTTAAAATTACCTAGTGTAGGTAGAGCATGAATATTTAGAGGTTTTGCTTACATGGTTTGACTTTAGGGTTATGATTTGCCTTGGTATGGATGCCTATTGGGTTGATATGTTTGGTTATCTTGTTGATAAGGCTTGTAGTTTTGGGATTGTTGCCTTTGCATAGCTACCAACTCATTGCCAAAGCTTTTAATCAGTGACTTAACCTCATATATAATTAGAGGGGGTAGGAGATAAATATGGTGCATTAATTATGGTGGTAATTGGGGCTAAAATGGGTTGCATGGGAGGAAACTCTATAATTATGGCATTGGAGGCTGAGGGGAAATTTTTCAAGCTTGAATGAGGCAATTTTCTGCTCTTATTGCTATGTCATAAGCATTGGGAGTGTGGTGCCACCCATTGACTAAATCATGATAGCTATATCACTATTTAAGGCTCTTAATTAATACAAAAAGGCATTATTTAGGGTTGGCATGACCAACACCAAGATTCTATTCCACATCTTTTGAAATCAAAAATTAAAATCACTCATGAACTCATGAGGAGCGTATTTAATAGTGGTTAATTGTTTAACTAGTGAGAGGCGGTCACTCTTATCCTAATATTGCATGCATATGGTATACTTTATATCATCCCAAACATGAATGGAATTAGGAAGAAAACTTCCACTATAAGGATTTACCCTTAAATGAGGAGGCAAGAAGTTTGATAACAACATTTTCTTATGCTATGTTATGAATTAAACAAATGTTAGAAATATCCTACATATGTTTAATGGGAGTAGTGGAAGTTTCACTAGTAAAATACGAAAGGATTTTTAGAGCTGAGGTGAGTATATCATCATATTAGGCCAACATAAGTGGGTTGCCTCCATTGAATGCTACAAAATTTTGATTTTGTAAGGCCATTATATGAGGTATGAAATAACTATGGGTATTTGAGGGAGATGTACACATATTTGTAGGATTTATTCTATTATAAGGTATAACTGATCTTTATTTTTTTTATAGGCAAATGACAATTCTTACAAGTCATTCCTCTTATCTTTTATAGATTATCTTGTTTGTACCTTTGGAATATGTAAACTTGGATTCTTGAATTTGTAAGCTAATAGAGTCACTAGGTTCTCTTGAAATGTGTATGAAGCTTGCACAATGATTACTGATAATAGCACCAATCTCTTAGCTATGATCTTTGGGTCCCACTGAGCATGATAAAAACTATTATCAATCAGATTTTGCACCCATTTGTATTTGTAGTATTATGAGTAGTGTGAGTTGTAATATGTGGGAAATTTAATGACACAATGGGATCACCTCCAAGCTATGGAACCTTGGTGAATTGAGGTAAACCTCTAGATAAGTTTGGTTTCCTTTCACTAATCTTAGTGCAACTGGTATATGACCAGTTCACACCAAACTACTTCATCTTAGTGATCTTTCTCCTAACTAGGGTTTTGACTTGTGAGGAAAAGAGTTTCAGAATGAGTTAAAAACTAGAAAATGGTGATTGAACCAAATAGTATAGTGGAAATTAATGTGTGATTTTTTTGAAAATAGTTGAACATTTAATATACTAAGTTTATTTAAGCACAATCTTGCACAAATATGAGATCAAAGGTAATATTGAATCTTTATCAAATAAGGAATATATTTCTGTATTTTTCATCAACAAGATTTCAAAATGATATAAATAATACCACAAATGAATATATATGATTGAAACAAAAATTATATCATTCATAAATTTAATAAATATACATACATAAAGATGACACAATACAAGGAAGGAAAAACCTCAGTCTATTAGCTTGTTCCAGGTTATAGCATGTAGATCAATTCTTCAAAGGCATAATAATTTATCTAACAGTAAAGAGATAGATGGGATATGTGGGAAACCCATATTTATAAAAAAATAACTCCCTTGAGAGAGAGGAAGTTAACAAAACCTTACGCTCAGTTATAGATCAAGAAAATCTAGGAAACTTCATGCAAATGTCCTCTTTTGTTTGAAATGGCATCCTTAATGGAGTAGATAGTGGAAAAGAAGCATGAAACTATTGGACACTTCAAAAATTGTTGTGGGAGGAGATAAATTCATTATAATCTTCTAGTTGAACCATTTCTTATTTGAGTTCTGTTGTTATCTCTCCTAAGAAATGGGGTGCCAAAATAAACCATTACATGGTAAACATTGAATGCTTTTGGATATTTTAAGTTATAACTTACAAAACCTAATTTGTAATTTGAATTGAAGAATTTTAAAACTTTTAATCCATTCAACTTGAAAAAAAAGAAAGTGCAAACTACAACATGATTTTTTATAACTAAAATAATTCAAACTTGTCAAAAGGAAAAGTGTGAATTACAAGTTGCACTTTTTTAACTTAAAGCCTAACAATAAGATAATTAAAAATTAAAAATAAATATTTCTCAACTTATAGATAAGAGTTTTCATAATGATAGTTGTAATTTTAAACTTGTAACTTTACAATGTATCTTACAACAAAATGTAATTTATAGAATGTTTTTACAACTAATTGAAAAATTAATTTACAACCATGACTTCTAAAGATTCCTTGTCCTTTTTTGTTTTATTTTATCGCTATAAGAATTGAAGTTATTGAATATCTCTTAAAGTTATTCTTTGTTAGGACCAAGTGTGTAAATGTTGTTGATCTCACATTTTGTTATTACTTCAGATAGCTCTCTAGAAGCAGCCCTATAGACTTGAATGTCTTTTCCCATTTGATCTAGTGTATTATGATACTTAATGAATCAATGGATGAAATTCAAGTTGAAATTTGTATCATGTGTTGATTCTCTCTTAACTACCCCTTTGAATTTTTCTTAGACATCTTGAATAGGGATGGGTTGATCGTGGTGTTCTACTTCTTCACATGATAATTTACCAAGTAAATCTTCAATGTCATAAATTGTATTTGTGGCCTTATCACATGTACTTTTGGCCTTATTAATACTCTCAATGAGTATCCTAATTATAAAATTAGTTACCATATCCAGCTCTTCATGCTCTACACAATTATTTAATATCTTTTCTAACACAAGGGTGTCAGTCTCAATTAGGTTGATAGCCTAAAATTTTGGAAAGTATAGGTTCAACCTTTAAATTTGTTCTTCGTATTTGCTTATCTTTGCCTTCAGAGATGCATAGTCATCCTTTAGAGTCTTATTATAGTCCATTAGAATCTATATTACTCTATTTCCTTTTGTTATTAGTTCATCAGCTCAATCTTTCATAGCCCTTCCCATGATACCAATCTTTATCATCACCTCAAATGTTCTTTTATCAGAGAACTAAGCAAGAGATTGAGTTGGTCAGGTTTTTGTTTCTATGAACTTTCTTAAGGTAGTTGTCAACTACTCAACTTTGTTCTTTAGTTCATTTTTAGTGACCTTGTCACTATTTATTTTCTCAAAAAGAGAGTTTAAACTTGACTGAACATCATGCTTCAATCCTTCTCTTATCAGATGACCCTAGTGCACTTTAGATATTTGATAATCCCTCACCACTAAATCTTCCTTTTGTTTATCTAGTGGGGGAAATGATATCTCCACATATCTTTCCCCTATTGCATCATATGATATTTTGAAGATGCTCCCAAGGCTTGTATTTGGTCATTTGGATACCTCTAATAGACCAACATCTAGAGTGTTGGGAGACACCATTTATTTACTTTTCTTCAATACTAATTGTGTTAGCCAACTTAGAGTGGCAACCTATGAATCATGTGTTGTTCCAATGGGCATGGCCATCTATGAATATGTAGTTGAAGCTACTACACTGGTGGTTATGATGACAACTATTGTATTTGTCACTAATATTGTCATTGAATCCTTAGTTGATAGTTTGGTTATCTCTTCCCCATTGATGGGTTGAGTAGCGATAGTTGTATTAGTGGGTCCCTCTATTTCCACCTCCTTAGTGGGGGCTTTGATTACCATGACAGTGAAATAAATGGGTACTTAAATGGGTGAAGTAGATGTAGATGTGATTATCAAGGGTGATGAAGATGGAAATGACATAGGCAGAAAGGTAGCCACATGTGGTTGGAAAAAGGGAACCTCTGGAAGGGTGGAATCCAAGGTAGCAAATGAATAAATCAACATAGTGGAAACACTTAAAGTAGATGAAATGGGTAGTGTGATGGGAGATGAAAATGAAATGATATCTATCCCAGTGGTTGGTATGGATAGTGGGATTGCAGTTAGAATGACTGAGTCCACATCCATGTATTGATGGGTGATATTAGTGATTAATGGAGAGGAAGTGGATATTGGGGATGAGGTGCAAGTGATTGTAGGAAAGGGGGTGGAGGTGGAGGTGGAGGTGGAGTATCTAACTATGTTGATTGGATTATTTCTAAGGGAGTTACTTACATAGATGGGTCAAATGAAGGTACAATTACTTATACTAGTGGGCTAATGGAAATAGGAGGCGTAATTTCTTGAGCTAACTAGGTAGTGGAGATAGGAGGAGGGAGTATTGCGGTTGGTTGAATAGTAGAGATAGGAAGAGGGACTACTTGTGTTAGTTGATCAATAATTATTTCCTCTATAGAAGTTGCTAGTTTTTTATCTATAGGCTAGGATGTTAGCTCTTAACTTTGGATGAATCCCTCTTTTCCTTTTTCTTTTACTTTTACTTATATGATATAACTAGACTCACTGCCTGGTCTATTTGGGTTCCTCTATTGGAACCCTTTTTTGTTTTTGCCACTACATCCTTATCCTTCACTTCTCTTAACTTGTCTATAATACTTAGGGTATTTTTGGTTATTTTGACCCCTTTAGTCCTTAACTAGTTTATTTTTCTATTTATAACCTAGGTGGTACCATCCATCAAGGAGAAGGATTCATGTATATACCACCTAACTAGAGGAAGAGGTTGGAGATAGATTTTATTGTCATAGTACACCCTATCTACTGGATGCTCATCATTTTTCAAATCTTCAAGTACTAGTGCCATGTTGTAGGTTTTAATTTATTTCAGGGTCATTCTAGAATAATATCTTAACCTAACTTCCTCTTCCTCCTATATATCTTACTAGTAATATTCATAGAAAGGAATTGGGGAATATGCGTCACCCACTAGACTAGTGACATAGCCAATCACATCATAGAAGGTCCTTGCATCAAGAGATCTCAAGGTCATTTGAGTAATCTCTATATCTACACATTTGTATTTTGATAGGGAAGGGAAAGTGTATCTCCCTATGTTGATATGGAAGTGGATCCTTGTCTTATGCATGTTTGATAAAAACTTGTGGGTTTCCAAAGTTACCTCACAAGTTCCATTAGGGCCCATTTTTTGCTTATGTACCTTGGAAGGGTGTAGGGATAACCACTGAAACCACCCACTCTAATATATGAATATGTTAGGAACTAAATGAAAAATGACTCCCACTTGGAAATGTTTTTCATTATAGCATCAAAAAGTCTTCTCCTCCCTAGTTCTTTCTCATGATTGTGATGCGGTATACAAAATCATCATTGACCCTTTTGAATTGTTTTTTCTTTGCCTCAAAGGTGAGGTCAGGATAGTAGTTAAAGATCTTATTGACTTGATCAAGAAATATGTTTAATTTTATGAATGCCCTCCCTTTTGCTAATATATAGACAAGGTATGAATTCATATAAAACTTGATTGTAGTTTGAACCTCCATCAATATTTTGTGAATGGAGTCAAAAATCAATTGGGCCAGATGGATGTATTATTTGTTTTGATGGATTACCCAGATATATTAGTACATCCAAACCTAATAATTCTTGGCATTTGGGTCCCCTGTAACTCTATGCAAGTGTATAATAATGTCTCTTACTTCATCCTTGAAGCCTATCCTAGCCAAGGTCCTAGGAATTCTTATGGCTATAGGTCTAGGGGTTTCTATTTAATGTTTGTTTAAAACTCATAGAAAGGCTAAATTATTATCATGATAGAAATTTTTGGAGGAGTCAAGGATTATATCTAGATATATTTCATATTATGGAATTAGGAACACAGTATCTATAAAATCAGGATTAAGATTCATAATCTTTTCTCCTTTGTTTTTCATTACTTCCCTCTTCTCAGCATCATAGTGTTTTTCCATGGTGAGCATAAGCTCAGGGATTTGTATTGAGAGTGGGAAGGTTTTAACCTAGGTCAAACCACTATTGTAGATACTTTGAATCCAATCATTCTTGAATTTTACATTTACTCTGATCCAAAAATATACTAGGTCTATGTGACCTAGATCTATGTCAGTGATCTCATTAATGTTTGAATCTAGGTCAACTGGGATACCAGGTCCTTTTGACTTGAACTTCATCTCCTTTTTAGACATGTACCCTAGAAAATTAGCATGGGAAAACCAACTACAAATTTGGTCAGGGTTTAGACGTGTTATTACAGGTTCTTCTACTTTGAACTTGGTGGGGTGTTGACTTGCAATTATAGTTAGAAAGTCTAATGGAGGTATGATGTGTAATTTTAGTTAAAAATTTTAACCAAAAAAATTTATGGGTTTTTGACTTGCAATTGCACTATCAAATCTCAATAAAATTTTTGATGGGAAAATTGGTCTGCAAAGGCAAGTTGGACTTTCGAGGGGAACTTAGAGTGGTTAGAATAAGAAAAATCTCTATCAAAGATTTTATGTATTTTTACAACTAGAATCTTTGTGGGGTTTGATCTTGAAAAAGTAGGAGGGATTTCCTCTAGATTTTGTGTAGGGGATCTTGGGGAATATTCTAGATTTTAATAGTTTTTTATGAAAACCCCTAAAAACCTAAGTATGGCAAGTACCTAGGTGAATTTTAATAAATACTTTAAAATACAAGTAAAAAACTTGGAAAACGCTAGCAAATATGGTAAAATAGATAAAACCCTAGATTTTTTTCCAAATAAAGCTATACTTTGTAGTGTTTTGAAGGAAAAGTGGATGACCTAGAAAAATATTGTGATTGTGTATGCGGGGCTATCAATGGTAGATATGATGCATGGCTTTGGCATTAATTGGTGATGGAGGTTGATGCTTATGTGGCATGTCTTGGAGATATAGATCATAGGTTTCTTAGTGGTGGATTTCTAACTTTGATTTGCAATTATGATATTGATGGAAAAAAACCTAATTTTATTAATAAAACATGAAATAAATGTTAAAAATGGTGGTGATTGGATAAATGGTGGGAAATTAGGGTTTCAGAGTCATGTAATTTTGCAAGTTGCAAAATATTATTTTTTATTTTGATCTCTAATTTTTGTTGAATGATTTTTTAGAGGTGGGAAATGTTATGGAAGTGTGTATCAGAACTTCAATTGCACTTTACACGTTTTCAAAGTTGTAAAGTGTAGCAAAAGTTCTGATTTCTATTGGGTAGGGATGAAAAATGGAAAGAGGAGTTTGTGTTTCACTTTTCAACTTTTCAAAGTTGTAAATTATAACCAGACTTTTGATTTCTATGAGGTAAAGTTGAATGTCTAAAATTAGAACTCATGTTGCATTTGCAACTTTGTAAATTTGTAAGGTATAATCAGAGTTTTGATTCTCACTGGTATTAGGTAAGAGTGGAAAGTGGAGTTTTGATTGCATTTTACAACGTACAAAGTTTCAAGTGCAAATTTAATTCTAATTTATGTTAGGCATTGGGTAAGTAGGAAGCAGAGATTTGAGTGCATTTTATGACTTTTCAAAGTTGCAAAATACACCCAAATCTTTGGTTTCTACTAGGTATCTTGGAAAAGGTTTTTTGTCACTTTTTAAATTTTTTTTATCAAAAAATTATGGGTATCCCTTAGGGTACAAGGTGTTTTGATATTTTTAGCACATAAATATTAACAATTATATTATGGATTATAATCACCTTAATCTTATACACTTGAAATTCTCAAACCTTGGTTGTTTCTCTCTGTTCTAGACCTTTTTCACTTTCTAAAGTCTCACATATTCTCTATCATGTGCCTCTTGGCCTATTTATTGGTCCAACCAATCTTATGTTGATAAATTAGACCTTATATATTTCACATGATGCTTAAAACATGCTTATATTCCACTTCTACAAATTCTTAGTCTTTACCTACTTTCCTCCCTATACATTAGCATCCAAGATAGACACTTGCATCAATGCAAGTGTATAGTGCCCTAAAGTCATCAAATTTTCAAATGAAATATATATTAATGGTTGTCCTAAGTGATTTAATGTGAGTTACTTCTCCAAAGTGATTGATATAAATAGAATATCAACCCTCATTCATTCATAACCTACAAAAACCTATCACAAACCAAGGCAACCTATCAAAAGCATTCAATCAAACACTTGATAAATTAAAGCTTCCCTATTTTATCCTATTTTTATATCAGTCATAAGGATAGCACATACACATGTCTAAATTACTATAGGAGTGGCCTAAGATCCCTATTTTCTAAGTTACAAGCTAGGTCCTTATTGTACTTATTTTTCACATATCGCATGATTCACACACAAGCCAACATGTAGCAGAGGACTACTTTAGTTTGAGAACCTCTTCAAAGTATTATCTATGTAGGTAGTGCTCATTGATAAAGGGGTATTTAGGGTCAGCTCAACATTGAGTTCCCACTAACCCATTTTTCTCTAAGGTTACCATGAAGATGAATAACTAGGGTTTACAAATTCATAAGGAGTGGCAATCCATGACCCATATTTGAATGCACCAAAGTGAAATTAAAGACAAACCCACAATCATCTAAGTGGTCACACCATTTTCCAATAGGCATTCCATATAAGACACCTGCATCAAGTTCAAAAAATAGTGTCAATACAATCATCACAGATTTATGTTAGTGTCTAAGGATCTAGAAATGCTTAATCTAGAATCTGATGACTATTTCAAAATCATCTGCCAGTCTACTTCTTGCCTATTCCAAATCTATAAATACATTAGCATTATAACTAGCTAAGTATATTACATCTTTTTTATTTGCATATCTATCAAAGTTGTACTTACTATTGTTAGCCTATTTCAATTTAATGAGTTTAGCATATGTTTATATCTGAGTTTAGCATCTAATTGAGATAATTTATAGATAGTTTATCATCCTTGTGCCCTAGGATATCTCTACCCCTTTAATCCTAGATAACTCCAATCTAGCTATCTATTTAGGGTTAAATATTTAGTGAATCTAATCTTTGAATAGAAAACCCTAATAAAATGAGGGTTTTATGATTTTTCTTCTTTATTGTTGTTACAAATTTTAAATTTTTCAATTGTAAAAGTAATGGAAAATTTTAATGAAAAACCTCAATTTCAATTGGAAGATAAATAAAAATTGATTACTGATCTTAATAATAACAAGATCTTAATGGATGCATTTATGTATGTTACAAGAGATGAAATAAATTAACATAATAAAACTAAGACTACTTCACCTAGTGATGGTGAGTCCTTAGAAGGTACTACAACTAATTCCATCTCAATCAATTTACCTGCATCTAGTGAAGGCATAGATTATATCTTCCAAACTTTATTTCTTGAAATTAATATTATTATATCTATCATGTAATTACCAATTATTTCAACTCAAATACCAGTTTCAATGCTTATTTCTACTCAAACCATGTTTACATCCCCTTTGGTGACTACTCGAATGGCTAATCTAAATCCCAATGGGTCCAAAATTCAAACACTCC
Organism: Torreya grandis; assembly: GCA_037957365.1. Taxonomy (NCBI): domain Eukaryota; kingdom Viridiplantae; phylum Streptophyta; class Pinopsida; order Cupressales; family Taxaceae; genus Torreya; species Torreya grandis. The sequence continues at coordinate 253,244 of JARHVA010003950.1, read as the reverse complement.
TTCAATTTATAAATACCTTAGAGGAAAAGGTTAAAAACATTAAACAAAATACTTTAAAATCTACTCATGTCATTCATTTCTAAGATGTGTTACATAACCCTCTTACACTTGAGATATTTTTGTGCCCTTTTCCAAATAGTTTTGTTGCACCTAAGTTCACATTTTATGATGGTAAGGGTGATCCTAACTAGCATCTTTGAACCTTTTATGCATCATGTCTTGACTATACTTCCAATGATAAACTTTTGACCATATTATTCTCAAGAAGCCTCAAGGACTATGTTTTGAGGTGGTTTTATGATTTACCTCTCCAATGTGTAAAAGCATTAAAACATCTTGTAGATCAATTTTTAGCACATTTTTCCATTAATACTTCTAAAAAAGTTTTATTTTAACTTTTTAAGACTTAGTGAATGTAAATCCTATGTTGTTAAAGGGGTTGAGTATAGTAAATTAGGGTAGAAATATGCAATAAATATAGCCACTAATTTGTAATAGAATTGATTTAATTTGACCTTTTTAAAAATATCAATAAATAATATAAACAAGTACTTAGCTAGAAAATGATTGAAATGGGAGATCTAGGAGTTGCAACCTAAGATAGAGGTTGATCTAAGTGTCATAGACATGATCCAAGTGTCAAAACTCTTCTTGGATAGTAGCACCCTAATTAGACAGTAGCACCATGTTTAGCTAGTGACCATGTTTTAATGGTAATGTCCTCTATGGAGAACCATTCTAAAATTTTGGGTGCACTTATGTTTGGGTTTGCCAAGCCTTTTCCTGTGAACATGAGTTATGATTCTCTATAGATGACTTGTTTTGGTTAATTTTATGTACAAAACCTAAACCTTCATGTTTTTAGGACATCCAATTAACACAAGTAGTAAAGTGTGTTTATAGTGGGGTAGGATAGACATCCTCAACACCCCACTATGATGAGATTTGCCTACTTACCAATACTTCAAAGAGGGATCAATTCCAATATAGTTGTCTCCATCTAAGTGCTAGTACAAGTGAAAGTGAAGCTAGTATGAATGTTAACTTGAATGTTTTGAAAGTGTTTGAGACTAAAAACCTAATTAATCAGAGCTTAGGAATGTTGTATATGGTTGTATGTAGAAGTAGGGTAAAATAGGGATTGATAACCTTGATTGTGCACAACATGTTTTGAGTTTATTTGTGTAATTTGCATCTAATTTCCATCTAGTAGTTAGAGGGCTAAAAGTCATGTATATATATTCTTTTAGTGCTTGTGTAGGTCTTAAAATATGTTTATGATGACTCTATGTGGTATTTGATTTGAAAATATATATGTTGGTAAAAAAAGGAGGGAAAAGGATAATAACACTCAAACTGAGACATTAGCACCATGGAATGCTACTATCCCTATTATGGCATTGGTGTCTAGGTGGTAGAACCTGAGGAACTAAGGGACAAGATGTTAAAGTGAGGGTATGGGATTGTTTCAAGGATGTTTATGGATTCTTGTGGCTTACACAAAGGCTATATAAGTGTCTAAATATGACCTAACATAGGTCTAGAGATAAGCCAGGGATGGGTGGTCTCAAGTAGCACTCAAGGGTCATTTTTAGGTGATTACATTTTCTCCCCTTTATTCTATACATGTATCCAATCAAAATGACTAAGATAAAGGGGTGGAAAGTGTACCTAGACTTACCTAACAGGTGAATCCTATGAGTATGGATCTATGTGAACCATGTTCTATTACATATCCTACAAATCAAACATGCATGGAATAGTCCTTAAGAGATATCAAAATCAAAGACAAAACTAGGTAAAGAGATAAAACTAAATAAAGAGATAAGAGAGAGGAAAATAATAAATACACCTCACTAGGTATACGAACTAATACATCAACTTGGTGAAAACATATGTGTGTGTTTGTAGATAGTGATTAATCTATGAATATCTTGGATTGAGATAATGACTTGCTCAATCCCCATGTGTGGGTGGCTCAAGAACTTAATCTGATTTTAACTCCATCATTACCCACCCTTCTTGGTGGATCATGACCTATGAATAACTTGGATTAGACTAATGGTGTGTCTAACCCTCTTATGTAGGTGGCTCAAGAACTGAAGTAAACTATGAATCCATTATTCCATACCCATGTGTAGTAGATGCATCTAAAATTGAAACTGCATGATGTAACTGGAGATATGTAATTGTAATTAAAACTATGTATGTCAACTCTGCATCCACTTGGAAATATTAGGTAGTTCTGGGATACTAGACAATGCCAACCACTGCATATGGAGTAAGGCATGAATCTAGTGTGTAACTTATAACATGTTGTCTGATGTATACAACATATATAATTACATAGAGTTTGTTCTTCCATATATCAATCAATGTATAAAAAATCATACAAAAATAATGTACCATGCACATGTCCCAAAATCTGATATTTGAGTATATGGATTCTGGACTAAGTTGTAATAATTTAAATTTAAGTATCTAAACTAAAATGAGAATGATCATGCCATGCATGATGGCCCTAATATGAGTAAACTAGTTTGAATATGAGTTAAACTGAGCCAAAATTGGTAATCTATAATTGAACCTATGCAAACCTAGGCTGTACCTACTATACTTTTCTAGCCAATCTAGAATTTTCTAAAATTAAGACTAATGGATAGTAGCACTATATCTTGGATAATATCACCATATGGTTCTAGTGTCCTAATTTAGGTTTTAATATCCAATTATTATAGTTTCTATGTAACTATAACTAATCTTTATGTCATTATTTCCCACTATGTTTTTCTGAGACTAATTTCTATATTCTAAGCTTGTGTACTAAAAACTATACTCTAAGTGCATTTAGATAACCTGATCTCTATGACAAACCGTTATGAATGCCCCCTCTTTTGATGGGAGTTATACCTATGCAATAATTATCCTTAAAATAAAAATATCTATAAAATGGGTGTTATCTAGAGTATATATGATATCTGCATAATAAACAAGTATAATGTGCATACATAACATCAAAATGTAAGATAATCTGAGCATAAGTTTTTAGTGTGTGATTTATGTTAGGTCTAGCATTCACAAGGCAATCAAGATACATATAAAAATGTATAAGAACAATAAATTTGAGTAATAATTGAGTAGCTACCTTGGGGTATGGGGCATGATGTCCATCATGGCACCCACATAGGAAGGGGAGATGTATTAGGTTCCTCACAAAATCTAATACTAGAGTGTGTATCAAGTAAGATGCAAGTGTTATAGACATGACACATAAAATAAATTATACATACAACACACATGAGTCATGCAAAGTAGGCCGAGGGGCCACAATATAAGGGACATGGGCACATGTCACTAAATATGAGAAAGCAAGACATATAAGGGCATGTTCAAATGTCCACGTATGCAGATAACAAGCAAGATGGATTAGAGCCACATGTAAGGACATGTTAAAATGTATGCATACACAATCAAAAAATCACACACAAGGACATGGGCACATGTCCAAAGCATACATATAATTAAAATAAATGGCATAGAGTCATAGAGAAATGGCATATTTAAATTCTCTCAAATAGAAGAAACATAGAGACACAATCAAGTCTAAATTAGGAAAGCTAGAAATGAAAGTATGCATGAACATGTGGTACAAATCAGTATAAGAGCTAAGATGTACATAAGTTGAGTATAAAGTAGTAGTAATAGGCAAAAAAACTGAGTAGGTGTAGGATGATCAATATCAAGATATAACAATGATAAATTTGTGATGTAGAGTATAGAAATATGTAACTTGACAATCAAAATTATGTATAAGATGCCCCCAAATGGGAGAATGTATCAAATTAGAAACTCGTGTCTCTAAGTATATGCCCCCAATGGGTAGATAGTAATAAATTTTTATTTGTGTAATGGACATGGGTCCTATAAGTATTTGTGAACACTCGAAAAGAATAAGTGAAAAATGTATGTATGATAAAAAAATGATTATACTAAGATAACTTGCATATGTAGTACCTAGAAAGTATAATAAATGTAATCATGGCAATGCATACAATATATAATTTGTATTTTTTGAGTAAATATTTGAATGTTTTTGTGTTTTGGCATGTTATATATTTTTTGTATATAATTTATGTACAAGTAACATGAAAATGAAACTATATACAAGGAACAAGAGTGAATGAGACCATGTACAATAAGGGAGGAGCATATTAATCGATGAGTCTCATGGGAGACTCACTATCAATGTGGCCTATGTCAAATAAAGGAATATTAATCATGCATGTTGTATGAAAAGGTAAGTAATGTCCTAAAACCTATTGTATTGAGTGATTTATAGTTGGCACTCCCTGTGGAGTGGTGTTAAGAATCTATGAAGATAACTGGGGTGTCCTATGAACTATAGGGGTCTTAGGGATCCATATAGTAGATAATGTTGTAGATGACATGGGTACCCTATGCTAAGAACCTTGGGAACTCAATAACATTGATCTCATAATGAAATGGGTAGAGGGAGGCCCTCTACAATATACAACATATCTCTGATGTAGTGGTCTCTCTAATAATGGTCTATGTAGGAGAGTATGTGCATATGGTAACACTATAGAATTAGACCTCACCTACATTAGTGGTTCCACTAAAATATATGGTGTACTAATGGTAACTATTCTTGAAACTATAATTGGTAACTATAGTTTAGATGGTACTGTAATATGATACACACCAATGATATTGTGTATGGGTTTGTATCCTTTGTAATAGTGTGATAGGATGTTGGTGGTGGATGTGCCTGATACATATAGTGAACACTTAAAGTATTACTTAACTCACTAATTGTATGTTTTAGAAATAGATTAAAAAAAAAATTGATGGCTTAGCTTCCATTTATTAAACTTTAGGTGCCTCTATGGGTGTGCCCACATCAATGATGTTGGCCTCTATCAAATCATGTATCTTATGTTTCAAGTTGATGTATCTATTTATAATATGGACCGGTGCCCTATGATAGTCGTAGAATGCATTAGAATCATAATTATTTGGAAGAGGTCATTTCAAATCAACCTCTTTGATGGGATGGAGATAGATGACATTGCATTTTAAGAGCTGATATAAAACATGTGTGGGTGATTATGGGAGGTTGGTAAAAACTCTCTATGGAAGAGATGATAAAACCAAGCAAGGAGGTGACTCTGAAGTTGCGTTAACTTTGGACTTTAGATAACTCTTATTTTTAGTGTCCCTTAATTTGTATGGAGGCTTAATATAACTCTTAATAATTGACTCTGATCCACTTGTATATTTTAATTTTTCCATAGAGAGAAGCTTGACTTCCCTTTATTTCACTATGTGGCATAAAACTATGAATGTTGGAAACTTCTTGAAAAAAGATAGCTTCATGTAATGTTGATAGCTATTTGAATATGTCTTGGAGCTCTCTATCTACCATTGGGATAGTCATCTTTACCAATGTAGTTTATATCACAAGACATATTATGTAATAGGCTCATTGTATTTTTTTTCAGTTGTGATACTTGAGCATATGAGATCTTATCACTGATGTTAATTAAAAAGTGTGTTAAAAACATATTTTCCAATGGATTAAATATGGTTATATATGTATTTAGAAGATCATAGATCCACTATAAGGCATATTCCTTTAGACTACATGGGAACAAATTAGTAAGGAGTCAATCATTAGACACGTAGTCCAAACTTATTGCATAGAAAGCTCATAGGTGGTGCTTTGGGTCACCCTTACCATCATACAAGGTAAGCTTAGGTGTCACAAATCTAGATGTCAAAAGAGTTATCATTAAGTGATGTGTCAAAGTTGTATGTAAAAGAACATGAGAATCCAAGGCATGTGATGGCATAGTATAACCCTGCTTAATATGTAACACCTTAGCCTATAGAGAATTAATCTCATGCATAAGTGATTGTACATCTAGAGAGGAGGAACTAGCCATAGGAGGTGTTGCCATTGTTAAAATTTGTCTAGTTAAAATAAGTTATTGTAAAAATTGAGTTACCCCCAATGTAGGTGTAACAATATTTTTATCTGGGGGTGTAGATTATTGACCATTATTTGATTTGTTATTTATTTCCATTATGGCTTGCATAATTTGTGCATGATTATGAGGATGTTCCTAAAGTTTGTCTCTGAAACTCTATAAAATCTCATCCTTATTGACAATAAGATTTTCATTGTTAAGTGGGGGAGAGTGTATTGATTCCCATCTTGTGTATTCTTTTGATGTTGACTATATTGTTCATATTTTACTCTATGATTTGTATATAAAAGAGTGATAGGCACAACTTTACTAGGTGTATATGCATATACATGATGAACACTAGCATATTCTAAAGACTATGTACATGTAATTTGATTTGCCAATAATGTGACATTTTCACTTAATAACTGATTTTGATTCTATAATTTTAATATTAGCTTGCTCATACTAATAATTTGATCCCTTAGAGTCTCATAAGTGTAAACCTTGGTTGCTTTTGATTGAACATGTAGGCACACACCCTGTAGTGGAGAGGTGGAGGCATGGATAGGTTGAGTATGGATATTAGTAACAATAGTATAGGTTTGGACATCTCAAGGAGGAGTGATAACATGGACCTGGTTAGAGGGAAATTAGTTATCACCCTCATGGATATGAGGAGAAGGATATTCTTTCTTATACATAGGATATGACATTGAAACTTGAAACATGGTTGTTAGAGTATTAAATTTATGGATTAAGTCTAATAAACTATATTGTAATTGATCCTTTATGTATGTAAGGATTTGTTTCTTAATTAAATTCCACATAAGAGAACAATAACATTCTAGAGATAGAATGAAATATGACATACATTTTAACTGATATAAAGCATCATGTACATATGTGTTTATGTCATCTTTGAATTCATTCCAAATGAAAGGAAGAAGCATGCAAAAGAAGCTAGAAAACTTTGTATTAAAAAGTGATAAATTTCATCTATCATTATTATCATGATTATATGAAATACAAATCAAAAAATACATGGATCTAAAATCTAAGTGTGGGTCTTATAAAGCTACAAACATAAACCCTAGGGATATCTAGGGTTAGGGTTTGTGTGATATTTGAAGTTAGGTTCACCAATATTTAACTTTTTGGGACTTAGTGAATGTAAATTCTATGTTGTTAAAGGGGTTGAGTATAGTGAATCAAGATATAAATCTGTAATAGATACAATGACTGATATGTAATAGAATTTAATTAATTTGATCTTTCTAAAAATAGCAATAAATAATATAAATAAGTACTTAGCTAGAAAATGACTAAAATAGAAGATTTGAATGTTGTAAATTGAGATAGAGGCTGATTTGAGTATCACGAATAGGATCCAGGTGTCAAAACCCATCTTATATAGTAGCACCCTAATTTACATGGCATTAGTGTCCCTATTTTGGTGATAGTGTCCTCTAAATATAACTATTTTGAGCTTCTAGGTTCACCTGTGTCTGGGTCTGCCAAGCTTGTTCTTGTGTGCACGAGTTCTAAATCTCTATAGATGACCTATTTTGGTTGATTTTATGTGTAAACCCTAAAACTCCATATTGTTAGGGCATCTAGTTGACACAATTAGTAAAGTGTGTCATTAGTGGGGTAGGTTGGACATCATCAACACTCCGTTGTGATGAAAGTTACCTAAATACCAATACTTTGAAGAGGGATCAATCCTGATGTAGTTCTTCCCACCTAAGTATTGATACAAGTGCAAGTGAAGATAGTATGAATGTTTTATTTAGTTATTTGAAATTGATTGATACTATAAACCTAAGTAATTTGAGCTTAGGAATGTTAAAGATGATTATATGCAGAAGTATGGCAGAATAGGGATTGATAACCTTGATTATGCACAGCTTGTTTTGAGTTTGTTTGTATAATTTATATATGATTTTCATTTAGTAGTTAGAGGGATCAAATTCATGTATATATATTATTCTAGTGCTTATATGGGTCTTAAAAGAGGTCTAGGCTGACCCTAGGTGGTCTTTGATTTGAAAATATATCTGTTGGTAAAAAAATGAGGGAAAAGGACAATAGCACCAAAACTAAGACATTAATGTCATGGGGTGTTGTTATCCTTATTATGTTATTAGTGTCCAAATGGCATAATCTAAGGTACTAAGGGCTGGGATATTAAAATGAGGTTTTGGGACTACTTTAGAGATGTTTAGAGATGCATGTGGCCCACACAAAGGCTAGATAAGTGTCTAAATATGACCTAAGATATGTCTAAGGCTAAGCTAGAAGTAGGTGGTTTTAAGTGAAAATCTTAGCATTCAAGTGTCATTTTTAAGTGATTTAAAGTTTCCTATGCTCAAATTGCCAAAATCAAACAAGGAACAAATGAACCTATCAATGAATGTCTTGAGGTACAAGATAATGTTAGCTAAAATGACCAATCATATGGTAGATAAAGAGTTGAAAGACATATTCAAGAAGAGTTTGCTTGGTCCTTTACATGAATCCATTATTTTTAATAAGTTCAAATCTTTTGATGACATATGTCATGTTGTACGACATCGTAAAATGAAGCTTATTTCATTGAATAAAATCAAGTATATATCAAACACACCAATTGCATCTACATCTAATACGAAATTTACAATCAAACCAAGTTTTAAGGTAAAACCTCCTAAGCCTAAAAAAGAAGCAACCACCATGGTTAACATAATTTCACAACAACCTAATTGGATTATCCTATCTAATACACCAAAGAGACAATTTACATGTTTATTTGAGTCTCCCACTTCATTACTCCCATGGCTAGTAGAGTGTCATCTTATATATCTCCCTCATCTTATAGAGGTTGATATAAATAGACATCTACCTAAAAGATATGTTGCAAATGCTTATTATGATTATCACTAGGGACCAGGGCATTCTATGAACATATGTTTTAACTTGAAGCATAAGATCCAAGACCTTATTGATGACCAAAAGATTACATTTGATGATCCTCCCAAGGAATCAAGTTCATAACTTGGTGATCACCATAAATAGAAAATATTTAATAATCATTTGCAATACCATTCTAAAAAAGAACCAAAAATGCAAATGGCTTATAATGCACATCCTCCTCCATCACATTATGGGCACCCATTATATGGGATTATTGGTAATTACACATGACATACACCTCATATGGTCTAGATACCTTAAATACTTTCGATTATAGTGAGGTTAAGGATTATGACTCTGATCTTCATTCCTTAATCATTCAAGCATACCTTGATAAACACCATATATGTAGTGTTATGATTGATAATGGTGTGAGTGAATATATTTTCACCATGACATTACTTATGCATTTGGGTTATACTCATCACGATTTGCATCATTCTAGTAGATCATTTAGAGCATTCGATGAGACCTCCTAGAAGGTTCTTGGTGAGATTGACCTACCTTTATAGGTCAGTCCTACACATGTGGTTACTACATTTTTAGTTATGCCTTCCATGGGCATATTTGATATGTTATTTGGAATACCTTGGATCCATACACTTTGAGCAGTACCTTATATATTGTATGGGTGTGTTAAATACATTCATGCTAATCAGATAATTACAGTTTCTAAAATCTCAAATTAGCATATTTTTTAACAATAACAACTTATACCCAAGCAGCTAACTATCAAACATGCTAAAGTTAATGCACCATAAAAGGGTAAGTAAAAGGGAATCCCCTTTACTAGGTGGCTAGTACTTGAGATACCATTACATCAGAGACTTATAGTGGATTCTACAGAATCTTCATCTACTATGCACCATTTTAGATATCTAGAGTACCTACACATGTTCCTATTACTGATATTCCAAAGAAATCATAGAACACTCAAAGATGGGTTCCATGAATCCCTGTTCCTATTAATCCTACTATTTCTCCAAGACCACATCATCATATTTTACATACATAAAGTAGCACAAATATTACAATGACATGTTTTTCACCTATACATGTTCCTTGACAGGGTCACCATATTATTACACTAGGGTCACAATGGGGAGATAATTATGACCACCCTTTAGATGGGATCATAGGATAGTACCTTTCACATTCTAAAAATACCAAAAAAATCTAAAACATTTAAAAATCTAAAAATATCTTTAGCATAAAACATGTTATATGGCCTCCTTGACATATGTGTTAGTTCCATGTTGATGGATGGCATATTCAATTACTCTTACATACACATGTGTGTCACGCTTCTACTTGAAGGTGATATAGGCATACACAGATACATGATCTATTCCTATTTCATGTGTTGGTCTTTCCTCTACTCATGTCATATGGACATTAAGGGCATCCACCTCTATGATCATGATACTCACAAGTCACTAGGAAAAATTTAGATATAAAATGGGCCTCCTAGATAAATCTCTAAAATATGAAATATAACATATAAAAATAATGTAAATCACTTAAAATATGACATAATCCCCTGAGGTCACATCACCTAAAATAAAAATATAATAATTTTTATTTATTATATAAAACTTACTAAATCCTAAAAACTAACTCATTTTGGTTAAGATAACCCCTGCTTTTTTATTCCATTTTTTTTTTTTAGTGGAAAGCGCAAAGATTTATTTTTTTATTTTTTTCACATTCGATTAAAATGGAAGGTATTTTACTTTTTATACAAACAAAAAATATCACCAATGTTAATACCAAAAAAGCATTCAATGAGTATAGAATGTATTGTATTTTTTTTTAAAATAAAAGAAGTCACAAAATTAATTAGTAAAAAAAATGACTACAGAAAATTATCTCTAAAATATTAGTTATGCAAAATTATTGTAAGGACAACCATGCAAATATTACTTATTCAAAATATTAAATTTTAGAATATTTGTAGTAAAAATAATTTTATAATATTAAAATTATGAAAATATAATGAAATTTATTAAAAAATAATTTTCAAATATTTCGTATTTTTATTTATAAAAAATAAATAAACAAAATTTATTCATTCATAAATTTATATTTGTTAAAATATTTTCTTCAAAAATAATGATATTATAAGAAACTTCCAACGCTTTTTTTTTTTTTTTTTTGAAAAAATAAGCATTGTAACCCCCCAAAAAAGTCATTTAGAAAGCCTTATCCTTCATGCATTATCATAAAACTTTAGTACTCACTAATTATAAATGCCTCGATATGATCATTCCTATGTCAATATTAAATATCAACATAGTTAAATGATTGTTCATGTTTAAGCGTTGGGATGATCATTGTTCGAAGAGTGTATTTTAAAAATTATGGCCAAAATATTAGGTAATCTTGATCCTTTGAAATTATGATGGTATATAAAGTGAAAATAAATTAATTGCTTAGGAAAAAAAAAATTAATATAATAAAATTTTAAAGCACTTATAAATTTGTAATAGTTTAACGTACGTATAAATTTATATAATAAATTATTCATATAAATGCATGTGTCCTAAAGGAATGAAGTACATGCAAAAACTAAATAAATGTTACATTTTTGTTTGTAGATTTAAAGATGGTATTAAATCATCTTTATATCTTAGGAGGCTGCGTGAAAAAATTAATTTATGTAGATTTAAAGTGTCTTATTAAAATTAGTTAGCGTGTCAATAATTTTAAAATTTTTTAGTAGTCAATAAAAAATATATATCGTGTCTCATAAACTTTATGTTACGGTAAATATTTTAATTATATTTTTAATCTCAATTTATTTAACTTTCTGTAATTTCAAATCGTTATGAAATATAATAAGTTAATACAGAACATATATTTTCGGGATATCCAAGATTAAATTGAATAAATTTAATATATATAAGTATATAAGTGTAGAATGTAATAATTATTTTGTACATAGTTTTTAATTAGAAATTGTTGATATATTTATTAATAAATTATATTATTCAAATATAAGTTTTAAAAAAAAAAAAAAATCATATTAAAATTAGATTGTGTAAGTTTTAGAAATCTGAAATTGAATTTATTTTTAAGAGATAAAAAGCTTAAATACTATTTAAGAAAATATAAATTGTGTAAGTTTTAGAAATTTAAGATTGAGTTGATTTTTGTGACATAAAAAATCTTAAACACTCTCTAAGTGAATATAGAAAGTATAATAAAAAAATATTTTTATGATTTATCATATAAATATGTTTCCTACTTAACCCATGTAGTTAAGTTATTTATTTTTATTTATATATAAATAATTTATGAAATAAAAAATAAATTAATATTTTTTTGGATTTCTTAGGAGGCCCATTTTATATGTAAATTTTCTCTAATGTATATCATTCTATGATCACTCTATATTATCATATTTTGAGCTCATATATGTATTTACACATGCCTTTATCCATGATTATATCTTTCACAAGATACTTAATATGCTATGCACTTGACATTTTTTGCTAACACATTTGATCCATAAGCTACTATGATATGTTTGTGCTTGTTGCTTATGCTTTACTTTATGTATTTCTTTGAGTTCCTTGTCTTGATATTGTCTTGCTTGTTTGAGCATTTGAATATGTGCCTTTGTTTGTGGTCTCCTAGGACCATTGTATGTTGACTAGATTTTGAGTGCTCTTGTGTGTGTGTCTATTTTCTTGTTGAGCTTGTATTGTTACTATCTAGACGTTGTCATGATCTTTATCATGCATCTTAGGCCTTCATGTGATTATATTATTTTATGTGCTTCGAGAATACATTTACCTAGACACACCCTTCTATATGCTACATGGTTAAATTCACAGATTATACAGTTGTTTTATCCCTTTGAAGTGAGGTGACTACTAGTTTCTATTCTTCCCTCACCTCAAAGGGAGGCATGTCATAGAGGCATGTTCACATTTGGCATAGTTTTCAAATTCAGTGGGGACATGCTTTAAAAACATGTTCTCCACACTTATTCAATATTTGGTACTTATATCAGTTTCCATATTCAATGGGGGCATGTCATATAGGCATGGTTGTTACATATTCATAATTTCATATTTAGTAGAGGCATGATTTTGAAGCATGTTCTCCCCAATTATTTAGTATTCAGTATCTTCAAATTACGGTGGTGGCATTTTTGAAAATATGTCCTCCACATTGGTACTTATTTCAATTTTTAGATTTCTCCATATATAGTGGGGGCATGCTTTGGAAGCATGTTCTACACACTTACATAGTTTTTGAATTGGCAAAAGCACATAATTATATAAATTCATATTCACAATTGTGGTAGAATTTTATACATTAGTACCATTTTTATACACAATTTCATCATGAGACATATCTAAGGTGCATATGTTATGCAATGTACACCTAATATTGTAAAATCCAAAATAGTTTCAGATTTGAAAATACTCTCAAGTACTATCTTCACCCACCAGGATGTACTTTTACAAACTGTATTGATCTAATCTACTACAGTAGTTGGTTTGTTTTTGGCATGGTTGAGGTGATTAAATCACTCAATCTTACCAATTTTTTAAGTTGGACTTGATTGTATCATCTAGCCTTACCAATTTGATAATATGAGTTGACTTTGTTCTCTCATGCTCACCATATTATAAATATGATTGGGTTGCACGGTTGAGCTAATCTCAGTTGTCGAGAGGCAACTCACCTTTTCTCTAAGGTTGGGGGAATGTGACTTCCATTCTCTCTCTCTCTCTCTCTCTCTCTCTCTCTCTCTCTCCTTAGATATATGTAATTTTTAGATTTATACATATTTGTCATAATCTCAATTACAAAGTCTTACAATGATATATTTTCAAATCAACTTGCCAATAGGCAAGGCAGTTGCATCGATACATAGATATACTCCTAAACCTTGCTCTTTCGATTTCAATCTTTTAAATACTTTCAATTTCAAATTATATGCAAAGCACTCAAGTTGGACTCAAGCAAAGGCAATGTGTGTTATACACACTCAGGTACGCATTTTTTCTTTAAACTAGCAATTTTATTATTAGATTAAATGGGGCAAAATCTAGACATTATTTTATTGATTATATAGCACCTCAGTCTTGTACACTTAGAAAACTCAAACCTTGGTTTTTCCTCTGAGTTATGGGCCTTTTTCACTTTTTGAAGTCTCACATCTACTCTATCTTGTGTCCTTTAGTCTATTTCTTGGTTCGAACAGTTTTATGTTGATGACCCAGACCTTCTATCTTTTCAAAAATAATTAAAACATGTTTATCTTCTACCTCTGCAAGTTTTGAGTATGTACCTACTTTCATGTTTCCTAGACACTAGCATCCAATATAGATATATGCATCGACATATGTGTCATGCTCCAGTGCAAGTGTCCAATGCTCTAAAGTTATTCAATTTACAAATAAAATGTATCATAATGGTCAACCTAAGTGTTTTAATGCGATTTATTTCTTCAAATGAATTGATATAAATATAATATCAACCCTCATTAATTCAAAACCTACAAAACCTAGCACAAACCAAGGTAACCTATCAAGAGCATTCAATCAAGCTCTTGATAAAGCAAAGCTTCCCTATTTTATCATATTTTTATAACAGTCATAGGGATAGCAAATACACAGGGCTGAAGTACTGAATGAGTAGCTTAAAAGCCACATTTGTCAAGTTACAAGATAGGTCATTATTATACTTATTTTCCATATATTGCATGATTCACACACAAGCCAACACATAGGGGAGAACTACATCAGTCTAAGGCCCTCTTCGAAGTATTGGATATAAAGATAGCACTCATTAACAAAGAGGTCTTTGGGTCAGCTTGACATTGTTTGCCCACCAATTGATTTTTCCCCAAGGTCATCATGAACATGAAGAACTAAGGTTTTACAAATTCATGAGGAGTGACAGTCCATGACTCATATCTAAATGCTCTAGATCAAAGATGAAGACAAACCCAGAAGCATCTAGGTAGTCACATCTTTTTTCAATAGGTATTTTGTATAAGACACATGCATTAGGCTTAGACCGTAACATTGTTGCAACCATCTTAGGCTGACACTAATGTCTGAGACTCTAGAAATGCTCAATCCAAAATCTGGCAACTTCTCTAAAATCATCTTCCAGTTTGCTTCCTACCTATTCTAGATCTAAAATTGCATTAGCATCAAAACCAACTAAGTACATTACCTCTTTGTCATTTCCATATCTAGCATAGTTGTATTTACTATTTTTAGCCTATCTCAGTTATATGAATTTAGCGTATGTTTATATCTAAATTTAACATCTAATTGCCTTATTTTAAAGAGATTTTATCATCCTTGTGCCATATGTTATCTCTACCCCTTTAACCCTAGATAACTCCAATCTAGATATCAATTTAGGGTTAAATAATTACATTATTTCAATTTAGAATTGATAAAGTAAGAGAGGGATTATTACTTAGCTTATTTTGATTATTTGTTGCTCACATAAGGTGCCTTTGTACTTAGAAATATTTTTTAAGTTCTCTTTTAACTAATCAGACCTAAAATAGAGGTTGGATCCCTCTTTGGATATTGTTGGCAAAGTTTGACCCCTTCATTAGCTGGAATTGTCTGAATATTACCAACAATGTCCCTATGTATTATGTGGGTCTATAATGCTTGATACCCCTACGTCTATGCCTACAATTGGTTCTTGTGTGTGTGAATGCCTTTGTTCCTATGTGATAATGTTTGTATTATGTCTCTTTCATTCAAAACCTAATTGTGTTGTTGACCACAAGATGCCCTTTAAAAGGGTTAGTATTTTGGGTTGGATAACTCGAACCACTCCCCATTTAATGGTCATAAAAGGGATCAATTTGGATGTAGTTCTCCCACTTATATGTGTGTTTGAAACATCATGAACAATCTACGATGCAATACAATGTTTTAACCTTCAACACTTTGCACCATGAAACTTTGACTTTGTGTATTCAAACTTAGCTTTATAAACTACTCTAGGCCTGGTCCTTGATTGTATTGAATTGTATATGTCTTTTTAAATTGTCTTGAGAGAGTTCTAATTGATTCCTCAAGTTTCTAAGTGATTCTCAAGGTGATCAAGTGAGTATAACATTAAAAATGATTATATTTATAGAAAACTCTTAGTTAATTTCTCGTTTGTGTCTAAGTCAATCTAATTGAGACTTCCTAATTTAAAAAATAGTCATTGAGTGCTCTTAGACACTGCCAACAGAGGCAGACCCATGTGACAACTGACACTATCCAGGGGTTATTGATAGTGTTCTAAAAGTGTAAAATAATGCTCTGAGATATGGAGAATGTGTGCCTAATTTTTTAAGATGTTCATGTATAGACTAAGATGATCCTAAATAAATGTATCTAGTGAATAGCGATGGCCAAGACAATAGATGGGTAGATGGATAGAGGGAAAATGTGCTCAAGATTCAAAGTCCAAGCATGTCAAAGTATGTCAGTGTTGATGTTGCCAAAATTTCAAAAACAAAATTTAAGTGTATATGGGGGGCATATATTTTGATATATTGAAAAAAATTCAAAATTGTGTGGAATTGAGCATAATATTTTAATATTTTTCAAAATTGAGCAAAAAAATCAATATTATTAAAGAAATGAGCAAAATATTTTCAAGATTGATTGAATTTAGTGAAATTGATAGAAATGAATGCATCGTATATAGTCAGATGGCATGTATTTGCCTCTTTGATCAAGAAGCGAAGTAGAGTTTTCAACTCTTAATTTGAAAGTTATAATCATTAGAAGAGTGTGAGGTGTAATTTATTAGTTATATAAGCATGGTTCACATATAAACAAGTGATTTTTTTCATATGCTCATTTATTTTTATTTCTCTCTCTATGTCGCCATGGCATGGTATGACACTGATTTCCCGTGTTTGTTTGCAATAATATTTCATATTTTTTCAATAGCTCTCATTGCATGTGGTTGGATTCATGGCATCTAGTTGTTTCATCCTTTCTTCCTTAAGTAAGTGCATATGAGTGTTTAATTTTTTCATTGTTTTTATTTTGACACATGCATGCATTCACATTACATACACACATCCAAGTAGAGGCATTATGTAGACACCTAAGTTTGGTATAATAATATTAATGTAATGTTTTTAGTATTTATTTGTGCATATGGTCCATTGGTTCACATTAGGGTCTTATTGGTATTTTTTCATGTGTTTTTGTTCTTCTCTTTCTTCTCTATGTAATCTCGTGGTCTTTGTTTCTTCTTCTTTCCCTTTCTATTTTATTCATTTTGTATCTGCAAACCTTTTTTATTTTTTTATTTTCATATTTTGGCTTTTCTTCTACTGGATTAGATTTCACAACTCATCGAATATATCATGTGCAAATTCGGCAAACCACCAAATTTGTCATTGGCCTTTTTTTGGAGCCCTCTGCCATTCATGTCATTTTGATGCTTGGATCCATGTGTATTGGTTCTTTGCCTTCTGTTTTGTCGGCTTACACACCAATAGGTTGCTAACTCAAACATGAGATGGGTGTATATACAAAACTCTTATAGGCATTTTGATAAAAAGTATCAAGAAGTGGGAGGAACATGTATCAAGCAGAATTCAAGTCTAGGCACACTTTATATTGCTTTATTTCTATTCAAGGACTTTTAAATAAGGTTTGGCTACTTTTGTACCAAAAAATGAATAGGTGAATGTTCATGTAGTTGTATTGTACCTAGGGAAGAGGAGGTGAAACTCTCACTCAAAATTTCACTCTCATGCACAAGAGAATTACATTGACTCTCATTCCAAATGTGTGATATATGTAGTTGCAACTTCTTGATGGGTTTACTCAACTCAACGAGACTTACACTTTTTTACAAGCATTTGTGACGAATTATGTGAAGAAGACAAACCAGAAAATTTTGCCTTGCAATTTAGCAAAATAATCACACAACCTGTATGGCATCTGACAACGCACTTGCATAGGAAAATACACAAAAATAATCAATGTTAGGTATTGATTTGGTAGTTCAAGAAATATTCGTCAATACAGAACATATAGATTCGACAGTCCATTGAATCCAACCAAGGCATATTCAGCGATTACAGTTGAAGCATTGAATTTGTCCTTTCTAAATTTGAAGGTCATATTCAACACAAAGTTGTACAACCACTTCTAAATCATTGTTCTAATCTCAAAATCCAATATTCTCTCCATGTGTGTCAAAGTATTCTCATTTTTCATTTCATTACTATTGTTTGTCTTAATCAATTAATCGTTATGTTGTCCCTATTTTTTAGCACACTTAGGGTTATGATTTATTATTTTAGAATAGTTTAACCATTTCATTAGTGCCATTATACCTGTGTGTCATGATTTAGTAAAACAAAACCATTTAGTTCTTCCTTCGCCTACTACAAAATTTGAGAGCAAAGATGTCCCATTTATAAAACCGTCATCCCAAACCCAAAAGATAAATAAATAAAACCACTCAAATTTTAAAATCATCATTTACCTTTCATTTTCATGGGATCATATTTATTTTTTCGATGAAATCAGTAAATGGAAAAAAAATGGTTTTAGTCATATAAGAGGATTCACTTATTTTATTACTTTGCACTTTGAGTCTCTTCTTTAAATTGTGGATGGGGGCACTTAAATCTTTGAATAGCAACAAAGACATTGTGATCAAGGTAGACAAGGGTAATGCAACTATTATTATGAATCATAGGGATTATGACTTTAAGATGGAAGACCTCCTCAATAATAGTGGGAGCTAAAGGAAGCTTGACCTTAACCTTGTTTCTCACATTTTAAAGCATGTGACGAACGCTATCAAATCTCCTTCTCTAGACATCTTAACCAAGAAAAAATTGATCCCCAACAAAGAGATTACTCTGGGGTCTACGGTGCTTCGAATATCCATAAATAAGGTAATCCTTTAAGGTCTATTGTCAACACCACTGACTCCTCCACCTATTGTCTTGGAATCTTCTTAGCAAATAGACTAAAACCTCTAGTAGGACAAACCACCCCTTTTATTCGCAACTGAGGTGATTTCCTAGAATTTGTTAAGGATAAGGAGATTAGCAATAATGAATTATTAGTCAGCTTCAATGTAGTATCCCTCTTAACAAAAGCTCCTATCAAAGAAGCTATAGAATTAGTCGAGTCTTGTTGATGAGAAAACCACCTCATTAGTAGCCTTGTGTTTGAATTCAACCATTTTTCACCTTTAAAGGTGTTATCTATGAACAATGTGAAGGCATGACCATGGGTTCACCTTTTTCCCCAATGGTAGCCAACCTCTCCATGGAAATGTTTGAATATAGGGCTCTATACTCCTTTCCTTTGAAACCCAAATAGTGGAAGACGTATGTCGATGACGCAAATCTATGCTAGCAACATGGAAGGGACAGTTTGAAAGACTTCCACTCCCACCTTAATAGTCTAATGACTAGTATCAAATTCACCAAAGAAATTGAGTTAGAGGGCAACCTACCTTTCTTAGATGTACTCATTTCCAAGAAAGAGGATGAATCTTTAGTCAGGAAGGTCTACAAAAAAGCACCTACACAAACCTTTATTTGCAGACCTCTTTACATCATCCCCCTACACAAAAGGCAAAAGTGTTGAAAACTCTAGCCATTAGAGCTTTCAAAATTTATGATAAAGACAACCTTGATCAAGAAATTGTGCACTTGAAAAAGGTTTTTATAATGAATGGTTACTCGTGGAAACAAGTTGCTAGGGCTATCAAACAAGCGAAGGATAGTATCAACAGACATAGACGGAAGGAACTTTCAGTTGGAGGCCTAATAACATTCTTACCCTATGTTGAACTCTCAAACACCAAAGTATCCGAACCACCTTCCTATTAATTAGATGTGAATGGTAGTAGGGTTTGCCAAAGACCCTCTGGGCCTTAGTTTGCAGAGTGGCGTATACAAAGTTGAATGCTCGTGTGGAGTCCCTTACATCGGAGAAATGGAAAGGTCCATCAACACGAGAATTAAGGAACATGTTGTTGAGGTTCATTTAGAAAGGAAAGCAAAGTTGGCTCTCATAGAGCACTCATGCAAAACTAAGCATGCTATATGCATTGAAGACGCCAACATCATCATCGTGGAAAACCATTTTCATAAGCGAAAATTGAGGGAGGCCATTGAGATTAGTAAACACTTTGTTAATAGTAATAGACACAAAGCCCTGGGAATGGGTCCAATCTGTAAGATAAGTCTTATTTTATTAGTTTTTTGCGCCTTTTAAATTTTTTATTAGATTTAATTCAAACAATTAAATAACTAATTAATTCATTAATATTAAATAAATAATAATTAATATTGATAACTTAAATTCAAATTAAAACCTTATTAATGTGTACACTGACATCCAATAATTGAACCATACCGTGAAACTCTTAACATGCTAACAACATAAAGTCCACGTTCCTATCATAAAAAGCCAAACAATAAAAATTTCGAGAAAAGTGGTGATAAAAATGCATAGACATATTAAAAGTTATTAATAACACCTAATTTAAAACCAATAATCAACAAATATACTAACAACATATGCAATTTAACAAGTAATAAATAGCTATGGATGTTTTGTAGTTGTATACAGCAATCCGTGCACACAAAACATCAGCCTCAATTACATACCTTGTTGCCATTCTAGCACAAGAGCACCACTACCAAGAAATATTTGTGGTGTGCATGCCCCGACAGACCATTAGATTTTTAACATGTTTCTGCACAATTAAAATCACCATATATATTCCCCAGGGACATGTAAAACAATTTCCATTCTTCTGAAGAATGTGCTTCCTTCTTAGCCGAACTTTTCAAGATGCGGCATACTATTTTTTTTTAACAATTTCGACAGCGAAATCTGAGCGTAGAATACTTACAAGTGCACTAAAAATCATAGATTTGCAAACGAAATAACTCAGATGGAAATAGGTAAAGGGAAATTGGAATTTACTTTGTTTTCCCCATTGATACACCTAAATGTTGGTTGAGAAATTTCAAACACTACCACGTTGAAAAACGAAAAAAACTCAGATTTAGTTATAAAGATTTTTATTAAAAAAAGGCTAAACAATAAAATAGAGATATTCCATTGACAAAATACTTTTATATATATATATATATATATATATATATATATATATAAATCTATGTAAAATACACGGATAAATATTTTATATAGATTTATCTAAGATATGTTAGTTATATCTTGTTGTGTAATTTTTAATGTTAAATATTTGTTATCTTAAAATCTAAATTTAAGTTACTACTTGTTATCTTAAAATTTAAGTTACTATAATTTTAATTATTATTAACTTTATATTTTCATCTCATTTTTAATGTCAAATATTTATCCTTTTAAAAATTAAAGAGATAATATCATTTTTTGAATGAAGAGATTGAAATAAATTAATATATGAAAAGTTGCTTAGTTCACAAAGTTATTTTCGACTTGCTATCTTTTTTTATTTTGTTTTTTTTTATAATATCAGTTTTAAATGAATTAAATAATTACAATTTTTTTAATTTTAAAATAAATAAAATTACCACAATAACAAATATAAAATAAATAAATGATATTTTTAAATTACCATAATAAAAAATATAATTCCAGTTTTACATGAATTAAATAATTACAATTTTTTTAATTTTAAAATAAATAAAATTACCACAATAACAAATATAAAATAAATAAATAATGTTTTTAAATTACCATAATAACAAATATAATTCATTTATTATATATTCCAGATTGGTAAATAAATAAGTTCTTTTATTTTAAAGTAAATAAAATTTCTACAATAACAAATATAATTCCCCTATCATATATTCCACCATGATAAATATATAGTTAAAAATAGGCTTCTAATTAATTATTAATTATATTCTTCTACACATGATAAATATATAATTAAAAATTGACTTTTAATAAATTATTAATTATATTCTTCCACACTTCCCCACGTTAAATTATTTTATTAAATCAATTTTCGATTAACTAATTGCCAACCCACTCACGCCATTACACCCTTTCACCGCCCCCGGATGTCACTATTAGGAACACCTATCGGTGTAACAAGAATTGCCACCCTTGCTTCTCACTAGTCATGTTTTCACCCAAAAACGATTGAAACAAATGAGCCACCACCTCTACAATCTCCCATTAAGAAGTATGTCTACATATTACTCTTAGATGTAGATTAATCTATTAAATGCTAAGTAATAAACCTACATGCATATTACTAATGTACGTAAATTACTTTACTACTGAAATTAACACAAACTAAAACTTAACTTTTAATTTAAAAAACTATTCATAACAATGATAATAAGAGGGTTTATGTCAACAAAGGGTATCATAAACCAAGATGATCTTTCAAGGATCATATTTCCTCATAATTTTTAACAAAAAGAAAGACGATGTGTATGCATTAAAAAAATCTTAATAGCTCTCGAAACTTACTCATTTTCAACTGAAAACATGTAGATATTATGTATTTCATTTTTTAATGTAATTTCTATTTTTAACTCAATCATATTACATATGAATTTTTAAATTATTCATTAAAAAAAACTGGTTTAAATTATTGTTAAGAGTGTAAATATGTAATGTCTTATTAGTAGAATCAAAATGCTAGATGATTTATTGTTATTGATTATAGCTTCAATTAGATCAATTCTTTCTTTTTTTTTCACTTAAAAAAATAATTGTGACATCTTAACGTAGTCAATTAGTAGGTGGTCCTAGATTAATCTAATAGATTGTATCCTCGATCAATTCAATCAAACTAAAGAATTTTTTTTTAAACTAACCTAGGTTTATCGGTGGAGATGATTTCTATTATATGACCTGTATACCTCTTCCAGTCGAGATGATTTCTATTATATGGCATATATACCTCTTCCATGTGCAGTAACTTTAGCTTATAAATAAATATTCTCGCAAAATCGATTCTAAAACAAATGAAATTTCATACAATTGAAAAACTGATTTCACCAATTAAAAACTTATTGAGCGAATCCCAAAATCAATTCAACCCAAGAACTCAAATGACTAATAAATTAATACAATTGAGAAAACCATGTGCAATAAAATTGTAAGCATAGTTTGGGAAGCTTTCTTGTATTATAAGTGGGCAAATAATCCACTCCATCAAAGTAGCTTTGGGTTCAAGTCTGGGGTGACCCAAAACAACAGTATCCTATGTATCGCCGTTACCAAGCGACTGATATGGCAATTTAAACCCGTGGAAATGGTTTTCATCATTAGTTTAATCAAAAGTTATAAATCAATTTAATGTAATAAAGAGCATATAAATATATACAAAGGTTATATATATCTTTATCTTGAAGTCTACAAACTATAAGCAAATTAATGACCCACATTTCAGCTCTGCCTGTATCAAGCTTTAATGACATGTAATCAAACAAGGTTCAAATGCAAGGCGTTGTTATACATGTCCAAAGGTATGAACCTAATGCACAATGAAAAATAAACAGGCCAAAATTTAATACGGATCAGTCAACCATCTTACCAGCTCAAATTTGTTCTACCGTTTTATTCGTGTGCATAGTCAACTGTAGCTTGGGCAAATTCTGCATTGCATACTAACAGGATATTAATGGTCTTGACATGACAAAATATTCAAAAAGCTCTATTCTGCATCTGTATCTACAAAAAAATTGACAAAAAATCATGGTCTGAAACCACTTAAACTGAATTGCACTGATCAGTAACAAAATTCACCCGACACTACAAACATTTCAAACATAAACTAATATATATAACTTTCTATTCTTCAAGTTCAGAGTACATAATTACAAAATCACTTTCTATTAACAATTCACCACATGACAAGTTTAATAAATGCTATAAAATATCCCCGACAAAAGAAGAAGCAAACAAAGGAAATATCATGATTGAATTTCTAGCTATACTTAATTCTTGCTCCCTTAGGCCTAGTTCCAAAAGAGATGCATATGGTGCCAGAAAACAATTTGAGTTTCTAGCTACTTAATTCTTGTTCCTTTAAGGCTAGTTCCTAAAGAGATGCCTACGGTGCCAGAAAATGATTGAGTTTCTAGCTACTTAATTCTTGTTCTCTTAAGGCTAGTTCCGAAAGAGATGCACATGTTGCCAGAAAACGATTGCATTTCTAGCTACTAAATTCTTGTTCTCTTAAGGCTGGTTCCAAAAGAGATGCATATAGTGCCAGAAAATGATATTCATACTAAGGATGTGTATTAAACAAGCACAATGAGATAATGATATTGGGAAGATTGAAAAACATTTCATAGGTAACCATGTATTATACCAAGCACAATGAGAAGATGGTACAGGGAAAATTCACAGCAGAAATCTCATACATAACTTTAGACTGATTATCATATGTAACCCACCTAGACAACCCTACCCCTAGACTGGTAACTCCCAGATGCACTGGTGCCTATGCAAAACGAAAAAGAATCCTTACATAAAAACGTCAGCAACATGATGGTCAGGTTGGAACTTTTATTCGAAGCTAAATCCTGGACCAAACAGATCTTCCTATACATTTTATTTATCCATATTTTTAAATATAAAACAACAAAATAGGGTGCAGTCTATTATGATGAGAATTCATTAAATCTTCTAAATTAATCAATTGTAATGAAAAAAAAATCATGGCCTTCAAGCAGACGAGTAGATGTATTTTTCCACGGCAATATACAATCCGCCATTCCACAATAGCATCATTAGAAGACTAAAACGTTAGCAAGAGCTTAAATATTAAATGCCATATTTCACATAGAAGCTCATTGTGACGTGGAGTTGAGCAAAAACAAAAGATAAACGACGCTAATATGAATGTGAAATTTGCTTCAGTACTTTCACCTTTTGTGCCAGCAAAAATGGGAAGCTGGCAACCCAAAAGTCATCTGTATCAGATTAATTCCTTGTTATTATTCACATCGAAGTGCCACAGCACCGTGATTGAAGAAAGAATTTTGAGCCTGATCACCTTAAATTCAATGCTTATAAACAACATATGGGCATTGCAGTCATCAGGCTTATAACAAAAATGAAAGAATCGATTAATGTATTGTACAGCATGGTCAGCACGTCTGGTAGCCAATCTCAGATCCTGTCTTGTCGATGAAAGAATTGGCCAATTCAGAAAAAATATCCTTTGACAAAACTTCATTTGTAGATTATTCATCATACCACTAACTCTTAAGTCCCATGTATATTGCTATTTCCCCAATAATCCACTGAAACTTATGCCTCGTCAGTCTGAGGATGACATGAGATGATAATGCCCTTCTCTAGTCTTCAGTCCTCCAAAATTTAACTGGCCTGACTAGCCAAAAACAACCTAGGCCAAGCAGCAAATAAAAAACTTACTTCGCTTGACCCTATCAAAGCTGGTAGTCATTTCAAGAAATGGAAAAAAAATCAAAGTTATTGTAGTGTAGAATTAGGTTGCTAATACATAATGACCTTTGTCATTATGTAATCATCTAGCAAGCTATTGCATTTGGATTATGCTCTACCCCACTTTTCAATTAGAAGCTGCTGACGGGTTAACTGTTCTCCTTGCTTATTTGAAGTGTTAACAAAAGATGGCCAATAACCATGTTCGGATGCATACACCTGCTGGGATACTGAGTCAACTTTTGCTGAGAAGTTATCCTGGGATTTCCAGCTCCTGTTAGTAGGCTGCGGATTAATTGCAAATTCAGTTTCTTCCTCTAATGCAGATGATCTCGTATCTGGCCATAAGACATTGCCCTGGCTATACTCTGTTTGACTTTGGGATTCTTTTGCACAATCAAATAGTCTAAATCTCTCACTAATCATCTCTTGATCAGCACCACTCTCAAATTGTAAAGCAGAATACTCTAATGAGGAGCATGTCTGACGTGATTCTGGATGCAAATTCTTGACTGCTTCAGAATTTTGCATTCCATTATCCTTGCTTTCATTTAAAATCCAGTTCTGATGACTTGGGCATTCATCTCTGTTTACAGTTGACATGTTCATGCTCTCGGAAACATATGAACCAACATGGGGACTGACTGGACTCATCTGACACAGGGACAAGTCTGTCCAATGATTATAGTTCATCTCTCGATCATTTGTATCAAGAGATGTTCTAGACCAGGACTTTTCAACAGCTGCCATTGTTTTTAGTGCCTTTGTTTCTTTCGGATAATCGAGCCCAGAAGCACGCGGAGAATATGGGCAGAAGGAGCTGTTTTTGTTTTCATAACCCAATGTAAAACTTCCTTTGCTGCTTTTTGGGTTACCATCTGTTGGTTCTTTTGTTAAACTGAGAGAACTTGAGTTTTTTGCTAGTGTAATTGATTGATATCCCACTAAATCCCTTTTGTATGATTCAGATCTATCATAGACCTTAGATCTGAATGTAACATGGGCATCTGGAGTACTGCTTACATCCACAAATTGTCTTTCAGATAAATAGTTTTCATCTATTGATGGCTCTGCACTTTGGCACTCCTTGAGTGAAGTGGAAGCTACATCCCCCCAATTGTTTCTGAATGATCTTTGTTGTACCTCTGGATTGTCCTCTTTGTAGGCCTCTTTATATTGAGAAGAAATTCCCAGCTCCAACTCGTTCCTGTGAAAATGTTTCCCTGAGTTCAAATTGTCATACTCATGACCTGAATGATTACCTTGCACCTGCAGAAGCTGATCCTTACGTTCTAACTCTCTCAAAAAACTTGATGGACGATTCCTTAAAGGTGAAATGATATCAAATGGATGTTGAGCCACTGTTGTTAATGGCGAATTCGGAAACTTGGTTTTTTGTGACAACTTCCAAATAACAGGTCCTTCACCATCCACGTATCTCGGAAATTTCCCTCGTTTGACAGCTAAGCCATGCATGGGACCATGTCCAGCCACCTTTATTTTGCCCGAGGACTGCTGTTCGTTAAAATAAGGCCCACCATTCAGCATGCCACTGCCACATCCAGAATCTGGAGAGATTCTGTGTTGAGGTAACACAGCTGTAGACCCAATTGAGGCCCCTGAATTGCGAATATGGCAACTAAGTTTCATTCCACCAACATAATGGTTTGAGAGCTTTCGAAAATTTTGAACCCTAATCCCAAAAGTGTTGCCTAGTTCAGAACCATAATTTGACACGTTACAATTAGCAGTGCCATGAGGTTTTGCAACTCTTGGATTTTGCCCAGTTAATCTCACCCAATGATTTTCACCCTGCAAATTCTGGAAAGATGTTTCTTTTAATTGCAGCGTCCCATCAATGGCATTATCTTTATTATTATCGTCCCAAGTTGAAAATGTCAATTTGGAAGAGCCTGCATCTGAATTAAAACCAGCAGTATGGATATCAGCGTTAATTAAATTTCTTGGTGACTCTTTCCCTCTCTCTATATTGATATCAACTTGTCCATGCATATAAAGTTGAACATTATTCGCTGATTTCTGAGGCTGATTATGTTCCTCTTCATTGTTGCTCTTTGGTATCACCACCCTGCTATCAAGTCCTTCAGTTAAAGAATATGGAGCTGGAATGCCAAAGTCAGTCGAACCTTGGTGAACTTTGTCACCTACAGTAGAAATAACTTTAGAAGCATTTGGTAAAGAAGGACCTTTGATTTTCAGACGATTGACGTGGTAAGATGCTCTTTTTTCAAGGAATGTGAGGGTATCACTATTCAGGTGTTCTGGAAAAGGTCGCTTAACCTTTTTATTTTCTCTTTGATTTTCGGAATTTACCTCTTGTACATTTGATGGTTCACTGTTTGGTTCCCTTGATTTTGGCTTTCCACAAATTTGCATTGCGGTTTCTTTCCTGATGCTTATGTCCTTATCAGATGACTCATCATGCTCGGGCTGCTTGCACTTAAGAGGAAGACTGTCTCGGACAGATGGATTTCTGCATTCTGCTCCTTCCATTGATAGGTTTTCAGAACTTTTATCCTGCACGTCATTCCCCTTGTCATCAGTTAAAAACTTCTTTCCATTTCTCACTTTCGATCCAGAATTTATGTCTGACTTCACAACCATATTGGTAGAGAATGGAGTCTCCTGAATACTTTTGTCTGTTAAAGGGGTTAGCTTTCTTGAAGCCTTCAGTTCTGTCCTTTGGGATTTCATATTTTCAATTAATAAATTTGGGTGCTCTTTTTTCTCTGACAGCTTTTCCTTCTTTCCATGCACTTGCATTGATTCCTTAATAATTTTCCTGCGTACTGATCTACTCCGCTCCTGGTTGGCAGCAGATGATAAAAATTTGTCAGCATAACTCCGGTAAGCATCTTTCACTTCCTTGTCTACTAGAACTTCTTCACATTTTCTGCCAGAAGGTCGATCAATAGAGGGAATTCTCATCTTGAGTTCTCGAACAGACTTCTTCAGTGATATTTTGGACACACTAGCACAATCCTTATCGACTGAGATTTTACCACACCCTGTGTTAGAATTCATGTTCATCGAATCAAAATCTCTTTTCTTGCCTGCACTGCCATTTAGTTTTATAGACATTAAGGCTTGGTCTGCATATTTAGCAGTATGAAAAAGCTTGCCAAAAGTCTTCTCTACCAGCTTCTCCAACAAATGAGCTTCATGTTCTTGTAGGACTTTCTTTAACTGTATACATCCCTGTGAATCAAATTGAAGCTTGGTATGAGTTGTCCACTTTAATGTCTATAAATTTGCTAAATAGCTACATGCAATTTGACATTCCCTCGCGACTGAAAATTACATTGATTAAAAATTATGAACTTGTTAAACAGTTCAGTTTCTAATATAAAATTAAAAACAAAGTGGCATGAACCATTAACACCATGGAACTAAAATTGATAAGCGTGGTAATAGCCATTAACGAGGTAGCAAACAAATACATTATCTACAAAGTAACACTGATACAACAAGACTAAGAAAAGCAATTGAGAATTCCTGCTGAGGGATTATGGCTTTGCAAAATGGCTGAAATGGCAATGGTTTAATATATTATTATGTAAATGCATGCCTGTGCATATAGTATATTTACTAGAGATAATATTAAAATGCAGTGTATTAAGGGTCATAAATATTGACAATAGGCATATGGAATGAACAATAATACCATCCTATTGGAAAATCATCAAAGAAAAAAACGTATCTTGATTCTTGAATTCATGCAAGCATCTAAACATACATTCCACCATCCGTTCATCCACCCTTCATGAGCTATTGGAAAATCATAAAAAAAATCAACACATCTTTATTATTGAATTCATGTAAGCATCTAAACATATATTCCAGTGTCTGTGCATCCACCCTTCATGAGCTATTGGAAAATCGTCAAAAAAAACAACATATCCTTAATCTTGAATTCATGCAAGCATCTGAACATATATCCCAGTGTTCATCCACCCATCATGAGTGATGTTTTTTCATTACCATTGAGAACAAATAGGACCACAGCAAATGGCATATCATGTCAATATGAGTTTGTATTCAGAAATTAAATAGAAAAACAACCTGCTAATCTACTACAAATATATCCACCAATATTCACCTATCTTTTTTCCCCCAGTCATTTCAAGCTCTTAATCATTCTATTTTCATTTTTAAACTTGCTGAGTCTTATAGCCTTCATCTCTGTCATTCGTGTTCTCAACATTCTTTTCTCCAAGGGTGTCTCTAGTCCTACCCAAAAATCTCGCAGCAGCCAACTACTTATATTTATAATTATCATATTTTATCTAAAAGGTAGCATTTTGACATTGGTGCTATACTTTTCTTTGTGTTCTGAGCTTGGCTATAAAGTAAGTTAATTGTGCTCTAGTAGTGCATTTGTCTAAAACATATCATTTATTTCTATCACATATGAAGTGAATAAGCACAGAGAAAAGGACAGCAAAACATAGCCTCAACCCTACTTTGCTAGCCATGACTAATTTAAACTTTGAAGTCTGTTTTGAGAGTAAAAAGATCTCTGATTGCATGCATCTCAAATCTGTGTGAGAAATATTTAAAGGGGAAAATGTCACTTTAAGCATATGAGCATAGGCAGTCAGCATAGGGATTAAAATGCCCATTCATATGCCAGACATTATTTCTGCAGTGACGAGTTTTTCTCGTATGTTTCAATTAAAAAGCAAAATTTGCAATGCAGTGATAATAATCTAGTACCCTGCAATCTGTCAATATAACCATTCACATAGACTATGTGCTCTTGTGCTGCAAGGAGTGATGCATCTCAGATATCTAGTTTTGCAGAGCATCAATCCTCGTAATATTTCCAGTGTCTTTATAATCATATGTACCATATTTAGGTAATGATGCGTTTGACAAAAATACGGTCAGACAACTGGCCTTTTGGGAATATAATAGATAGCTCTTTATGCCAATAGGTATAAACCTACAACAGCAGCCGGGGGTGGTGGTGGACTGTAATAGTGTGAGATGTTAATAAAAATGACCAGCCTTAAATTTGACGCCCATTTGATCGTCGTACAGGAGCTTTTCTTCTTGCTTGGAGAAGACAATTGACCACAATCTATCCATAAGGGCTGAGGCTGGACTTAATAACAGCATAAACATCAATACACTAAATTAAAAAAATCAATACTCAAACCCTGAATGACACTCAAGCCACTCAGCCATGCTCAGGAGGTATCATGTAGAGGTCTGTCACTTGACAGGAAATTATTTATTCAAAATTGTTTCAGAAAGAGTTGGGTGATCAAGACATTTTTCCTCCAAAATATCTTTAGAGACATGAGGTTGCTTGATTTCTGCCAATTTTGGGTGGCCAGTGTAAATTTGGAATATCTTTCAGAAACTCTTCAGTATTAATGATCATTTAGGGTGTCACATTGGCAGGGTTTCAAGAAAGTGTTGTTCAATATTTCAGAATAGCATTATCAACTCATAACAAGCTACTTTAGACGCAACAAGAATCATGAGTGTTTAAAAGATAATATAGATGGATGCTTCAGGTTAGAAAACAATTATAGGTTATTCGAATGACTAAATAATTGAAATTAAATCTAAAATAATTAGTAATGAAATGCTCTAATTGACCTATGGTTTGGCAACAATAAGCTATTCAGACAGCTTCAGGAAGAACAAGGAATCCCACTATGTGTCCTGAAGCATCCCCAAAGCTTTGTTCAGTTTGACTCTACCCTTCAGTTCCATTCGATGAACTTGGAAACCAGAAAAACTGGACAAACATTCTATAATTCCTTATTAGGTAAGCACATTGCTCGTAAATCCTTAAAATTACTCTAAACAGCTGCTTTAACCGACCTTGTTAAGTGAACTTGATAGGTTGCAAGAACTGTTAGATATTGCATGCATACAGGACTAACATCAAAATTTTAAAGGGGGTCATGAGAACAGTGCACTATTAAGAAGAAAGCATTACAATGTAAGCAATCACTTTCCAATTGTTAACATTTGCAGCAAAAGCAAAAAAGGCAACATAATAAACCTTGAATACCTTGTAGGATAGTCCCCATTTCTTATTGGCATCAACCTTGTCAAACCCAGATACCAGTTGAATATCAACCCGATGAGCCTTTAGATCCAATCCTTTAGATATTGCCTTTGATTTCCACTTATTGAGTATCTGCAATCGAAATGTTTCTGTTCAGCTTAAAAAACAGGGAACATATATTGACAGAAATAAAAGATGCAGTCTACATTTCAATCACCTTAAAAGGTGATGCTTCCACTTGTATCTCTGATAATATATCAGAAATCAGAAGTACATGTCGCCCATCTGGACTTCGAAGCAGGCCAAAAAATTTATTGTCCTGTTCTGCATGTTGACTCTGGGTAGCCAAAATCTTTTTGGTAGACATTTCAAGCTGTTACATCAGTTGAGCTAGTTAACTACAATTGTAGTATTTCTTCAAAGAAGAGCATAACAGTCATTAGATACCACTAAGAAAGCTTATTAAATTAATGAGAAAAGATGCCCAGGCTTCAGCAATTAGAGTAACAGATAGATAACAAAGAGAGAATTAAATATCAGCCCATACCAATTGTTGTTCAGAGCCATTCCTTGTAATACTTTTTCCCAAACTCTTTTTATTTGGAGCCAATATGCGGCGACACTTTACTCTGTCTGCCTTACAGTCAGAGTCATCATTGCTTTGGTGTCCATTGCCATCTAAATTTGTAGTAGAGATAGCGAACGACTGAGCTGGTTCCTCCAAAAAATTCTTGTTGCAAGCAGGAGGACCATGCCTAACCAAGCTGGATTTATTTAGGTTCCTCAGCCTGCCTGGGAGAATCAGCTTCGTTCCATGCTGTGAGTGAATGAAATTTGAGATTTTGAGTCCCTAGGAATTTATAATGAATCCACACACAAATGATTGAAACCAATATTTAGTTACCTCTGAATTACTGTAGATCTTGTCATGCAGCTTATTCAAAGACCGAACAATGGTGCCTTGTTTCGGAGCACAAGATGATTCCTTTACATGAGAAATATTGGATGTACATGCACCACCGTCTAATCCTGAAGAAATGCTACTTTCCAATTGTCTTTTTCTCTTAAGTAGTTGTTCACAACTGCTACTACTTTCACCAGTTAGGCTCTTATTTAGGGAAATATGTTCCTCTAAATCTATATGACAATATGGGACATATTCCACAAAGTCATCACAACCAAGCAAACTTTCTTTCAAATCTGTGTCATCTAGTTCAGTATGATCTCTTACAGGTAGATCTACCAGTGCTTTACCAAGAGTTCCTTCTTCTTCCAATCTTTGTGCTACAGAAACCATCGCCACAAAATTCTGTCTTATCAAGACAGTTCGCTTGCTGCCACAGTTACATTCTCTTACCTCCCTTGCTGTGCATTATAAAGCCAGCTCAAAACATAAGAGATAATAGAAGCCACAGATATACCTATCAATAACTTACTGCATATCCCAAAAGATAATTAAGGCAAAGACATATCATACCATGATTAAGACACATTGGATGGATATTGCACTGGCACATATTATATGCCACATAACAAAAACGCTTGCAGAGATAGCACCTAGTGGTGCTTGTGCGTTCCAGAGTAAAACTTGTCTGTGCCCCTAGCTTCTTTAGTAACCAAATCACCTGATGCTGGAACCTTATAAGTTTAACAAATGCAATCTTCAAATGAAGTTGCCCTCCCGATTCCACAGAAAAAGAACTATAAGCTCTGGCTTGAGAACTTGATTTCTCCCCAACAAGAATCATCGTTTCTTTACAAAGTAACTCCTCATGGGGCAAAAGTTCTGGCTTGTTAAGAAACTCATATCGCTTACATGCTGCTGCCCCAAACGGAAACCAGTTAATCGTGGAAAAATTCACAGCTTCTCCACAATTGAATCCTGAGAAAGTAGCCAAACAGTTAGAAAACTCATAGAAGTATACCCCAGCAACAAATGCTGAAACTTTTAACAGCCTCTTAATACTAGAGCAAGGACATAGAAAACGTATACAAATGGTAATAGCAAGACAATTTATATACAAATGGATGTAAACATATCTTACCATGACTAAAACCTGCATGATACGCTCGAGGGAAAGTGATGACAAACTCGCCAGGCATTTGCACGGCTTTGTAAACAGGAACTCCATGTTCAGATAAGGTCTTAGGAGAAAACATTGTCGTCTTTCCTATAAGTAAATCATACAGTGTACCCTCTGCTTCATCTAAGAGCATTTCTCGATCATAAACGTGCTCCCTAACTACACTTTCAAAATCGTGAGCAGTATGGCCAGGAACACCATACCATGTCTTGGGTGCACCACAATGGTGATAATTCAGGCTGCAATAGTAATAAGGAAAATAAGTGCATAAAATTGCAAACAAATGTATAATATTATGAGGCTAAAAACTCAAATACCACAAATACTGTTTTACGACTAGCTCCACTAAAATAATAGATATGAAAGAATAGATTGCACCTGTACAAATAATGATCTTCAACATGCCATGCAAACATGCTAAACAGCATTCCAATGTAAAGCATAGGATCTGTCACACCCTGTACCGCAAGTATAAAATTCCTATTAGCTATTTGCAACACTTATGGATTTGAACCTACAAAGCACTGAAATATTATTAATGCTGTACACAACAATAAAACATTTTTTGAAAAGGATGGCATAGTACGGGAATAGCAGTTTCAAGAAGGCGCAACATGGAGTTTGGATTTCTTGACAGGTCCTGCATATACATATTGAAAATTATCAGAATCCAGAAAGAGAATGATCTCTCGCAGCTATAAACAACAAACAATATGTATATGTGGATGGAGAATATTACTATAAGTAAAAAAACAAGTGCATCAAATGACCTTTAAATTCCATTTGCTGGTTCCTAGTGGGTCACTTGGTGATTCGGAAAAAGCACTTCCTTCAATATCACATGCATATTCAACAGTTGATGTCTTTCCTGAAGCTATCTCACGCCAAAATTCCTCTTCCACAAACTTGGTAGGCAAGTTTGCAGCAGTTGAAAACTTGCGAGCAAATGCCTTGTTTGCCATCCTCTCGTATTCACGAAAGGTATAATTCCTGGACTAACATTGCCACCAATCAAATATTGGAAACTTCATAAACACATTAATATTTAATGAAACAAGTGAAGCACACATATCTCAATCAAAATAAATTGGCTATTAACTTGCCTTCCACTCATGGAGAATGTAATTTTATCCTCATAATCCCAGTTTGAAAGTCTCAAAGGTTGCACTCGAGTTGTGAACTTGAATCCAGTTTTCTCCTTCATCAAAACTACTCCTCCAGGGACCGAGGCAACCAAGGGAGAAACTATCTTACAAATACCTGGAAATCAGCATTTTCAACTTAGAATTAATACTCATTCATATAACTTCTATAAGAACGGAGCCTAAATTTACACATTTAGGATAACATCCAAACTTGTGCAGCATCAGTCAACTAGTTCGTGTAATGCCTTCCCATGTTGGCTCATATTCACATGGTGGAACACCACCCTAGAGGCAATAGAAAAGGCGTATAACACAGTATCATGACATTTTACAAGTGTGCATTAATCCATTCATTATTTAATGATGCAATTTAAGTAATGATACAGTTGAATTATTCTATAATGAAAGAAGTTAAGTTATGAGTACTTATAATATCTAATCTTTTTCATCTTTTTCATTCACAACAATGTCAGTTTTATTATTAGATTTATTCAATTTAATTGTTTTATTTCATATACATGATGAAGTAATGATCGTGCATGGGTGTACGCATGTAGTTGTGCCTTAATAGAAAGGGGGCTTGTCAATATGCCTTAGAGGGTGTGAACGATGAACTAATGATCATGCGTGGGTGTGCGTGTAGTTGTGCACTTAATAGAAAGGGGGCTTGCCAATATGCCTTAGAGGGTGTGAACTTGTGATTTATAGTGATTGGCAATGAGACCACACAATCCACTTTGATTTGCAACTGGTTGGTATGAGTGCTTGAATTTAATGATTGGTCGAATTTGATAATATGTATTGTCATTGGTTTGTTCAAGTTGTTTGAATTAATGTTTTGCTGCATTTGATATGTGTTTATATGTTATGCTGTGATTGTATGCGAGTCAAGGTTTTCCAATAGGAATGCCAACATAAAATCCCTCAAGTGGTACGCTTTAGGCCCGTATTTATTGGCTCTTGTGTCACGGAGTTAAACTTTTGCTCTTGGAGGTAAAACATAGTCAAGATTCGCAATCAAGACTTTTCCAGAAGAATTTTGGGCAAGTGCACGACCTTGTAAAAAGGACTTGTAATAGTGGCAAAGATACCATTAGAGTAGACTTCAACCTTCTTTTGCAACTAATTGGTTTTCAATCCACCTCAAAATTTCAATTAGTTTTAATGGGATTTACAATTGACATTTTGCTACTAGTCTAATAAAAGGGTTTCTCCTCTTACTGCTATTTTAATAACTTTTAATGCCATGTTACATGTTAAAACAACTCCCTTAAAGAATAAAGTATTATATAATATTCCACAGACACTATCACTTTATGCATGTAACCGTTTAACTTGTATTATACGATGAAAATTAGAACAGGGATGCTTCTTTTACCAGAAAGGAAAAAGACAAGGGTAAGGAAAAGAGGAAGGGAGGGGGGCAGCAGCGGGGGGGAGGGAACAGGTTGGGTGTCCAAATCACACACACAACCCTTCCGCTACATCCACTAGGAGGAGCTCTTCATTGCCGTCAAGGGCATCCATACAACCCAATTCCTCTACAACGGCAAAAAGGCCAACCTTACCGTCAACGATGTCCTCCGTCTCATATCCATCCTTGAGGGCATAGTTTTCTGCAACCTCGAGCACCACATTGGTGATCGCCGCACTTTTGCTAGGCTTCCAGTGACTTTGCCATTGTCATCAGCCACAAAGTAGACAAGAGCACTTCCAAGTTTTCCTCTCTTCTTTTTATTTGCTCATTCCTTCCACTACCCTTTTAACCTAATGTCAAGGGCTATATTTTCCACTCAGTTTGATGCGATATCTTTATGCACATAAACATTTATCCTGTATTATACGATGAAATTTAGAATAGGGATGCTTCTTTTTCCAAAGAGGAAAAAGATAAGGGGAAGGAAAAGAGGAAGGGCGGGGGGGTTGGGGGGAGTGTAGAGGAAGGGAGCAGGTTGGGTGTCCAAATCACACACACACCCCTTCTGCTACACCCACTAGGAGGAGCTCTTCATTGCCATCGAGGGCATCCATACACCCAGTTCCTCTACAACGGCAAAAAGGCCAACCTTACCGTCAGCAATGTCCTCCATCTAA
The DNA here is from genome assembly GCA_037957365.1 of Torreya grandis. NCBI lineage: Eukaryota > Viridiplantae > Streptophyta > Pinopsida > Cupressales > Taxaceae > Torreya > Torreya grandis. Next base: position 216,494 of record JARHVA010003950.1, on the reverse strand, counting down.
TATCCATCCTCGAGGGCATCATTTTCTGCAACCTTGAGCACCATGTTGGCAATCGCCACACATTTGCTAGGCTTCCGGTGACTTTGCCATTGTCATCAGCCACAAAGTGGACAAGAGCACTTCCAAGTTTTCCTCTCTTCTTTTTATTTTCTCATTCCTTCCAATACCCTTTTAAATTAATGTCAAGGGCTATATTTTCCACTCAGTTTGATGCGATATCTTGATGCACGTAAACATTTATCCTGTATTATACAATGAAATTTAGAACAGGGAGTGTAGAGTAAGGGAGCAAGTTAGGTGTCCAAATCACACACACACCCCTTCTGCTACACCCACTAGGAGGAGCTCTTCATTGCCATCGAGGGCATCCATACAAGCCAAAACGCCAACCTTATCGTCAGCAATGTGCATCTCATATCCATCCTCGAGGGCATCATTTTCTGCAACCTCGAGCACCACATTGCCGATCACCGCACTTTTGCTAGGCTTCCAGTGACTTTTCCATTGTCATCAGCCACAAAGTGGACAAGAGCACTTCCAAGTTTTCCTCTCTTATTTTTATTTGCTCATTCCTTCCACTGCCGTTTTAACCTCATGTCAAGGGCTATATTTATCACTCAGTTTGATGCGATATTTTATCCTATTTCAATGCTTAACCTTACTCATAATCCCCTAAGACTTAGCATAACACAACCCATTTGACCTCAATCTGAGATATGATATTTCCAGAAGCTATCCAAAGTTGGATGAGGTATCTTACCCTATAACTTGTCTCCTCCGGATTTGAACCCGGGATCTGAAATGAAAGTCCTGATTATTTACCACTTAAGCTCAACTCATTTGATGCTACAAAGAGTTGGATGCTATATTTTACTATGGGTTTGAATCCAGGCTCTGCTATGAAAGCCCTGATGTTTTACCATATAAGCCCGACCAATTTGACATCATACTAAGATACTTTATTAACCATTCAAAGTTGGATCCATTGTATAACCATTTTTAAACACATAACATGTCTCTCTGTATGTGAACCCAGGCTTGGTTATGAAAACCACAATGATTTGCCATGCACATTCTATATGACTCTAAATTCTTATTGTGGCATATATGGGAAGTTGAAAACAACAGACTTTTTTATCTATTTAAAACCCTAAATAAATTTTGATGCAAATGGGTAACTGCCAAATTAGATGATTTCAGTTCCAACACTCAAAATAATGTAGAAAAACCACTAATCGATCTCTACACTCTTCGCAAACCTGAGGCAGCATAAATTTAAGAGCCATTATGATTGTTGAGCATTTTTACTTTTTGAAAATCTTCAAATCTGGAACAATCAGAGGCCTGAAAATCTTATTTTGAAACAATGACAAATAGATTTTAATTTCAGGATTTTACATAGTCTATATGGGCTGAAACTTTTCCCTTAAATGGATATAAATTCTTCGCTGAAACTGAAAACAAATAGGAACCTCAAGAATATTTGATGTGCCTTAACCCTTCCAAATGCATAGAAATCTGCAACGAATAAACTTTGAACAGTCAAACTTTTGTCCAGTAATGAAGCTTTTTCTTGTGATCGCTTGTGACATTTTGTTGGTCATTGCTTATGCATAACGTTACAATTTGAACCTTTTGCTACTGTCTTCTATTTTGTTTTATGTTTCTAACTTTTATTTTATTTTATTTGTTGGCTTGTATATGAGAATTAAGACTATTACAGTTCAGTTGCAGTGAGCAGTTCTGAGCCAAATCAAAATCTGGGATTTATTCTTTATACCTGTTGTAGTGTGCATTCCTGAACTGTTTTCAATGTATGTCTTTTTCTTTTTGTCGTATCAGATGCAGGGGGCAGTCTTGATCTAATGTCAATCTAAGTCTTTTGGTTGCAGTGTGCAGTTCTGAACCGATTAAATGCTGAAGTGTCTTATTCTATTTCATTATAGGAAAATAAATATTCTAGAAGCCTAGTAAATGTGTAAGTGCATTAATTAATTGAAATACATTTTTTCTGAATACTCCTCATATGCATTTGTTGCATGCTATTTGTTGTATGTTTAGCATGATTGCTAAGTGATGTGATGTGAATTGATTGAATATTCAGTTTGCTGGTCTGTTGAATGAACTCTGTGATATTCTTTTTCTACCTGTATTGCACTCACTTCTGGATTGGTTTAAAATTTTAAATCCCATGCACATCCATGGAGGTTGGGCAAGGGAAGACAGTCTCATCTTGTGCTTGGTGGCTAAACTCAAGACACATTGGCAAGTCCCCAGTTCATCCTCGGATACATTTGTCCGTTGCACTGGATGTTGCATGGCTGTTTGGGTTTTTAAAGATTGTTGTTGGTCTCAACTTCTGAAAAAAATTCATTTGACAAAACAGTTCACTTCGTCTTTACATTTGATCAAGTTGTTTACTTGAAAATCCAAAGTGGAGTCTTTGTCGTTGCAGATCTGTGCTCCACTTCAATAATGTATCCAGTTGAGAATTCTGAGAAGTATTACACGCTATGATGCTTTACGAAGACGAATATTGCATCCAAAAATAAACTTTTGCAGTTATCATTTGACAAACATTTTGACCTATAGTATTCTTTTTGGCAGTCAAGGTAAAGCAAAAGAGGCATAGTTCATAAATGTTGTAATACTTCAATAGTTATGATATTTAATGTGTTTTGATTTATCACAGTTTACATTCTTTGACTTGCAGAATTTGAAAATTTTCTGATGCTGTTTTTATATCCTAGCTTTTATTTCCATAATGGGATGAGACGTCTTTATATGCAATAAGTAGATCCTTGCCCATTCTTCCGCATAGTTAGAACTGAAAAACAATTACAAACAGTTCATGCATTACAATCCTTGTTTATCTTGTTAAGAGTTTTTTTTCCTACGGAGCAGGTGTAGATACAAAATAGCCTCATCATAAGATGACATTAACGGATGTGAATCAAAAAAGTTCAATGATGTAAAATATGTAATACGAATCTAAGTTAAACAATGTAAAAGACCAGAAAATATATTATAGATGTTGAATTCTTATGAAACTTGAATGAATTATAATTGGTTGCATTTTCCAAACATCATATAGAAACTGTATCATCAAATGATAAATTATTATTTTAATTGTGAAGTAAAATCATGGTGTTTGTACAATAAATTAAATAAAGATCGTACAGTTGATAGTAAATCACTACTTATAAGGAAGCCCAAAAGACAAGATTAAAATATTCAGAAACATGAGTCAAGCATAAGAAAAACACACATCTTCATAAGTTGCTTAAATGACAGAAAAACTTATGAAAAACACATGGAATATCTAGTCTTATCGCAATTTAAGAGTTTATGCTAGCATTCAGTGTGTAACGATCAATTTCAAACAAAAAAGAAATTTCTTTACTAACCTATGTAGACTCGCCGTTGTAATAGTTAAAAGAACTCATTTTTGTTCTTGAGGTTGAGTTAGAAAGAAACAACAGCCATTACCTAATATTGATAATAGGAGTAAACCAATTAACTCCAAAGAAAAAGGGTTCTTACAAATATTCTTGGATGTTTGAGGATGTTCCACAATGGTAACTATAGACATGGGGCCAATTATTTACGTGACTTCAACAAAATACCAATTATTAAGGTGACTTCAACAAAATACAAGAATCATGGAAGTTTAACTAGGTATCAAAAGCATGCCGAAGCATTGCTTGAGATAAACGTAGACCAAAAAGTAACACAAGAAACTTATAATTAAGAATACGGTTCACAAATTTAAACAAGACCCAAAATTATGATGATTACATAATTTTGGACAATAAACCAATTACTTGACTTCATAGTCTTTTGAAGAAAACAAGAAGTTAGGAGTCGAAACTAAAGTCAAGGTCATACGAACACCTATTCGAATGACCTCTTTTATAAAATTGAGGGAAAAAAATATTATTAGGGTAAATAGTTGGGTTTTGAAAGGTCCCCAAAACCTTATACAAAGCCTTATAGATACGTCAATGAAGCACAGACAAACAACAAGCCTACAAACAAAATAGGCTACCAAACAACAGACCAAACATCAGCAAAACTTCAGCAAAAAGTTGGCCTCCAATCAGCTAAACAACAGAAAACAATCGGGCAAACCTCACTGCTCTGCCTAGTCCACCAGGCATTTGGCTGCTTCCATCTCATCCTTCAAGGCCTGGATCTTAGTGGCAAGGGTATCTTCTTTTGTTTCCATTCCCTTGATTTCCTTCTGCTTCTTTTGGCCCCTAATCCTCCTACTAGGCCGCCTAGGGTTTCTTTGATTTTTCTATTCTTGGTCTCCTCTTATGTCTCTGTAGTGCTATTGGTTTTAATCTTGCTGATCTCTTGCAAAATTGTCCTTCACCATCCCCAATTCTTCCTCCAACTTCTTCATCTTAGTTCCCATTCTAATCAATTCCTCCTTCAGCTGATTGGTATCCTGCTCAAAGTCATTATGGACTTGCTGCTCCTCCTTGATTTCCTTACCATGTTCCTCCATCTTGTTATGCATCTCCAAAAATTCCGTCTTAACCTTCTTAAACTCGTTGAAAAGCTCCTTCAGGATGCTGATCTGGGTATTCATGGCCTGTTCCAACTTGTCCATCGTGACACTCATAGAGACATCAGTTGTTGGCAGGTTAGAGACTGGATTGATCCAAGGATTAACAAATTCCCCTTGTCTCTAGAGGTATCCTCGGACATTGTCCTCAAGGGAGCCAACAAGCCTTTGTTCTTAGCATTCCCAGGGCTGCTACATGGTTTGGGGGGCTACAAAACCTTCACAAACCCCCCCGAAACATTACCCTTTTTCTTTTTAGAACTCTTGGTAAACTATGCTAGGGTATCTTCGTCGACTTCATTACCTTCCATGATTTTCTTCATTGAGCTACAAATTGGACCTATCTCTACCCCTGATAGACTCGAAGTCCTAGGATTCCCCACTATAGGGTCTAAAGAAGGTTGACCCGATTGAACAAGGAGAAAGATAAGTGTCTGATGGACAGACATGTCATTCTTCTCCATCTAGCAAGCCATCACAGAATTTTCAAGTGACATGGAGAGATAAAATTGAATGTTGATTACCTTGTGCTTGAAGTGATTGTGGAGGAAGAAGTGATGTGAGTAGATCAGCCGTTACTTTCCCTCTAGGCTAACATACTTCATAATCTGAAAACAAACCTACCCCCATGGGGTAGGCAGGGAATTACGCAAAAAGCCATCTTCAGCCTCATGTATTCTCTCATTCTCTTTAAAGTTGTGAATGACTTCGGTTTTTCCTGCCCTATCCTTGTAAACCTTCGAACCCTTTATGGTGATTCCAATTACCATTGCAACTTTGTCTTATGAAATATCCAACAAAATTCCCCTCAGATTAACCACTCTATCCTTCCAAGTTTTCGAGAAATCTAAGGTCAGACCAGGATCATATCCTCGAATTCTTTCAATGTAAGAGGTCGGCCATCCATATTTCAGGATATTCCAAATTGACTTGTTACTTTTGAGACCCACACAGGACATGGGTTCCACACGTAAACGCTTGCCGCCCATTTTTTCCCCTTTGAACTCACTCTTCCTACTAACTTCGAAGATGATTAATCCGGGTAAACAACAATCCCAAGGCCTTTCTTCATTCAGCTCCCACACTAGCCTTAATTATGATTTGAAGTAAATAATTATTGTTTTGAGCAGCCTTCCTTCTCCCTCCTAACTCATAATTTGATTTCGCACAAGGGAGTTGAGATGCCTCGTTCCCCCTTGGCCCTTTGCTCATTACCTTATTAATGGTGCCAATCTTCCAATTACAAAGTCTTAAGATTCTAATGTGGTTGAACCACTCCCCAACAAATTTAATTAGATATGACATAAGCTTCCACATTCAAGATGTTAATAAAGGATTGTGGTAAATCAGAGATGTTGGTCCATTTGATGAAATTCAGGCTCAAGACTCCTTTGTTGACCATATAATCAGCACAACCATTGCCTTCTCTGCAAGTGTGGATGATACTCAACTTGTCAAAATTATGCAAAAGGTTTTGAGAATCCCTGACTACATTCTCAATGGTCCAACTTGGAGATTAGTGTGTTTGAGGCAGTTAATAATATTCAACAAATCAACTTCAATAACGATATCTCCTTCAGGGCCTTGGAAACTTGGATGCCCAACAACGTTGTCCTCACTTTTGCTACGTAATTCATTTCAGATCCTAGGGGTCGTGCATAGGCTCCTACAAAACCTCCTTTGCTATCTTTGATAACTCCTTGCCATGTCCCTCTTTTGATATGGACATAATAGAAGACCTTTAGCCTTAGAACCCTTCCCGAGGGCTAGAGGGCATTCTTAAAAGGGAGTAAGGATTGAAATGTTTTAAGTGAATACAAATAAAAGTAATTTTTTAAAAGTACTTTATGTTTTCGAATCCACTTAAAAAAGGGGCCTTTAAGGGTCTAAAATGACTTACGTGATTTTATAAAAGAAAAAGGGGAAAATAGAAAAGATCATAAGGACCTATTAAAAATCTTTCAAAATTTCCCTCCCTTCCCTAATTTGGGCGCTACTCTTGGGAAGTTTATTTAAAGTAAAGGAAGGGCGAATCATTTGATTCATGTTTAACACTTTGAAAAACGATTTTCTTAAGTCTAAAGCACGAAAAGTAAAGACTTACTCTTGAAGGACGAAAACACTTTCAGGAGAGCTAAATCAAGGAGGAAAACCCAAGATTCAATCTAGAGCAACTTCACAAAGAGGTTGTATTGGACTACATTGGCAGCCAAAGGGTGTTATCAACACCATTTCTCTATTTGCAGGTGGGCGACCAGCTTGGCGGACTGTATGAGCTGGTTTGAAGCTGATTTTAGGGCAAACAATTGCTAGAAAGTGCAGCGATCTCCTTTTGGGGGGCAGCAAACCCATCTTGGGGTGGAGCGAAGGTCTTGGAGGGCCTATTGAATCTTTTGAGGATTGTGGATCAGCCACAGTACTTTTCCAGAATTTTATATTATTTTTCCAGCCCAAAACATTCCATTAAAACCAGGTTCTTGGCTAGTATTTTGACAATATTTACCAATTATTTATTCTGCTATTTTTGGAGGATTTAATATAATTTTTGGAGCTGTTTTTTAGGGCTGTTTACTGCTGTACTTGCAAAATCAGAATTGCTAGGGTTTGAAATAAATCTGAAATATCATATTTGTTGAGTAGATTGTTGGAATATTATTTAACCTAATATCCCTAAAAGGGACATTATAGTGGTATTAGAGCCAATTTCTTGGCTAGCTGTAGGGTGTGAGTGACTTCAATGGATTGGCATCCTAAGTTTTTGCCAAAAAAAGAATACAAAGACCCCATTCAAAAGGCAGAGATGAAGAAGAAGACAATGGATGATGCCATGGATGATTTGTTGCAAGCCATGGAGAATTATCAGAGGGAACTAAGGGCAATAGGTCCCAAGGCTTGGGCAAAGGTTATAGGGTTAAACCCTAGGCATCAAGAACCCCCCTTTGAAGAAAAATCAGAACATTTCGGGCAGCAAGATGAAGGGTTCCAGCAAATTCATGAGCAACAAAAAGGGCTGCAATTGAAAGCCATCAATGTGGTAGAGCCAAGCGTTTTTGGGCAGCTAAGCACTATTTTTTCTGAGTACCATAAATCAGATATTGTAGGGCAGCAAGGTGAGCTTTTACATCAAGTTCATGGGCAGCGAAAGGAGCTGCAAATAATAGATAATGAGAAGGAACACTTGAAGGGAATTGTCACTATGATGGATCTACATACAACCAAGGATACATTGGAAGCAACAAAATCAGAATTTCTTCATAGGATTAAAGACAAGGATGTGGCCATCAAATATGCAAATGAGGCCTTAGATGCAAATAAGGCAATGAAACTTAAGGTTGATGAACTCACCCTTGAGCTGGAATCAACCAAGGACTCATTAGAAAATAGTCAAAGAGCCCTTCTGGATACAGAAAATCAGATTGTTGTTGAAAGGAGGTTTAGGGAGCAAGAGAATGAAGTAAGAGCAAGAGAAAGCGAGCAAGCAATTGATGAGCTCGTTAGACTTCAAGAAGACTTTGATTTGGGATGCTTTCCAGAAAGATCAAAAGTTGCAAACATAGAGTTTGAACAAAGAGATGACTTCCAATATTTTGACAATCCACTTTTTGAGATGGATGTTAAGATAGATCAAAGTGAAGATTTTATGTGGGATCCAGGCGAGACTTTCAAATCATGGTAAAAGGCTGCAATTTCTAAGTTTTGGCAGTCATCACCACCAAAGGGGATTCATGCTACCTCATATGCGATAAGTAAATCAAATTCTGGAAATTGTTGTTCCTTGAAAAAGGTCAACAAAATGGCCAAAAGACAGCCATTAAGGTATGTAAAGAATCAATTAATTCCTTGTCTCATGAGCTTAATAAAGTCTAAAAATGAAGATGCCAAGCAAGTTCATGAAGGGATTAATTTTCAGCTTATAAGCAAGGGAAGTAGATCTGAAATTGGCATGAGGAAGGGACCTAAGGTGTGTCTAGAAAATTTTGAGTTTTTCATGTCTATTCAGCTGGTTGTTTGTGCAGAATAATTATTGAAAAGTGTGCCAACTCAGTCGGATACATACACCATAAAGTCTGAAAATGATAGGGCAATAGGTGTGGGGGACAATGAAGGGACAAATAGGCCAATTCAGCTGATCATATACTCAGAAAATCATGAGAATTTTGGCATATTACAGCCCTACACAAATTATGAAATTACTTGTGCCACGTCTGATTTTATTTACTCAAAAATTTCTGAGTTAGAGGAACAATTCCAGCAACCTGTTGGGGGCCAACCAATCAAGTCTGATTTTCGTCATTCAGAAAAACTGAGATTTGGGTGCAATTCCAGCTACCGCATGAAGGTGACAACACTGAGTTTTTTGCACATTTACAGCTGCTATCAACTTCTGAAAATGTTGGTGTTCAAAGGCACAACTTGCATGAAGGGTGAAGTATGAAGGTATGATACAATATTTTTTTTTTATCATAATGAATTCTTTGTGAACTCACATTGGGTTCCACATATGCATAAGAGTGTGGAGAAAGGACAGCCAATGATGATACACATAGCACCCTTGAAAGAATTCATCCAGGAAAGTTTGCAAGTTGTTAAAATCTCTTTCCAAGGTATGGTGTTCAAGGAATCCAATTTTGCCAATTGTTTACAAGCTTGGAAAGTTCTTCCAAGGCATGTAGGAGCTAACAAAGAATTGTTGAAGGGTGGCCATATTAGTATGCACACAATGAATGAAGAGCAAAAGGATCTTTCCAGTCAAGGCAGCAAGGTATCACTTTCCAAATATTTTTCCTTTGGCAGCTCTAGCTCTGTTTGTATGATGTTTGAGTTCATATTGGCATCTTTGAAGAATATAAATATGGAGAGCACATGGGAGGTCAACTTAGTAGTGAAATGGTTGACTTTTGGGTGTAATTGCATGGCTGTACATCACATATACAGCCAAAATATCAGCAAGTACAAGGCTGTTGTTGAGATGATCCTCTTCTTGATGGGGGGTCAATTGAGTTTAGTGGCCAAGGATGGGATGACAGCCCTTATGAGGAAGTCTCCAATTCTTATGGATCCTGAAATGACCAGCTTGGAAGATAGTTTGAAGAAGGTTAACAACTGTTATTGGTCCCACATGGAAAACTACAGCAGGGGCAGCCATTGGTGTGAAAGAAGAGAGAGATTGGATGGTGTCATTATGGTACAGCCCTCTCTAATCTGTAAGTTTGGATCTTGATTATGCACAAAATATATTCCATACATGAATTTTGGTGTTGTCAAGATAGAGCCAAAAGGAAAGCATAGGGCACACATAAGGATGTCAATGCAAGATTGTTTGCACCTCCATGATACATCCATTCAAGGTATGTTTTCAACATGGATCAATATTACTCTCTTATTGCAAATATAAAAAGGTTTGTCATGGCACATGGGAGACTCTAAGAAATTGATAGAAGCTTGCCAAGGGAGTATGTGCTCAATGTCTGGTTCAAACGGACTTTTTTTATAAAGAGCAACTGTGGCACATCCTTTTGTGACAATTCTAGCTCTTCTACAATGGTGCATAGCTTCATTTTGACCCCTCTTGGGATAGTAAAGGTAGTAGGCTCATCTTGGAGTAAGTGGGGAGTAATAAGCATGATTTTTTGGGATGATTATAAGGTTGTAATGTGCATACACAGCCAACATATGTAAAAAGCATGATTTTTTTGGATGATTATAAGGTTGTAATGTGCATACACAGCCAACATATCAAAAGGGACGTGGCTGGTCCTGCCCTTCTTTTGAAAAATATGGACATGTCTTTTGACGAAAAGTGGATCACTAGCAAGGCAAGAGGATTTCCAGCTCCTCTAGAAGGAAGATTTCTAAACTTTAGGGTCACTCTTGAATGTATGGGCAGCATAAACACCTTTTCTTGGTTCCCAAAGGCAGCCACATATATGTCCCCAACACTTTCACGCATCATGGAGGGCATCATCAAGGGTGCAAGCATTGAAGAAAAGCAGGGGACTCATGTTTTAACTAATGTGTTTGTGTCATGTGCAGGAGCTGATTTAGGGGCAACCAAGGCTCCAATTGTGGAAGACTACCTTGCTAGAACAACTTTTTCCAGCCACTAACATACTGCAATTTTAGAGGCATCTTCTTTTTTCCTCATCTCTTTGATACATCCAAGGTGTAAGGCCTCAAGGGAACAAAGAAAGAAGACTAGAAGCTGCTGTTTTTACATTTCCAGCTTGCATAAACAGCGAAGAATCTTCATCTACAGCAGTAGAAGGCTTCGTCATGAGTGTTTTCTTTATTGGAAATGACCAAGGTTTGAGTTTTATAAAGCCCATGGTGGAGATGGCCCCTTGGTTACTCCTATTGCTTTAGGACAAGCAATTTTGGACAAGGAGGATTGTCACGTCCCTCTTTTGATAGGGACATAATAGAAGACCTTTAGCCTTAAAACCCTTCCCGGGGACTAAAAAACATTCTTAAAGGGAAGTAAGGATTGAAATGTTTTAAGTGAATACAAATAAAAGTATTTTTTTTAAAATACTTTATGTTTTCAAATTCACTTAAAAGAGGGGCCTTTAAGGGTCTAAAATGACTTAAGTGATTTTATAAAAGAAAAAAAGGAAAATACAAAAGATCATAAAAAGGACCTATTAAAGATCTTTCAAAATTTCCCTCCCTTCCCTAATTTGGGCGCTACTCTTGGGAAGTTTATTTAAAGCAAAGGAAAGGCTAATCATTTGATTCATGTTTAACATTTTGAAGAACGATTTTCTTAAGTTTAAGCACAAAAAGCAAAGACTTACTCTTGAAGGACGGAAACCCTTTCAGGAGAGCTGAATCAAGGACGAAAACCCAAGACTCAGATCTAGAGCAACCTCACAAAGAGGTTGTATTGGACTACATTGGCAGCCAAAGGGTGTTATCAACACCATTTCTCTTTTTGTAGGTGGGCGACCAGGTTGGTGGACTGTATGAGCTGGTTTAGAGCTGGTTTTAGGGCAAACAGCTACTAGAAAGTGCAGTGATCTCCTTTTGGGGGGCAGCGAGCCCATCTTGGGGTGAAGCGAAGGTCTTGGAGGGCCTATTGAGGAATGTGAATCAGCCACAGTAATTTTCCAGAATTTTATATTATTTTTCCAGCCCAAAACATTCTGTTAAAACCAGGTTCTTGGCTGGTATTTTGACAATATTTACCAATTATTTATTCTGCTATTTTTGGAGGATTTAATATAATTTTTGGAGCTGTTTTTTAGGGTTATTTACTGATGTACTTGCAAAATCAGAATTGCTAGGGTTTGAAATAAATCTGAAATATCATATTTGCTGAGTGGATAGTTGGAATAATTTATTATTTAACCTAATATCCCTAAAAGGGACATTACACTCCTCCCGCCTCACCAAGGTTCCCTTTTGATGCTCCGTCAAAATTCAATTTATACCAAGAATCACGAAGCTTTATCCATTTAATGAGTTTCCTATCTATCTTCTCCTTAATCCCCTCTATTTCCTTAGGGATATTGATATTCCAGTTTGAAAAAATACTCTCTTATGGTTCGGAGATGATTTTATTGTCTCTCTTTATGAAAGCTTGCCAGTTTTCCTTGATTGCCTCAGTGATCAGCATCCCCACATTAGCTAAGTTCCTTTTCTTATTCAGGAATATTCCGGAGTTACTTTCTATCCATAATCCCCATAAGAGATGGGGCAGGGCCAGCTTCTAGAGGTTCTTGAGAATGGGAGACAACAAAGGAGACTTCCATCAAGTAATTAAGTCCAACATTGAATTGGGTCTCACCCAAGCCATATTGAACAAAGAGGATGATATCCAATGTCTTAGCAGCAAAAGAGCATTCTAGGAAAAGATGTATAACTGACTCCGCTTCTTTTTCACATAATACACACCGATTGATAGGCAGCCCTCTTCTCATTAGATTGTCGACCGTGAGGATCTTATTTTGAGACACCAACCAATAGAACAGGTTTACTTTGGAATGAAATCCTTCACCCAAAGGGTTCTCCAAGGAAAGCCAACATCGTTGAGCTCTAGATCAACAAGGTACATTAATTTAACCAAGTAGTCACCATCTTCTTCGGCATACCACACTAAATTATCCTCTTTTGGGAATTAACTGATGTGGAAGCTCCTCAACTTCTGGTTTAGATCACGAAGGTGTTGGAGAACACCTGAATCTGCTGATACTAATGACAGAACTTTCCAGGTTTTCCCCATTTCATTATCTTCCCAATAATCCTTTGCTTTTCCCCTATAGTTCTCTTAAAAAACTGTCCCACCACATTCCAAGAAGTCTTGGAACTTACGGGGTAACTATAGAGCCAAGAATCATCCCAGAATGAAGCTTTGTTTCCATTTCATTAAAATAAAGGAAATATTCAAAAAGCAAAGCTTTAAAAAAATTTGTTTAAGACTTGTATTAAGCAATAGACATTTAGATTATTAGTAAAAGATAAAACTTTTCCAACGCCATGCTTTATTTCAAAATCATTTATCCAAAATGCAATCAGCAATATGCCGAATATGTATAATAGAAATGACAATCTCTTATAAGCTACATATGTACAATTCAGTAATGACTCTACTAAAGTGGGTACAATCTATATAGTATAGAAACATGTTCGACCTTTAACAGATAATATTTTGAAACAGATAGACCTAGGAGCTGGGGACCATGAGTTTCAACACACATGATACAAGTTTTTTCTAACCATTAGAAGTTAGACTTTGACTTCGATAGATAAGTGAATCCTTCATTTCAGAACTTCATAGTTGAGTCATCGCGCAAAGACGCAGGGTAACAAAGGTTGAACATGTAGAAAAATTGGAAAGCAAATATGATAGTTTGAAATTAAAAAGAAATGGGCATTACAGTTTGAGTTTCTCTGTAATGAAAGAAATGCTTCTTTCAGTTAGCGCATTGAAGCTAGAATGCCATGAAGTACACTCAATTGCTTCAATTTCCATATGTCATTTCATTTTTTCTTATTCTAATTTCTTAAGCATTCATGAAAGGAATGCCACAAGACAACAGGAGTGAGATCAATGACAGTTAGTCCATTAACAGAAAGAACTGATAATACATTGAAAGTTATCTCTGATTTGATATAGATTACATGAATATTATCAATTCCTATTGTGGGTTGTGCATTTACACAAAACCAATAAACAAAAGCTAAAGAAGAATCTCATTTTACATGTATGCATGGAACATACCATATTGGGATGCAACAGGTGCAATAGTCGAAATATAAGCCAATGGATCTTCAAACTGCTTCTTTGTAGGATGGAACACTGGACAGAAAGGGATATCATCAACCCAGCTGAACTCATGAGTATCAAACTTATCTGCCTTTACATTTGAGTAATCAGCCTTAATTTCAGACATCTCATTGTTCTGTGCATTTTTTTCATTCTGGTGCAATAATATCTTTTTTGATTCTGGAGATCTTAAAGCATCTCTTCCACTTCTAGCCATGCTAGATGTATACATGTGCTTCTTACCATGGATCATCTCTGTCTTTAGAAAATCCCTTTTCCAGTTAAATTCTTCAAGCCCATTTTTGTTTCCTTCTCTCAAACGAAGCTTTCCTTTCACCTGATCAGAAACAAATCTTTAGAAGAAATTCCTCTCTACCTAAACTTGCCATAAAAATTCCAAGCTATATGAACAGATATTCAAAGCAAAAAGAAAAGGTTATGATACACTAATTTAGATAAGACAATGAACAAAGATATTATTACAGTAACAATGATCAAAAATAGAACACACAGTTTATCCAAAAGCCATTTTATATTTCATGGACTGTGAAAACATAAAATCTATAAAATAGGTTCCATCGAGAATCCACAAAATGTTTGAGATGAGACTATCATGGCATAATTGTTCGTAGCCAATATTCAAAACATTTCGCAGCAGTACAATGATGAAACTCCATCATACCTGAGATATTACACATTCTGGGAATACACTGTACAATAGCTTTCTGCCATGTGAATTATACAACAGCAAAGCATTCTCAAATGCACAGTTTTATAACAATGAACTGTGCAGACAGCTGTCTAGATATGCAAGTTGAGATTAAAATGTGATACTGCATGCCAACCTTAGATTCATAATGTTAACACTAAGATACCGATTCGTCCAAATATGCAGAACTGCCCAGTACGTACCTGGTTCAGGTACGAGTCTAGTTATGCTGGGAAATGGCCCAGGTTCTTCCTGGACAACCCAGGTTCATCGGGGTTCTTCTGCATAAGAACCCGGGTTGCCCTAGACAGATCCGGGCAGAACCCGAAGCTAAAACCTTTTTTTTCCCCACAATTAAACATAAAGTAACAATTAAAAACATTGCAAACCCTAAAAGTTAAGTAAAACACACAAACATAAGATAAAAGAACACAAATGATAAAAGCAAAAGCCCTTACCTCTCCATTTCTCATTGCACACTGGATTTCCTATTTATTAAGGTAAAAAATTTATATTTTTTATTTTTTATATATTTTTTGTACGGCCAAACCCAAGCCGTACCAGCAAACCCAAATCGGTAACTTAGTGTTAATACTTCTTGGTGTTAACTTCAGATGTTTTAAGATAACATTTGCAGATTAATAAAATGCCAAGCAAGGACTGGTGCATAATAAGGACAGAAAATAAAGCAAACATTCAGCGGTAACACAGAAATCCTTAAATTTTTTAACTATAAGAAATTATCTTATATAAACCTAGCTGCCTCAAAACAACAAAAATGGCCTAACAACCATACACTACACCATTGCTGTTTGAGAATGCTATTCAGGTTTTCCTCTGTCCATGTCCATGTCTATGAGGTCTCAAGTTACACTCCCCACCTCAACATCCATACCAAGCTTATCTGACAAAAGGCAACGAATAGTTTGTACTTTGCTGAAGAATTTGGTTTTTCAGTTGAGCATACATGTTTCAGCGAAATATGTGTTAAATTCATTACGAAATTTTATTTTTCATGTTAATTGCAATCCCTCTAACAGTATCGAAAAAAAACAATGAAGGTCAGCGCACCTAAATTAGTGGACCCATTTTCAGAAAGGCAATCGTTAAACTAGTTTCCCAATAAGCAGAAAAGTGTGTTTGCAAAGGATAATAGATAAAGAAGCATAAAAGAGAACTTATGAAAATCCTTGAATTCAATTAACAATATGCAAAACACAAGCTTGAATTTGACAAGTCCAAGAATAAAATGTATACTCCACTTCAAGAATATGGCTCACAAGAAATGGATGGCTGGAATTTCAAACACTAAAGTTTGACCAAGTAATTAGACATAGCGAGAGGAACATAAAATCAAGCAGATAGCAAGAGAAGATACCAGGTTGTTTTGGATGGGGATGAAAAGATGATAGTCATCAAGATGTATTACAATGATTTGGTAAAAACTTTATGAGCTATTTTGCACAAATTTGTTAAATTTTTTTAGCTTTTCTTCAAAAATGAAATTCAGGGCATGGTAAGGCTAGACACTATTATTACCAGTCAATCTAAAAATATTCAAAGTATTGATAATATTTTGTATGAGTTTTCTCAAATATTACAATTAGTGTTTACGTTTTCTTATTTCATGAAATAAAAAAAATTGCCAATTAGACTCTAGCCATAAAATATTTTCACTCCCAAAATTTTCCCCGGATG
The DNA here is from genome assembly GCA_037957365.1 of Torreya grandis. Classification (NCBI taxonomy): domain Eukaryota; kingdom Viridiplantae; phylum Streptophyta; class Pinopsida; order Cupressales; family Taxaceae; genus Torreya; species Torreya grandis. Next base: position 200,249 of record JARHVA010003950.1, on the reverse strand, counting down.
AGTATAGGTCAATATAAGTACTACACATATGAGCCTGACTGGTACCGAAGAGTAAGGTTGTTAAAAATTAATCAAGGAATACTTAGTGCAATTGTTTTGGTAAGAAAAAAGCCTGATTATGTAGGTATGGCTGTAGAAAAACCAATACTAAGTTTCCAAATCTTTGCAGGAAGCCAATTGCAAAGGGGCTAAGGCATGGGAAGCCTGTTATTGGTAGTCCATGGAAATATCGTTTGAACCATTTCCAAAAATATCCTCCCTTCCAAGTACAAGAACAGATTTTTACTCCCTTACACACGGTATGTTGCACATCAAGCATATGAGAGAACATTTAGAAGCTCAAAGTCCCGTTCTCTACAAACCTGCTTGAACAAAAATGAATGTTTTTAGTGAGAAAACACCAGGCAAAGACATGCAGGAAGGTGAGGTCGTCTGAATCCAGAAAAAATATATATATTATTGTTTTCGGCTTGTAAAATTGATAAATACTAACCCATACCCATTGGAGATATTATCCCAAAAAACACATACCCGTTGGAAAGTACAATAGACTCCGGCTAAGAAGCCCTGTCCTAGGGATATTTCATCTGCCTAAATTCCCCTCTGGACCGCTAGACCAATGCCTGCTCCTGTTGTGCACGAAATCGGAAACTTTCTTTTGTGGATGTAGGCCTCTCTCATTGTTTATAGGATCCTTTTTAGTGCCAAATTATCGTATTTGATCATTCTGATTTGTGAAACTGCTAAGCAATGTAGGTATCTCAAATGCATACAAACAGCACCACATTTAGATCTAGAAATTATATATGCCACCGAAATTGTTTCGAAAGATTTTTAAAATATAGTTAATTTTATCAAACACATTTCAATCTCCTAGAAAAATTATGTTATTTTCGAAATACAGTTGAGCCTTGCAGCCCAGGCTCTGTTTTTTAAGGGAAAAAAACATATTAAAGAGGAAAGGGAAAACAAAGCTTAACAGATGGGATGGCAATGTAGCAGTTGGAAACCAATCCCAAAAAAAACAAGAAAAAGTGATATTGGATTGGGTTGGGTTGGGACAAGAATAGCATTCGACACACCAGGTACAAAAGAGGGACACTTACCATGTTACAGGCATCATGACAGCCCAAACGTGATGCTGTCTGTCTTTCTCTCTCTGTAAACTAACGACACAGGCCGTGTTTATTTAGCAACAAGAATTCCGTGAAAACGCGCAAAAGAAGAGGTCAAAGCGGTGGGAGGTTCGAACCTCAGCCACCGCCGCATACAATCATCGCCAAAAGCAACTCGGTCAAACACGGAAGCAGTTGCAGCGAACTATAATAACAGAGTCCAAGAAACAGAAACAGAAACAGACAGACACACCAGCCACGCAAGGCCGTTGATCACATGAGTAGCTCCGCCCCTGACTGGGCTGGGCTGGGCTGCGCGGCTCGCTGACCGGCTTTGAATTGGTCGACAAGCTATTCCACCTACCGAGAAGAGAAGAGAATAGCCGGTGGTGAAGTAAACACATGACACATCACACTTCCCGTCGCCAGTCGGCAATCGATGAGTAATTCCGTCATCTCTCACTTCTCTCTTTATGTTTGTCAGTTTGCGTGTCAACCACTTGCCGGGAAGTTGAGCTGCTTGACGGCTCATCTATCCATCTATTTCTTTCTGTCTGTCTGTGTGTGGCCCCCGACCCTACACAATTGTTGACGCCGTCATCTCTCCAATTCCAATTCCAATTCCATTCAAGAGGGCGAGGTCGGGGAGGGGAGCGGCGGCTGTTGGGGATTTCCGTCAACTCGCGGAGCTTAACTTACCTTGTGGATGATGACGCTCACAAGTTGGGTGTCATGCGTCGGTGATGATTGATTTTTTATTTTTTATTTTCACTAGAACAAAACCTGTAAGCTAAGTAAGTGCAACCACCCACTCCCACTCCCACTCCCACTCCCAATCCCAATTCCAAATACCTGTCCCGTTCCAACACGCTAAATATTCGTGCGCTCCACACCTGCCAAATGTGGGCATCAAACATATAACATAAAATTAAGAGACATATCATGAATAATGATATTAGTGATTCCAATTGGTCAAAAATAATATAGAATAGATTATTGGATGTAAGACGCTAAATATTTTAGCATCATAGAAATAAGGTTTACATTCAAAATCGTCAAATTCTTTGATAGTAGTTAGTAAAAGAATGTTAGGTAAAAATGTTTTTTAATTTAGGGTTCAAAAAAATTCGTTCAATTTTATTTTTTTTAAATTTAAATTGTAGTGAAATAAACTCTCTTTATTTATATTAATTAGACAATTTAATTTATATTTTTAAAGAAAATAATATATATTTTTAAAAAATGAAAGATAAAAGTTACATGGGATAAGCGTAGAAGGATTTAAATGTTCGTTGTTAAGATCATAGAGTTGTATTTCAAATATATAATCAAACTCATCAAAAAATAATTAATAATAATAATTGAAAAATGATTTGGTTGAATTGGTTAAAGTGATTTGGTTGTGTCCAATCCTACCTAGGTTCAAATCTCAAATAGCATGTTAGGGCAGTTGTGACTATTGGTAATGTTGGTCAGTGGTACGTGCTAGTTTGGACATTGTCATTTTTTATTATGTTGACAACACTAGTAACAGTATTCTGATGGATGATGTTAGTAATGTCGACAATGGTCGTTAATGATAGATGTAATAGAGATCTAGGCCTCCTTCTTATACCCTTGCATCATACAGATTTTAGTAGATTTTTTGTACTGATATTCCTTTTAAATTTTGGAAACCTACAAATAAAGCATTTTTTAATAATGAAGTTATGGAAAAAAGTTTTTTTGTAACTAACAAAATTGTTGTGATTGTTAATGTTACCCTTTATATTCAAAGTTAAGCTCCATCATCTACAGCGCCTATTGGACCATTGGGAGGAATGTTTCTTGTGTAGTCAACCATGAGCCTCTTAATCCATCTCCCCACCACTCTCCCTCGGGGGCATGGATGTGGAGGATGACAACGTCGATCTTGTAGCTAGTGGTCTTGAAGTTAGAGGAGTGCCTCTCCTCGCTCTCGCTAATCATCTCCTCTCCAAGGATTTGACAGGGGCAACAAAGATAGTGGTGGTGGAGAAGTTGGAGGCCCCCTCTGTAGAATAAGTTCTCGTCATTGGCATTGGTCATTTCTCCATCTAGACAAGATCCCCAGCGATAGAATGAACCTAGCAAATTGATGGTTGGGACCCTGTCCTAGTTGATGAAGACCCTCCAACTTAGAGGGTGGGGGAAACCTTCAAGGTCCTTCACCTCCCCTTGTCTACTATTTTCATTGTTGTTATTTAATAATTTCCTTATTATTTGTATTTTTATCTTTCTCTTTTTTTTGTTGATGTGCACTTGAATTTAATTACCTATGGTTGTTTGGTTGTTTGGTGGTTTTTTATGGATTATACTTTCCCTGAATTTTTTTAATTCAATCTATTTTTTTTAAGAATGTAACTTTTCCACCTATATTTTTTATATGATATATTATATTAATAAAAATACATTTTTCAATCAAAAATAATTTTTAATCCCAACTTAAAAACATTTAAATACCTTTAACATAAAAAAAATATTTGAAAAATGATAAGAAAAAGAAAAGGTATAATATGTAATTTAAATGAAGAATTGGTAAGCACGCAAATATGCTATAAACGTGCAATTTAATGAAATAATAAATGGTTAGGGAGGAGCACGGAAGAATCAACTTGTAATTAGACACACATTCATAATTTCATCCGCACAAATACAAATATTTGACGTGAAATACATGCAAGCGGGAAGGGAATGGAATGGAATGGAATGATTTTGATAGGCGCATCCAATCAAATATTAGAAGTTAAACTTGGTCATCTATTTATTTTCACATTGAGACGGCTTTTGACTCATAAATGGGGCCAATATTGACGGGCACTTTCCCAAATTCTCAAGTGGCCAAACTAATTTAAGTTGACCATTTCATTGCAATATGGCTCGTCTCTCTACCAAATTGACAACACTCTTCCTCAACCTTCGCCTTTTTGGTGTCGGTACAACTATGCCTCTTCTAAGCAAAACACATGGCACAATAAGAATACACATTAAATGAGCTACCAAAAGTAAGATTTGGTTTTGTGCTTTCATGTATTTCTTTCTAAGATTTGGTTTTGTGCTTTTATGTATTTCTTTCTAAGATTTTTAAGATTAACTTTAAATAAAGTGTTTTGTTTTTTTTGTTTTTTGTTTTTTTTTTTTTTTTTTTAAAAAAGAGCAAGCAGTATTATTTTTTTTGGCAATAATATTGTGTGAGTGGAGTTATGAATTGGGTAATGTAAAGTAGGAGAATAGGGTTCAAATCAACATATAGATGGAGTTATGAACTAGGTAACACGGAGCAGGAGAACAGGTTTCAAATTAGCATGTGGGTGAGAAGCTATTGGGGAGGGCGATGGAGGAGAGGATGACAGATCTAGACCTAGATTGAGGGGTTTGGGTTGGTGCTCTCCCATCTTGCCCTGCAGGAGTAAGGGTTCCAAGCGTCCTTCTTAAGCAATTGCTCATAGCAATATGGCATCATGCAAGGGACCTTTCTGTAAGGTCATGGGTTTTTTAATGTACTCTAAGCATGCATTGGGATCTTGGAATGTCATGTTTACAGGTGAAGCTTTATTGGGGGATCAGTTGGGCTACATCCAACTCTCACAAATGATGGTTTTCTATCCACGTTCTTGGTGGAGGCAGGGCTACTTGATTCAGGTTCTTTACATTCTGGATGGTCTTTTACATGGTCAATCATGGTTTTGACCTTCTACAAAGGGTGGGGGATGATGGCTCACCATTCTACACTCTTTCTTGACTTGGCGATGTGAAACTTTGGCCAAGAAGATGTTGTTGGTCGATGGTCAGTTCTATCTGGGTAATGATGGGAAGAGCTTGGTTTGAGCATGTGCTTAGGTTTACAACCCCAAACCATGCTTGGGGATTATTGACCGTGGGAGGAGCTGCTTTGAGCATCCCCTAGCCTAATTCGAGCTTCATGGCCTTATTTATGTGATGGGGGCTAGGATTATCTTTTGGCAGAAATAAGTTAGGTCCTTCTCGCTTATTTGACCCAAGAAAAGCATGTTTGGTGGGGCATGCCAGAGGGTTGATCCCCTAGTTCTTCTGAAAATGGTTATTAGAGGAAACCATTTTTTAGTTTGTATTGCTTAGATGGATGATAGAGGAATCCACCATGTTTTTTGGCTGGTTGGTTTGTTGCACTTTGCAAATTTATGCCTATTGCACTTTATCTTTATGCTCTTCCAGCCTCAGTTGGGCTCTTCCATGATGCATTTGTCGACTGTGAGGAGGCCAGAGGTTTATGCACTTCCATAAACGATTATGGGACCCTTAAAACCCTCCTATTTTGTTATTGGTTTTGGGGCCTAGTTTGAAACCCCTTTTTTGCTCTCATTTGTATTGATCATCTTTAGGGGAGCTTATCTCTTACAGATCTAGATTCAACCCTGTTCCTTGGCTAGTTGGGGTTTTAGGGTGTATCCAAAATCTTATTGTGTTCCATATATGGTGGGCTTGTGCCCTAGATTGGTTTTCAGTTGTGGAGATCCATTAAAACCCCTCTATGATCTTGTAGGCTTGGGCATGGTCCTAATCTGGGTTTGGGAATCCATTTAAAATCCCTCGTAGTTATTTTGGTGTTTTTTTATGTTGTTTTATGGTTTTGGTGGTTTTTGATGGATTGAGCAGTTGTGATGGCTATTACGTCTCATCGATATTGTTGGTGTCCTTTGTTAGGCCATTGGTGATGTCTTTATTATTGGTGATAGTTGTTTTCTATTTGATGGGAGATCTGGGCCTCTTTATTTGTGCCCCAAAGTGGTTCATATCTCTATTCAAAAGTGATCTGGTTCATAGCTCTAATTTTTGTAATAACATTACCCGATTCATAGCTCTGGGCTTTGTAAAAGTGTTTACCCTCAATCAAAATGTATATATAGTAAAATGAAATGAAATAAAATAGTTTTAATAATATCAATGAGATCAAAAAATATATGAGACCATCGATTATACCAATTGCTCCTCCTGCTCAAATATTCCTAGGCCCTGAGGTATCTTTTAGAAGGTTGCTCTGCCTTTTGTTGATCTAGGTTAGCAGCTCTCCCAACTTTTTTAGTCTTTTTTCCTCAAATATATCTACCATTGAGTCAACTCTTAAATTTTCCACATATTTGGTTTGTATATTTGTATACTAAGGACATTCAAGGATGAAGTGTTCATCTATTTCAACTACCCCTATGGTGAAAAAGCACAAACCCTCTAGCCTCATTGTTGTCCATCTACATATCTCACATTGAAGTCTATGAGAGTTAGTTCTCAATTGAGCAATGAGGATCTTTTCCCTTCAACTGATTTCAACCCCTATATATGTTTTTCCATTATGTTCATAAATTGGGTTGAGCACTAAAATATAGCGTTGTCTTTTCTTGCTTGTCCCCTTATTCCACATTACTATTTTAAATTTTTCATTTGCATATTTTTTTGTCTTTGTTACAGTTTATACATTAGGTTAGGTTGATATCTTGTTTATTCATCCAATTGTGGTACTACTTCATCTAAGTGTTCTTCCTCTTGCATAAAATATTTTTTTATCGTGTCCCTTGGCCATATGTCGGTCTTCGTGCTTTATATTTTTTTCAAGTAACATAGCATGGTCATAGTGGTTGCCTCTAGAGGGAAAGAACATGTTTCAGCAAGAATGATTTCATCAAGGGATGAGTCCTTAATTTTAAAATTATTTGTGATTAGACACTTTTGAATCTTTTCTATTTGCCTTCATTTCAAACTCATTATACCACTAACCCATACCTCACAACCATATAATACCACTAGGGTGATAAGTAACTCAAATAAGACCTTGGTGGTCTTCCAATCTCATAACTTTACATTATTTCATCTATTTTGAAGTGCATTGAAATCTCTCCAACCACCTTATATTCTTTTCATCCTACAAGTATGCCATTTGAGTTTGTTGTGAAAGACAGGGTTGAGATACTTGTATTCTGACACCACTTCAAAAGACCCTTTTAGAAATTGAAAATCAGGGTGATGTTCCTTCCTTTTTTACTGAGAAAATCATAATTTTAGTTTTCTTCATGTTTACCTGAATCCCTACTTCTTTACAAAATAACTCTAGAGCTTAGATATGGTCTCTTAAATCTTGGATTGCCCATGCCACTAGGTTTAGGTTATCGATGTAAAGTAAAAGTTTCACCACACAATGTTCCAACTTATGAACGTGCCCTAATGTTTTAAACAATCTGGAACATTAGTGCATGTTCCTAAGGCTTTTAGTGGCCCCTTCTGGTCAAGATGTATAGACACTAAAATCTATTATTAAACACTTGGAAATTAAAGTCTTGACCTATCCTTACCTTACATAACTTGTGCATACACATATGGCTCTTATACACCCCTCTCCTATCCACATACTTTTTATAGGTAAGCGCACAAAGTTAGGGGACAATTTTATGGACATTTTACGTAATGCGATCGCGTTATTAAATAATGTGATCGCATTATTTAATTAATGCAACATGTTATTTAAATTATGACTTAGTAATTACCAAGCCATAATGCGATCACGTTATTTAAAATAATAATGTAATTGTGTTAATAACATGATCGCATTAATAACGTGACCGTGTTATCATTACTTTCAATAATGCATTTGTGTTATCATTATTTTCAATAATGTGATCATGTTACCTGTGTAACCAAAAATAAATAAAAATTGAAACCCGAATGCAAAATTTCTCATTTCACTTTCGAGCTTTCTTTCTTTCTTATGTGTTTCCATTCCGTGATCATGTTTTGGGTGAGAGAGGCTAAAGCTTGCTAGTATTTGTCCCAAAAAGCCTCTAATCAATGATGCCACCATGTAAAAGAGTTAAGTGCTAAAAATCTACACTTGTTAACCCTAAATTTTAGTAATTTTTTGTTATTTTCATTATTTAATTGGTAATTCATTTGTTTTGAACAACCCATCCCGCTAACCCTCTTGTTATTCTACCTAACCTTCCATAGAACTCTCTTATTCATCCTCCTAACCCTCCACAGAATCCTCTTATTCCTCCTCCTAACCCTCCTACAGTTCCACAAAATCCCCCAAGCAGTAAGGAGAGTCTAGTTGACCACATTATGGAAAAATAAAATTGAAATTGAAGAATTAATTGTGAGAATGAGGGATCCCACTTCCACCAATACCCACTACACCTATCTAGCCAATTTCCTATAGACATTATTAGGTCAAATTGACTCTATAATGAGTCAAATTGATAGATGGGCTTCATATCAGGATAGTTGTAGGTCTTATTATGCTGAAAAAATATTAGTATTTGAGGTCAAAAACAAAAACATATCAAAAGCCTCCATTTGTGCCTTATTCATTGACCCAACCACCAAAGCACCATTTCTAGTAACTGTTAAATGTTTTCCAATCCATCACTACCAACATAATTTAATCACAGCCAATTTTTGGGACCGATGGTGGATGGTGTTTGATTATCCACCGTGTAACAACCACAAGGTCCCATTATATTTTTTTAAAGAAACTCTACTATGATTTTGTCCTCAATGAGACTCCAAACTTTTTTGATTATAGTGAGTTTTAGGGCCAAGGGAAAGGCTCTGCACTAGATTGACCAAGTGTACATCATGCACCTAATCAGCCTACAAAGATCTATATCCAAAATCCACTTGAGCCTGAGATCCCCTCTAAAAGTTCAGTAGGTCATGGAGATTAACACTCTACATGCACTTAGTTTGCTCATTGATACACTCATTCAGCATATGAGTAGGCTCTCACAAACCGATGCTAGAGACACGCCACCTAATATGCATACCCAACCCCACCCTTGTGGTTCTTATGGAGTTATATGCATTGTACCTTCTGATGATGGTGGTGCTTGTAGTTTAGAGGGATTGGATAATATACTTATGAGTGATGAGTTTTTGGCATACATATTTGGTGTGTAAACATCAACCATTACACAGATGCAAGTATATTTTGTATAAATGTCATGTTAAATTAAAGTTAAATTTGCAAATTTAATTTAGCTAACAATTAATTTACATAGAAATTAAATTATATATATGTCTTTTTTTATGTCTTAGGAGGTGATGATGCCTTCATCATCACAATCGACATTTACAGTATTTGATTTGATGTGGCCATTATTTACATTTTTAGACCCAGTTACTGGCCCATCCACTACTACATCTATCTTTATTAGGATGACACCTTTTACTTATACAAAGGTAAAAATTTGAGTTAATCTTATGCTCTATGTACATTTATTCTATGTATATTTGCCTTGTGAGTTTAAGTTAAATTTATCTGCCAAGGATCTCAAAATTCAAGTACAATACTATTAAATACATTCTTGGTTAAATAAAGGAGAAAAAATTGCCATATATATCTTTGATACTTTATAGAAAAGTAAGTGAGACCTTGTTTACATCAACAGTTGATGGCTCAAGTAGACACTCCTCCATCACTGTGAGCCGAGACAAATAGAGGCATTGTTGCTACAATGTCATCTACACAGGCACTAATAGAGGTATATATTAATTTGTAATTTTCAATTATAAAAATAGATTTGTTTTAATAATTTTACTACATACTTGGGGCAAATATAACTTATGTTAATGTATTGTATATGCAGGGTTGTCCTATAACATATGATAGTCCTAGTCAGATGATTAGTAGGGTAACTTCTCATGTTTCTTCCCTATTTTAGATGCCTATTCGAATAACTGAGCCTACCACTGACTTGTTTAAGCATCAAAAACATATTGAGCAGGACTGTGAGTTTGCAATGAGTCCATTTTTAAATGATTTTTTATTGTAGTTTAAAATTAATTTCTTAACAATTGGTTGAGTGTATTTTATGTTAATTTTGTAATAATACTTGTATTTGAATAGGTTCAGCTACAAGTGAGCTATGAGCATAGGACCCATGGTCAGAGGTTGGAGCAATCCAAGGCATTAGAGGGATTTCCATCTACCAGCAAGGCATCCTAGGGAGAGTCTTCTTTGAGGAAGGCAAAGAGAGGAAGGTTATTTGATGAATAGGATGTCTTACATGAGATGTGCTTTTTTGTATGCTTATATGGCAATTTACACATTTTTGGCATTGTATATGCATATATGACATTCACCCAACATTAAATACTATGTTGGTAGATGTAATTTTTTGTATGCCTATCATGACAATCTATGTATTATTGACAATGTACACATGTGCCTATATGATATTTTTAGAGTTTTCATCTGAATTATGTTAAACTATCTAATCTATATTCAGTTTTAATTTAAAATGTTATTGTATAGTGTTATTTTGATCTTCCAAACTATTATCTATCAGATCTCGTATTTAATGTTGTACACAAATGAGGATTGAAAATTTGTTCTTTTCAATGCTATAAATCTCAAATCTCCCATATTTTTTTAAATTAAAGTTTTTATTTGATTGTGTGTAATGGAAATGACTAATGGCACTCTTATCTATTTTGCATTTGTCATCACCCATTTACAACTTTTCAATTGATCATTAACACAATTTGATTTCACTTAAATCCCATACCCAATCATGTTCAAACTTGTATAATGCAAATACATAAAATCATTCATAAATCCACGCGAATTTCTCACTCAAATACCTATACCTACAAGCTACTTAATCTTTCACCTTCACCTAGCTCTAATGCCTTTTTGACTAGATTTTCTTGAAACTTGGCCCACTACTTGTATGCCTTCTATGATTCTTATTCCTTTATATTTTCCCTCACGTCTTGAGTAATCTCTATCAATACCTCTTATGCACTCAACTCCTTTTGGTAACCATGTACATGGTCTACTTCTTCATCTTTGCATCTTTATCTTTGCTAAACTTGCAAGATGAACTTCTACTTGACCTTGACTATAATGTCTTTAGTCTGATAAAAGGAAACCTTACTAACTTGAAACATAATATTCACTCATGAAATAATGATCCATCTTTGGCCAAAATCCTTTATCATCCCCTAATACCACCTAATGCACAATTTGCTCTTCTATGTTTAAGAAGGCTATGAAAGTCCTATTCATATGCTCTAAGATCATGAAGAATTCCAACCTCACTTATCCACTCTTGTTCTCAACTTGATTCGAAATACACTCTCAAACAATCTTCTTTTAAACTAGTCAATTAATCATTAGGCCCGCTCTTAACTAGTCACCAAACTCTCAAATCTACTCTCCTTCTTTTGAACAATATTCTTTAAGACACTTTGGATAGGTCTTAGGAAAACTTAAGGATTTATGTAGGTGTCAAAATTGGGAAGAAAACAACCAACTATAAGTCTTTAAGAGATTGAGCTCTTGTTCTCAAATTCTATCTTTTTAAGCTTCTAGGTCTTTAGCCCTGGTTGTTGCTCCAATAGGTCAACTTCTTAAAATAGAGTTTTTAACTCTTAAAAATTCTATTTATAATAGTATTTTATCAATTGTAACATGTTTTAACCCTTACCCAAGTTTATAGAACTCAAATCAACCAAAAAATGCATCTTACCTTATACACAACTTTATCAAAAATGGTCTTCTACAGGTGTACATGAAAATAGTCCTTTGTACCTACAATTTCAAACCTCTTATCAATTAAATGATACTTAGATGAAGTTATATGATCCATTCCCCAGTTGCTCATAAAGTTTCAAACCTTATTATTCAATTGTTTAAGTTTTAGAGGTGTTTTACTCATGAACCCTTACTTCAAATTTACTCAAAAATTTTGTAGGTCGAGAGCTTAGCTAAGACTATTATCAAAATATATTTTACATGTATTTGGTTTTTGAGACTAATTTTTGACCCTTCAATACCTTACTCATTCAGCACCTTGAACACCTCACTCCTGACATTATATTGCTTTCTAAGCCTATCCCTTAAGGGTGTTAGGCCTCCTACAACTAATCTTTGACAACTGATATTTGAAAATATCACAAACCTATTATATATTCCAAATCACTTTGAACACTTAGAATACACTTTCATGCAAAAGTGGGTGAGAAAAGGGAGAGAGGAACACAAAAACACTAACAATAAATGTTATCAAAGTTTAAGTTGTGATTACAAAACTATTATTTTGATGCTTTCTGATCAAAAAATGACACTACCAACATGTCTATGGGTGTGTATAATGTCTAGGATGAGGTTATTAACCTCCCATCAGGCTTTATTGACAAACCCACCACCCATTTTGGCCTCAAGAATGCCCTTCCCAATACAAGAAAAATGCAAATTTTTAGTCTAAATTCAAAAATGCATAAAACAAAACCTGTAAGTCATTTATATGAACCATCAAATCCCTCCCCTACCTCTTTAAGCCCTTTAATTTCACCCCAAAGCACTCAATTGTAACCTTCAAGATCAATGCATTGGATAAGTTGTAGTGATGGGTCCAAAAATGAAACTTTTTGGCATTGAATAAGTAACTTTTTGAGGTCCAACTACCAGTTCTACCTCTGAGACTTCCACCTAAGAATATGTTGCATTTATCACATCAAAATAGGTAAATTATACATTATCACACTGCCATGACATTCAAATCCACCCAGAAGTGTATTTTCACTACCATTCAGGAGTGCGGAAACAATGACAATAAATATTATCAAAGTTTAAGTTGTGGTTGTAAAACTGTGATTTGAATGCTTAATGACTAATAAATGACACTTAAAATATGTTTTAGGGGGTGGATAATGTATATTAATAGTTTTATCCTCCCAATAGGCTCGATCGACAAACCCATCAACCATTTTGGCCTCAAGAATGCCCTTCTTAATACAAGAAAAATACAATTTTTAGCCTAAGTTTAAACACATGTAAAATAAAACTTGTAAGTCATTTACATGAACCATAAGATCCCTACCCTTCCTATATAATCCATATAACTACACCCTAGAGCACTCTATAGGAACCTTTAATAGTAATTAATTGGATAAGTTGCAGTGATGGGTCCAAAAATGTAACTTTTTGGCATTGAACAAACAACTTCTTGAACTCCAACTGCCATTTATGCCTTCGATACTTCCACCTTAGAATATATAAATTCAATAAAATATATAAAGTTAAATTATATTTTATCACACCGCTACGACATTCAAATCCACATGGAAGTGCATTTTCACTAACGTTCAGAAGCGCATAAATAGTGACAACAAATATTGTCAAAATTTAAGTTATGGTTGCAGAACTATGGTTCCAATGATTATTGACCAAAAAATGACACTAAAAACATTTATATGGGGGGGATAACATCTAAGATCAAGTTTTTGGCCTCCCATCAAGCTCGATCAACAAACCCACCACCCATTTTGGCCTCAAAAACACCCTTCCCAACACAATAAAAATGCAATTATTTAGCCTAAATTCAAACATGCATAAAACAAAATATGTTAGTCATTTATATGAATAATAAAATACCTCCCCTACCTATTTAATCCTTATAATCACACCTTGGATCACTCAGGTGTAACATTTGAGAGTAATCTATTGGACAAGTTGTAGTGATAGGTCTAAAAATGCAACTTTTTAGCATTGAACAAGCAACTTCTTAAGTTCTAATTGCCATTTATACATTAACAACTTAAAACTAATAATTTATTGCTTAGATCACATAAAAATAGGCAAATTACACATTATCACACCACCATGACATTAAAATCCACCTAAAATTGCATTTGCACTACTATTCAGGAGTGCGGAAACATTGACAACAAATGTTGTCAAAGTTTAAGTTGTGGTTGCAAAACTATGGTTCTGATACTTCTTGATTAAAAAATGACATTTTAAACACTTCCATGGGGGTGGATAATGTCTAAGACCAGGGTATTGGCCTCCCATCAGGCCTGATCGATAAACTCACCACCCATTTTGGCCTCAATAATGCCCTTCCCAATACAAGAAAAATGTAATTTTTAGGCTAAGTTCAAACATGCGTAAAATAAAAATTGTAAGTCATTTCTATGAATTATTAGATCTATCTCCTACCTCTTTAATCCCTCTAATTTCACCCCAAAGCACTCAGGTGGAACCTTCAAGAGTAATCTATTAGACAAGTTATAGTGGCAGGTCCAAAAATGTAACTTTTTGGCATTGAACAAGCAACTTCTTGAGCTCTAATTGCTATTTCTACCTCCAAGACCTCCACCTAAGAATGTATTGCTTCGATCACATCTAGATAGGAAAATTACCCATTATTACACTACCATGATGTTCAAATCCACCTGAAAGTGCATTTTCACTACCATTCAGGAGAGTGGAAACATTGACAATAAATGTTGTCAAAGTGTAAGTTGTGGTTATAGAATTGTGGTTCCGATGCTTCCCGATCAAAAAATTAAAGGACCAGGTTCTTGGCCTCCCATCAGGCCTGATAGATAAACCCACCACTCATTTTGGCCTAAAAAATGCCCTTCCTAATGTTGTCCCCAAAAATGTCACTCATTTTTTGGGGCAACATATGAACTATTTTGTCCCAATAGACCAAAATAATCTCTTCCCTTCTTGAAATTTATTATGAGCTTTCAAATTCCTCATTTTCCAAGCTTTTTCAGTCAAGGGTTCAATGGGTTCAAGGTTCAACATCGTCGGCAAGCTTCAAAGAGTCAAGCGCTTTGTCAAAATTCATCGAGTTCAACCGCTTCACGGTTTAATGATTCAAAGGAGTGTCTGAAGGGAAAAACCCTGAGAGCGGAAGCTGCCAAGTGCCATCTGTCAGGACACATTATAATTTGTTTCTAAAAGCAGTAGAATGTGCCACATGTCCCTTGAAAATCTTGATAGAAGCTGACAAGTGTCAATGACCACAATTTCTTTCTTTGGTTTCATTATTGAGCAAGGACTGTGGTGGTCCCCGGATGAGTTGCTAAAATGAGCGGAAGTTGCCAAGTGTCATCTGTTGAGACCCATTACAAATTGTTTCTAAAAAGCAACAGAATGTGCCACATGTCTCGTTATAACTCAGTGGAGTGTGACAAGTGTCTGTATCTACGTGAATCCAAATGAGTCCCGAATGTTTCTACAGTGTTTCTAAAGCTCAGCAGAAGCCGCCATGTGTCATCTTCCACAGGACTCTTAAAAGGCATCTAAAGCTTCTATAAGCTAAGTAGATACTGCCATTTGTCCTCACCTGTTTCATAGCAAAAAATGCCACGTGTCACTTGTTAAGATCAGTGGAAAGTGACCAAAGCAAGTGAAAAAGACATGAAGGAATTGCTAAGGAGGATGATGGGCTCACAGCTGTCAAATTTAGGACAACCAACTAGCCGTTAGATTTCAAATGATGACGGACCCGAAGACGTCAAATTTGCAGCAACAAAGTGTCTGTTGATCTTTGCAGGCTTAAACACGGACCCAGAGGCATTCAAATACCTTCAACCCAAAAGGAAGAACCATCGAGAGGAGGAAACAAAAGAACCAGAAAGGGTAAAAGATAGCTCGAGGGCTCAAATCATAGTAGGAAAGGGGAAAGGCCAAAATATCTATGCAATAGTTATTCCAATAGGTGGAACAGTATACAAAGTAGATTTTTGAGCCCTTAAACATTAAAGACATGGCCTGTTTGTCTCCCTTGGAGTAAAGACAAGATAGACAACTGCACAGACACCAAATGATCGAGACCAAGTATAAGACATTTGAGATGAAATGACATGCCATAGCTAAGGTAACTGCCCTATTCCAGCATGTCCCCCCCTGATAGAACTGAAAATACATTCAAGGCATTGAATGCATAGCATGGACCATTCCATGAAACAAAGCGCCAAGTCTTTCTTGGCTACTATATATGGTATTCTCGTGTCATTTTAAGGGAGATCTGTTTGATCATAGAAGCAAGACTCTGCCTAAATTGAAAGGCAAATACTGAGACTTTGAGCTCAGATTGTTGTTTATATTATTTTATCTGAATGAGAAAGCAAGTTATTTACAGACTTTGTGTTGTTATAGCTTGTGCTATTTTAGGAGATTGTTCTTATGTCTATATTTTAGATGTATTCTTATTTATTTAATATAACAAGCAGAATGAGTGGAAGTGATAAGGAAGATGTCCTAAAGTCAGTTACTTTCAAACTTTGTGTTGTTATAGTTGTCTTCAGTGTGTGTTTTTAGTTTCTGTCTATGTCAAGGATTTTGGGATGACTTTGTGCCCCCATTATCCTTTGTATTTTACTCTTTGGGCAGTTGAGGTGGAAACTTTGTGTTCCATTTCATCCTACTGGTTACTACCCTTTGTTACCAGTTTCTTGTCACTCCCTGAAAGAACTCCTGTTGTTTGTTGCAAGACCACTTCTAAAAGAAGAGAAATGCCTTCAGTGTCTTCACCAAGATTTCTCCTTTGTTTGTGAGCATTATCTCTGAAAGAAGAGAGATGGATGGTGTTTCCCTACCCCTGAGTGTTATTTTTGCTTATATATATGAGGAGCTATATATATATCTATATATATATATATATATATATATATAGCTCCTCATATTTAACAGGGAACCTCCCCTTGATGAGAGGAGAGATTTGTCCCCTTTGGATGTGGTAAACCTGCAACTTTGGATGACCAATCTCCCTTGATGTGGTTGATCAGACCTATTTTGCTCATCAGTTAGCTGGTTGAAAAAATATTCAACCAATAGTCTTTTTGGTGACTCTACTGGGGAAGGACGAGCAGTTTAAAGCCTCAAGCTTCAAGCTGAAGCAAGACCAGTCCTTTTCCATTTTTTTTTCACAATCTAGCAACTCCATGCTATACCAGAAGCTAGAGAGTTTAAGGTGTTGTTGACCCTGTCTTTGAGTTGGTGCAATAAGGAGATTTTGACTTAATCCCTCCCAAACTTCAAGCTCAACGATCCACGAGTGTTCCTCCTACCCGCACCAGGTCACCAACCCAAGGTAGAGCTACTTTTTTTACTGTCACCAGAGCTTTACCTATACATACTCCACCCAGAGTTATTATCCCTGCTTTCCATAATCCTATCATGGCAGTTCAAGGCCCTTGAGATAACTCATTTGGTCCCCTAAATCTCACTCCAACTCTACATAAACTTCCACACAGCTTAATAAAGAATTTCTCCAAATTCTTTGGTGATAGGAGAGTTTACCTTGATGAACACATTGCAGCCTTCAGCATAGCCTATGGTGTGATAGGCATAGAATTTGAGGACATGGCAGTCATACTCTTTGTAGAAACATTACAAGGTGCTGCTGCAAACTAGTTCTACCATCTTCAAGCTTGGTCAGTGACTAATTGAGACACACCCAAATCCAAATTCAAAGCCAGGTTCAAGCCTGCAGAAGATGCACATGCCCTGCTATCCCAACTCACACAGATGAAGAAGGAACCTCATGAACCTATGAGGGATTTCATAGCAAATTTTGACAAGCTGAGGAATAGAATTCCTGCAATTGCCCAGCTGACACCTGAAAACCTCAAATGCTTCTTCATCAACTCACAACTGCCTGAAGTGAGTTTTTTGCTAATACGTACTGGCCACATAAACCTTGAGGCTGCTCAAAACTTGGATACTAAGGTAGAAGATGACCTTATCTTGGTAGAAAAGATAAGGAGAGATCTAAACAGAGGTAAATCTTCTTCTTCCTCTGAATACTCACCTTCAACCACCACTGATCCAATGATGCAGAAGCTAGCAAATGAATTATTGGACCTCAAAAAATAAATGGCACAAGGAATGTCATCTGCTCCTTCATATAGAGATGCATCAAGGAGGACATTACCTAATCAGTCATATCAAGGCAATGTTGCTAGGAACCAAGGGCAAGCAAATAATCTCCCTCCCCCTTAGAGGAATAACCTTGCCATTGAAACACCTCCAACCAACTCAACGATTGGATATCTTAAAGCTGAATCAGATTTCTCCTTCCAACCTGAGTTGAATTCGAAAGATGATGCTAATCTCTTCACTAAGGAAGAAAAAGAATTCGCTGGCGACTCCAATATTAGTTTTCTAAATTATCAAGATGAACCTAGAAGTGAAGGTAAAGTAGCTGAAGGATCATATGCTATTTTCACATGGTCCAAAAATCAATCAGCCCAACAAGCTGATAAAGAGAAGATAGAGCAGCAACCTCAACCACCAATTTTGATTGCCAAGTGGGGAACCACTCTGCCTTTCTAGCCTATGGACCTGGTGACTGCTAAAAAGGTGAGTCCCTCAATTGTACCTTCACCTCCATTTTTGAATTTATAGACCAATCCTTCCCCTTCTAAAAACCAAAAGGATGAGCTCCCATCCTCTATTCCTAGTCCATTTCTGGCATTTGACATTATCGATCATATAAAAATAACCAAAATTCAAATGTCTGAATTTGAATTTATGCAATCTAATCTTGAGTAATTAGACAAATTGGTTCAATGTGTGAAGAACCAAACCATCCCTGTAAGACAAGAAGCTAAGAAGGTAACTCATGATCCCTCAAGGAACATGTCTATCCCAAACAACCTTGTCATTACCCCTCGTGCTGCCCCTGGGAAAATAGAGCCTTTCTATGTTTCCTTGTTGATAAATGGTCACTCATTGATTTTGGAGCTTCAGACAATGTCATGCCTGCCAAAGTGGTAGAATCCCTTGGTCTCACATTGACCAAGACATTTGGAAGATGTTTCTCCATGGAGAACAAACAAGTATCTCTGTTAGGACAAATCAAGGACACCTAATTTGCATTTGCAGTGTTCCCAAACAAAAGAATCAAAATGACTGTCTTGGTGACCGACGTTTCGGCATCAATGGCATCCTTCTTGGGTGGAATTATTGCAAGGACATTGGAGGTGAATTGAGCATGGACTTATCTGAAGCAAGGATTCCAGTCAAGGGCATTATGAAAAGATTGCTCCCTAAAAAGGAAGCAAAATATGTGGTCACCCAATCATCAGCACTTGAAGCTCAAATTTTGTTTAAGTCTTCAGGCATGGGTAACTACTTTTTGTCCACAAAAGAAGTTCATGAAGCGTCTGTTGAAGCTCTTAAAGGTGTCAACCTAGAAATACATTTAGCTGGAACAACAGAAGAATTGGTAGAGTGTAATGCAAGTATGGAAGGATCTCCCCCTTCAAACGAAGAAGAATCCAAAGAAGAATCAATATCAAATGAGATATGGATTCTAGAATTTGATGGTAGCTGCTCCTCTACTAATTCGGAAGCTCAGATTGTGCTGATATCTCCTCAAGAAGATATTTTCTTTTATCATACAAGTTGCAGTTCAGTAACACCAACAACACAACTGAGTATGAATCTCTGTTACTTGGATTGAAAGCTGCCAGGGACAAAGGCATCAAACTCCTTCATATTAAAAGAGATGTTGAATTAGTGGTTTATCATGTGAGAAACCTGTATCAAACCCAGAATGAGAGATTGTGCCATTACCACAATCTAGTCTGGGATCAGATTGAAAACTTTTATGCCTTCATCATCTCTGCCATACCCAGGGGATTCAATGACAGAGCTGATGCACTGGCTATTTTAGCAACTCTCTTAGTTCCTCACCCAGATTTCAAAGGAGACAAGTACACTATTGAGTTGGTCTTTCGACCAAGTGTACTTGATAATGCTAGTCATTGGCAGGTGTTTAACAATGATAATCAAATAATTGCCTTTCTAGAATAAAAGGATAGCTTTCAACAGCTTCACTTTGAAGGTAATGAGCCTCAATAGCTTGAACTAGCCCCTAAATCAAATGCAGATGCAGGTGAAGAATTCCTACAACTCAGAGAAAATAAGATTCCTAAAGGCCTGGTTTCCCTTGAGAAGCTATTTAATAAGCATGACAGATTCATTAAACAACAACAAGCAGATTCAAGCTCCTCCCAAGAGTTTGATCAAGTAAATCTAGGTACCAAGGATGACCCCAGGATGGTGAACATTGGGAAATGCTGCACTCCTGAGGAAAGATTCAAGTTCACTACTTTGCTCAGCCAGTACATGGATGTCTTAGCATACTCCTATGATGATTTGAAGTCACTCAGGCTTGATGAGATTCACCATGACATTCCTCTCAAAAGTGATTTAACACCTTACAGGCAAAAATCTAGGTAGTACAATTTGAAGATATTAGGTACTATTCTATCTGAAATACAAAAAATGCTCAATGCTAGAATCATTTTCCCAATCCATCATTCCACATGGATTACAAACATAGTGCCTATAAGAAAGAAGAATGGCAAAATTTGCCTTTGTGTGGATTTCAGGAACTTGAATGAGTCATCTTTAAAGGATAACTACCCTTTGCCTATCATGGACCAAGTGCTTCAGACAGTGACTAGTTCAGAGATGTTATCAATACTAGAAGGCTTCTCAAAATACAATCAGGTTGAAGTTGGTGAAGCAGACCAACACAAGACTGCTTTTACCACACCTTGGGGCACATTTGCATACAAAAGGATGCCTTTTGGCTTGATAAATGCTGGCACCACCTTCCAAAGAGCAATGGACATTGCTTTCAAAGATGAAATGGGTAAGTTCATTATCTTTTATCTTGATTACTTGATCGTCTTTTCAAAGCATCGCCTAGATCATGTGCACCACTTACAATAAGTGCTGGAACATTGCTGCCAGAATGACATTTATTTAAACCCCAAGAAATCTATTTTTGGGGTAACAGAAGGAAAACTTCTTGGACACATGTGTCTAGAGAAGGCATAAAGATTGACTCAGAAAGAGTCAAGTCCATCCAAAAGCTTACTTTGTCCACAAGTAAGACTGCAGTTCACTCTTTGTTTGAAAAGGTGAATTTCATAATAAGGTTCATCCCCAAGTTTGCTGAGAAGACTCGACATATTGTGAACATGATGAAGGGAAAGGCCACTTTCAGCTGGACTAAAGAAGGTAAATTAGCATTCTAAGACATAAAAATAGCCATTGCTCATGCCCCAATTTTGGTATGTCCAGATTACAAGGAATTCACCATATATAGTTATGCTTTCGAATACACACTTTCAACAATTATGGTTCAACAAAACCAAGAAGGTGTGGAATCTCCCATTTCTTTCATGAGCTATCATCTCAAAACTCATGAGTTGAAGTACTCAAATATGGAGAAGCATGCTTATGCAGTGGTGAAGGTAGTGAAGCATTTTCGCTTCTACATCCTGAATTCACACATTACTGCCTTGGTTCTTGATACCACGATTAAATCCATATTAACTCAGTAGGAGTTCGGAACCAAAAGAGGCAATTGGATTGCAAAAATCCAAGAGTTTGATCTAGTCATCAAACTAACAAAGATGGTGTGTGGAAAAGGCCTATGCTAATTAATTGCTGACAACAGACCCAAAGAAATAGGGCATGAAGGATCAGAAGAAGGCATGCCAACAGTCCTCTTTGTCTCCACCATGAATGAGTGGTATTCAAACATTGCTCATTTCCTTACTTATGGTGAGTGTCCTACCCACCTATCTCGTAAAGAAAGGAGGACTGTCAAACTGAAAGCTGCCAATTTTGTCCTCTAGAACAACTTATATAAAAAGAGCCTTGATGGAGTGTTCCTTCACTGCATGGATAAAGAGCAGTAGAACCAAATTTTGAAGTCCTTCCACAATTTTGCCTATGGAGGACATTTCTTAGCTCCCATAACTGCCAACAAGATTCTTAGAGCCAGATATTACTAGCGTACTTTGTTTCAGAATGCATATAAGTGGGTAAGAAAATGTGAATTATGCTAGCAATTTGTTGGAAGACCCAAGTTAGCTACCCTACCTCTCAAGCTAGTGGTCATAGAGGAGCCATTCTAGCAGTGGGGCATTGATTTCATTGGTGTTGTAAACCCATCTTCAAGTGCTGGACATGATTATGTCCTCACGGCCACATACTACTTCACCAAGTGGGTGGAAGCAATTCTAACCAAGCATGCTACTTCAGAAGTAGTGTGCAATTTCCTCAAGGAAAATGTCATTTCCAGGTTTGGAGTCCTGTTCAAGATTGTCACTGACAATGCAGCTTGTTTCACTTCTCAAGAGATTACTCAATTCTATTTTTACTATGAGATCACCCTCTCCCACTCTTTTGATTACTTTCTGCAAGGGAATGGACAAGCTGAATCAAGCAACAAGAACCTGGTAACTATCATTAAGAAGCTGGTAGATGACAACCAAAGGACATGGCATAAAGCATTGGTTGATGCTCTATGGGTAGATAGGATCACACCAAAAAGGGCAATTGGTATGTCTCCCTTCCAACTTCTTTATGGACTCAATGTTGAGATACCAATCACCCTAGAATTGTCAGCATTGAAATTGGTTAAGGCAATTGAAGATTAGACATATGAAAGCTCCATCAATAAGAGGACCATGTGCCTAACTAAATTGGATGAGTAGAGAACTATGGTGGTGGACCAAATTGCTAACCATCAAAGTCTGGTGAAGAAGCTCTTCGACCAGAAAGCAAAGAACCGTGATTTCTAGATTGGAGATTAAGTCCTCCTATGGGATAAGAGGAGAGAACCAAAGGGAATGCATGAAAAGTTTGATTCCCTATGGAGGGGCCCTTTTACTATTCATTATCTCAATGGTGAAAATAGTTTTCTATTGAGGTATCAAGATGGCACACCCTGTTCTCTACCTCATAATGGGTAGCATCTGAAGCACTTCAATTTTTGAAGTATCAAATAAGTTCACTTGTACATTTGTATATTTGTATAGTCTCTATTTCTGCTTTTTGTTGCTCATTTTCATTTTTTGGAGCCTTTATTTTGAGGTAGCATGACTCTATAGCCTAATGGCATACTTCAAGGCATTAGAGATTCTGGTTTCTACTCTCTTCAGCTGTTCCAAGTCTTCAATTGAAGGAAGTTCCCCAATTAGAGCCAGCTGTTGTCCCCAAAAATGTCACTCATTTTTTGGGGCAACATATGAACTATTTTGGCCTAGTAGACTAAAATTGATCCAAAACTTGAAAAGATTTGGTTGAAATATAATTTATAAATAAGAACAACACAATTCAAATAATGCTATCTCTGAAAAGAGATGTTTTATTTATCAAAATTGCAAACCCAAACATATGCTTATCTCTGAGAAGAGATGTCTGATTTCTATTTCGGGTTACATCTTCATTTATACATGTTTTGAAGGTGTGGGGAGGATATGGAAGGTCACCAATATCGAGGGAGATGAATTGGTTTGACTTCCATGGTTTACAACAATACAAAATTCAAGGACTTACTATTTTTAAAAACTTACTATTTTTAAATTGCACTACTAAAACTAAAATTTAGGATACTTTCATTGGGTTTTAGGGGGTCAAAATTCATCGAGAAAAGCTCAATTCCATCTCATGATGTTCTCCTCATTATTATCTTTCCAATGGTTCAAATGGTGAGTCAATTGGAGTTATGGTGCAAAAGTTATGGCTCCTGAAAGTTCTGCCATCAAATGGGGTAAACTCATCACCCGAATTGTCACCTGAATTGTTGTCCAAATCATTCCTCCCTCCTTGAGAAGCAATGGTCCCCATTGCATCAAGATTTTTCATCAAGTGTGGTAGTTTTACTTCGATTTGATTCCCGTTGCATACCTGATTGTTCACTATTTTTGTCTGACCATCAGTCTGTGGATGGAAGGTTGTGAACTTCTTTAGCTCAATATCTATTTGATTCTATTGTTGTGTTGTTTGTGTAGTCAGGGTTGTAACATCAACCCTTTTGGATTCCCATGGCTTGACCACCATGAGAACAAATTTCTTGGCACTAATCAGAGAGACAATGTTGAGGTGTGGAGCTAAAAGCTTCACCAAATGAGCGAGTTTGCAAGTTGCAGGATTTACACAGTCACCGGCGTCGGTCAGGAGCGATCGACGTTGGTCATGAGTTGACTAAGAGATGCCAGCATTGGTCATGTTCGGCTGACGTCGGTCATAGACAGATAGGCAGGGATCGACGTCGGTCACTTGTGCATCTAGAATGCTATTTTTGTGGACAGAACATAATGTTTGCATGATAGGATTAAGTGCTAGTCTTAAGTCCGCATCTCTATCTTTAGTAAAACTATTTTGAGACCTTGATTAAGAGGTGCATCTAATGGTTGTAATTGTATGCTCATGATCCCTAAAGTTATATAATAGGGATATATCTTCATAGCTTATTGAATTGGAATAGTACATAATGTATATGTGTATCAATCCAAGTGTTGGAGTTGATTATAATTGAGAGAGAGAGCTCTTGAGGGAAAGAGATCTGTATATTTGAGAGGTGTGGAAGAAAATAAGTTTCTTCAATTGTATTCCTTCTGTAAAGAGTTTAATACAAGTTTTTAAGGTGGTTTCTTGTATCTCTTATTATTTATTATTTTCTGATTCTAGTTACTTATCATTCTGGTTTAATTCCGTGTTTAGTTACTTTCATATAGTAATCAACTTTGTTGGTTGATCCCCAACAAGTGGTATCAGAGCCAGGTTGACTAACATGTGTTTCAGATCTAGTTAGTGTGTATTGATTACAAGGTTACTCACAGGGATTTCTATTTGAGTGGGAGAAGCAATGGCAGAAGAAAGTAAACTGAGAATGGAGAAGTTCAATGGCAAGAATTACCAATTATGGAGAATGCAGATAGAGGATTATCTGTATCAGAAAGATCTATACTTACCATTAGGTGGAGTTTTAAGGAAACCCACAAACATGGAAGATGAAGAATGGGAAGTTCTTGATAGAAAGGCTCTTGCATCTATAAGATTGAGTCTATCATCTACTGTGATATCTAATCTATCATAGGCAAAGTCAATGGTAGAGTTAATGACTACTTTAGCAAATTTATATGAAAAACCCTCAGCTTCAAATAAGGTATATCTTATGAAGTAGTTATTTAATTTACAAATACAAGAAGGTGGATCTGTATCTAATCATCTAAATGATTTCCATAGAATTGTAAATCAATTAAATTCAGTCAAAATAGTGTTTGATGATGAAATTAAAGCTCTATTAATCTTATGCTCTTTACCTAAAAGCTGGCATAGCTTGGTAATGGCAGTCAGTAATACTGCATCTGCTTCAAATATTTTAAAAGTAGATGATGTTGTTAGTGTAATCTTGAATGAATAAATTCGTAGGAAAAGCACAGAGGAAACATCAGGGAACGCTTTAAGTTTTGAGAGCAGGGGAAGGCAAAAAGAGAAGAGCAAGAAAGAGAGATCAATGTCTAAGTCAAAGATGAGAGGTAGATCCAAATTTAGAAATGGCAGGAAGCCACAATGCTAGAATTGTAGAAAGATATGGCACATAAGCAAAGATTGCTGGTCAAAACCTAAAGAAGACAATCAGCATGAAGGTAAAGAAGAAGCAAAAGTTGCAGGTATTGCACAAGATGCTCTTATATTCTCTTTGAATAATAATATAGAATCTTGGGTGTTAAATTCTGGTGCCTATTTTCATGCTACCCCTAATAGAGAATATTTTAGTGACTATGTCCATGGAGATTTTGGAATAGTCTATTAAGGGGATGATGAGCCTTGTAAAATTGTTGGCAAAGGAAAAGTGTAGCTGAAAATGCAGAATGGAAACACATGGGTGTTGAGAGATGTCATGCATGTTCCCAACTTGAAGAAGAATTTGATTTCTGCAAGAAAGTTAGGGGATGAGGGTTGTACAATAACTCTCATAGCTGAATCTTGAAAAGTGACCAAGGGTGCACTTGTATTGGCCAAATGTAAGAGAGTAGGTACTCTCTATTTATGTAATTGTATTACTGATAATTCTCCTTTTGTATTATCTACTTCAGATGTAGATGCAAAGTTGTGACACTCTAGGCTCGGCCACATGAGTGAGAAGGGAATGTCTATTCTTAAGTCAAAAGGTAAGCTTTAAATTTGAAAAGCATAGATCTAGATTTTTGTGAGCACTGTATTTTTGGAAAACAGAAGAGAGTGAATTTTTTTAAGACTGGGTCAACAAAGAAGAAGCACAAATTAGAGCTTGTTCACACAGATGTGTGAGGGCCAGCTCAAGTTGCTTCTATTGGAGGATCACGGTACTATGTTTCTTTCATAGATGATGCTACAAGAAAGGTATGGGCCTATTGTATAAAGAAGAAATTTGATGTTTTTGACACATTTAAGATTTAGAAAGCTATGGTTGATAATGAAATAGATAGAAGATTGAAGTGCCTGAGATCTGACAATGGTGGTGAGTTCTGCAGCTATAAGTTCAACTGGTATTGTTATATGCATGGAATACGTAGGCAAAGGATGGTTCCAAGGACACCTCAGTAAAATGGAGTTGCTAAAAGGATGAACAGAATAGTAATGGAGTGTGCAAGGTGTATGAGATTGCATGCTGGTTTGCCCTTAGAGTTTTGGGCAAAAGCTATGGATACTGTAGTGTACCTAATTAACAGAGGACCCTCTACAGCTCTGGATGGTGGAATTCCAGAAGAGGCATGGACAGGTAAAAATGTAGATCTCTCATTTCTCAAAGTTTTTGGTTGTGAAGCTTTTGTGCACGTTGATAAGGAAAATAGAAAGAAGATAGATGCTAGGTCTATGAGGTGCACTTTTATTGGTTATGGCTCTGGAGATTTTAGATTCAGATTTTGGAATCTAGGAACTAACAAAATTATTAGGATACGTGATGTTGTTTTTAATAAAAAAGTGATGTATAGTGATCAGCTCAAGAAGATGAATCAATCTAGGTAGAGCAATGGAGAATTGGACGAGGTGATGGTCCAAAATGAGCTCACGAGAAAATATAATCACAGATAGGAAAACACAGAGATAGACGTCGATTAGGCAGGAACCGACGTTGGCAATACAGGAACCGATGTCAGTCAGACAATGATCAACGTCGGCCAAGAATGAACCAATGTCGGTCAGAGAGAACTGACGTCGACCAGTTACAGGCCTAGAGGTGACCAAGGTCGGTCACTGTCAGAGAATTTGGGTGGATAGCGTGTTGTGAATGAGTCTCAGGTGCCCATTAGGAGGTCAGAAAGGGTAAGTAAACCTCCAATTCGATATTCCCCTTCATTATTCTATTTATTGCTTATTAATGGTGGAGAACCAGAGAGTTTTTATGAAGTAATACAGGTGGAATCCAAGAATCAGTGAGAGCTAGGCATGAATGAGGAGATTGATTCCTTGAAAGAGAACCAAACATGGGATTTGGTTGAGTTGCCAGTGGGAAAGAAGACACTGAAGAACAGATAGATCTACAGATTGAAAGAAGGTGAGAATGGATAGATGAGATATAAGGCCAGGTTGGTAGTGAAAATATTTGCACATAAACCAGGTATTGATTTTGGTGAGATTTTTTCTCCTGTAGTTAAAATGACTTCTATACAGACTGTATTGTCTTTAGTTGTTATTGAGGATTTGCATCTTGAGCAGCTTGATGTTAAGACAGTGTTTTTTCATAGAGATTTGGATGAAGAAATATATATGGATCAGCCAGAAGGATATGAGGTCAAAGGTAAGGAGAAGCTAGTGTGCAGATTGAAGAAAAGCTTGTATGGCCTCAAGCAAGCTCCTAGACAATGGTATTTGAGATTTGACAGGTTTATGATTGAGCATGGCTACAGTAGGTGTCAATATGACCATTGTGTGTATTTTAAGAGATTGGATAATGGTAGATATATTATTCTATTGTTGTATGTAGATGATATGCTAGTTGTAGGATCACACATGCAAGATATCTCTGAGCTTAAGGTGAAATTAGCTCACATGTTTGCCATGAAGGATTTGGGAGCAGCAAAGAAAATCTTTGGCATGAGCATTAAGAGAGACAAAAAAAATCACAGGTTGATTTTGTCTCAAGAGGATTATGTGAACAAGGTTTGAAACGGTTCAATATGCAGGATGCAAAACCGGTAAGCACACCTTTGGCTGAACATTTTAAATTGAGTAAAGAACAATGTCCTAATTCACATGATGAGGTAGAGTACATGAGTAGAGTTCCATATGCTTCTGCAGTAGGGAGTTTAATGTATGCAATGGTATGTACTAGACCGGATATTGCCCAAGCAGTAGGAGTTGTTAGTAAGTATATAGCCAATCCAGGGAAGGAGCATTGGAAAGCAGTTCAGTGGATCCTTAGATATCTGAGAGGGATCAACAGTAGGCATTTGTGCTATGGAGGTTCAGATACTTCTCTACATGGTTATGTAGATTCAGATATGATAGGTGATTTGGATGGCAGAAGGAGCACCACAGGATATGTTTTCATTGTTGGTGGAACAGTGATTAGTGGGATTTCAAAGTTGCAAAAGGTTGTTGCCTTGTCAACTACAGAAGCAGAATATATTGCAGTCACAGAGGCTAACAAAGAAATGATATGGATGACACGGTTCATGGAAGAGCTAGGAAAGGAGCAAGAGAGTTGCAGATTATAGAGTGATAGTCAGAGTGTAATTCATTTGGCTAAGAATTTAGCCTTTCATTCAAGAACCAAGCATATATAGCTTAGGTACCACTTCATAAGACAGGTATTGGAGGATGGTGAGTTGAAGTTGGAGAAGATCCATATAGATAAGAACCCTGCTGATATGTTAACCAAGCCAATAACAAAGGAGAAGTTGAATCTTCATTCAACTTTTGTAGGTCTTCATGATTGAGTTTGAAGATGGAGGAGCTAGAAGATGTTGCTGTACAGGTACTGGTGCAGCTATTTATCTCCAAGTGGGAGATTGTTGAGGTGTGGAGCTAAAAGCTTCACCAAATGAGCGAGTTTGCATGTTGTAAGATTTACACAGTCATCGGTGTCGGTTAGGAGCGACCGATGTCGGTCATGAGTCGACTAAGAGATGTCGGTGTCGGTCATATTCGGCCGACGTAGATCACAGGCAGATAGGCAGGGATCGATGTCGATCGCCTGTGCGTCTAGAATGTTATTTTCGTGGACAGAACAAAATGTTTGCATATAAGATTAAGTGTTAGTCTTAATTTCGCATCTCTATCTTTAGTAAGACTGTTTTGAGCCCTTGATTAGGAGGTGCATCTAATGGTTGTAATTGTATGCTCATGATCCCTAAAGTTATATAATAAGGATAGATCTTCATAGCTTATTGAATTAGAACAGTACAGAATGTATATGTGTATCAATCCAAGTGTTGGAGTTGATTGTAATTGAGAGAGAGAGCTCTTGAGGGAAAGAGATCTGGAAAGAGATCTGTACATCTGAGAGAGGTGTGGAAGAAAAGAAGTTTCTTCAATTATATTCCTTCTGTAAAGAGTTTAATATAAGTTTTCAGGGTGGTTTCTTGTATCTCTTATTGTTTGCTATTTTTTGATTCTACTTACTTATCATTCTGGTTTAATTCTGTGTTTAGTTGCTTTCATATAGTAATCAACTTTATTGGTTGATCCCCAACAAACAACTGTAGAAGGTGGTACTTCTGGTACCCTATAGCACCGTGTTCCAAGAGTGAAAGTGATCTTTCTAGTTCTTGATTCATATATACCATGTCGATCATACATGAATGGCTGACCAAAGAGTACATCACAAACATCTAGATTGACCACATCACATAAGACCTCATCTTGGAAAGGTTGTATTGCATATGAGAGAAGACATTGGTGGGTAACACGGAGGTTTCTCCCTGGACTCAACCATCTAATACTGTATGGTTTTGGGTGAGGCTTCATAGAAAGATTTAGGCTTTTCACAACATCAATAGATATTAAATTATTTTGACTTCCACTATCAAGAATGAAATGTAGAGGCTTACCTTTCACCCATAACTTAGAGTGAAACAACCTTTCCTTATCATTTAGCATTTTGTCATGTGTCTGTGATGAAGCAACAATGGCTTCAGGATCAGCATCTATAATTTCTTCTTCAACCTCTTTG
The DNA here is from genome assembly GCA_037957365.1 of Torreya grandis. Classification (NCBI taxonomy): domain Eukaryota; kingdom Viridiplantae; phylum Streptophyta; class Pinopsida; order Cupressales; family Taxaceae; genus Torreya; species Torreya grandis. The sequence continues at coordinate 170,368 of JARHVA010003950.1, read as the reverse complement.
ACTGCAGGGTCTGTATGAGGTAGAGTAGAGGATTGTGACGTAGAAAGTAGTGATTTGATAGCTTGACATTCTTCTTTGGAGTGGGTTCCAGATTTGTGATAATCACACCACTTCCCAATCTTTCCTTCCTTTTGCTTCTAATTTTGGCCTCGTGTTTGACCTTCTTTGTCATTTTTCCATTTTGAAGACTGATTCTTTATATTCATTCTTCCATGCTTCTGCTCAATCTTCACTGCGAACTTGTATGCCTCACCGATGGTTTCCAAATTGAAGAGTTCCATTTCTCCCCATATGTACCATTGTAGTCGGCCACGATATTTGAGAACCTTATGTTTCTCACTTTCTTGGATGCCCAATCTCGCAGATAGAGAATGAAAAATGCCAATGTAATCTTGAACAGATTGTTCCTTACCTTGGCGAAGTTGTTTCCACTCTATATACAGATCGTCATATGCTCTAATGGGCTTGATAGGATACAAAACACCGGAAGCATACAGTTGATTACCAAACCAAGCAACTTAATATGCAGAAATTAACCAGAATCAACAAGTAACTAGAATTCAGAATAACACATGATATGAGAGACAATACACAAATTGTATTAATACTTATATAAAAAAGAATACAATAAAGAAGATGCCACTTCTTCTCCACCACCTCTTCAGAGGCTTCCCACACCTCAAGTGAATAGTAATTCTCTTCTCAAAGCTCTCTCTCTCTCAGGTCCCAACACACAACTCAAACACAGAGTTGGTGTTCACCTCCTGTGCTCCACGCACACCACAAGTGCTCCATGCACTCCACAAGTACTCAAAGTACTTCAAGTAGATCTTCCATGAACCTGTAATAACCTGCAATTCAATAGACCATACTTATGGAAGGAACTCCCTTGCCTTCCTCTTTGCTCTATCTGAGTACACACCTGTACTCCAAGTAGATTCTGCCTGATCCTGCTCCCTGTTGTGTTGCTGTCCTATCTGATCTTGCACACCTACAAATCAACCTGGTTCTGCACACCTGTGAACCTTGACCTTGCACACACATACACCTGCAGATCAATGATCTTACTTACCATGTAGATCTCCTATATAGGCCATGCACCTATGACCAAGATCCTACACACTTGAAGAATCCTGTTGACTCTCCAAAACCAGCACCCACCTAGGTACTGCTGTGGAACTAGGAGGAACACCCTTGCTCACCTCACACACAGAAGGAGCTAACTTTGCTCAACTCAAACTAGAACAACTTTTCCAATACAACCATGAGTCTATTATATAGATCTCATCCAAACAATGATTAGACATCTAATTACAATAATTAGATCCGTAGCTCTCAGTCTAAAAATAGCTCTTATCATGCAAACACTTGGTTCGTTAGCTAACTGCCCGTAATAAGCTCGCAGTCGAACCACACAGGCGACTGACGTCGGTCCCTGTCTGCCTAGAGGTGACCGACGTTGGCCGATCCCTGACTGACGTCGGTTGCTTCTCTTCACTATCCTGTTGACGTCGGCTAATCAGACCGACGCCAATTGCTCTGACGCTCAAAAACCTTCAGCAACCCCTCCAATGGCCTTCTCCATGTTTGCATCAGTGAAGCTTTTAGCTCCACAACCTAACAATCTTCCACTTGGAGATAAATAGCTGCACTGTACCTGTACCTGTACTCTGTCTAATCTGTTTCTTGGTTTGTATCCCTCTTCAAGCTCAATCCTGAAGACAACCCACCACACAACCTGTGATGTACCTCCTGTCATCCGAGTACCCTGCCACATCCAATCCTACAAACACATGTAGTGAAGTCCTGACCCTGCATAGCATGAATCCCTGCTGTTGGTCCCTCTCAAATACCTGAGAACCCACTTCCCTGAATTGGCTCCTAACTCTCTGACAGCTCCCACTGCATAGGAATACTCAGGTCTATACCAGACCTCATGTGATTTCGGACACTGTCCCTGTCCAGCCCTTAGTGTGCTCCAGCTCCGCATCCTAAACCTCGCCAACACCTGATTCACATTAGCTCCCACTCGAGATAAAATCAGCCTGTGATCTCCATGTCTCCCATGTTAAAGAAGTTCGCTGCTCCAAACTCCTCATGACATGCCACTGAACTAACCTTACCCTTAGCTCAGCAAAACCCTGTATGTACAATTCTGCTAGCAAAACATACCATCCACATATAGCAATAGAATGATGTCGCGACTCATCATCCACCTGGTAAGACAAACCATAGTAGTTACCCTAACATTGACTAAAGCCATGCTTCGTCTTCCACCTGTCAAAACCTGTACCACTGTCCTGTAGCTCCTCAAGACCATATACCTGGTCTTTCGTCTCACGTATCCATTCTCTCTATTCTTCAACTAAGGTATCCATTCGTCTCTGTGCTTTCATCCAGCTGGCATCTCTACCCAAAACACCTATTTGGTTCTCCTCCAAGGAATCACATCCTCATCCATGCCAAGCTCCCACCTGTTTCCTGGATCCTTCCTGCTCTACAATCAGCAATGAGTATAAAGAAGAGGAACAACAAATTTGAGGGCCTACTTACGTCTTCAGTCCTCCGTATGGGTGTTTGAGACTCCTTGACAGCGTGCTATCCACCCAAAATCCGTTACAGTGATCGACCTCGGCCACCCCACAGTCTGCATCCGACCGACGTCGGTTCCCATGCGTCTGTCCCTGACTACCGACCCTGCCGATGTCGGTGTCCCTTCTACCGACGTCGTTCCTCTTGACCGACATCAGTCTTACCTACTGCCGACGTCGGTCCTCCTGACCGACGTCGATCTTACCCTGCCCGACATCGCCAGCTTTGGTCTGCACATGATCGACATCGGCACCTGTCTGTTCGACACCGGTTCCTCCTGACTGATGCCGGTACTTGTGTTCGCCTGTGAGTGATGATTTTTTACCCGCGAGCTCCTTTGAATCAAAACCCATGTCCAAACTGCCCTGCTCAGAAGTATCCAACACCATCCACTGGTTTCTGTTTGCCATCTACTCTAAGTACACCAAGGCTTTCCAGTTCTTAAGCCTGTCAAATATATCTGTCTTTCGCTTAAGAACATGCATCTCCTTCCTACTCATGTGACCAAGCCTATGAAGCCACGTCTTCGCAACAAAAGAAGAATCAGTAATATAAACAAGTTGATAAAGAGTACCTATTTTCTTACCACCAGCTAATTCAAGTGCATCCACTGTGAGAGTTCTTGTGCATCTCTCATCACCCAATCTTTTTGAAAAAATTAGCCGTATCTCCAAACCTAGGACCTGCATGACCTTCATCAACACCTGTGTGTTGGTCGCCTGCAATTTCAGCTTCACTTCCCCTTTGCCAATTCTTTGGCAAGGCTCACCAGCTCCTCTACCTGGGGCTGCATGGAAAGAGGCAACCGAATCTTTTATCCAAGATTCAACTTTATCCAAGAAACCTCCCAGAGCATCCTGTGCAACAACACCTGCAACATCTGTGTCTTTAGTTCCTTCATGCTGATCAGCTACCAACCAACAATAATCTTTTACCTGCTCTTTCTTTTCATAGGACCGTGAGTAACCATCTGTGCTTTTCAACTCCTCCATTCTTAGCTTACTTTCATCTGCCATTGCTCTACTCCCACTCAATCAGAAACCTCTGAGAGTGACCTATAACCAAATACAAAACCTGCTTCCTACAACCTTAGCTCTGATACCACTTGCTAGGATACAAAACACCGGAAGCATACAGTTGATTACCAAACCAAGCAACTTAATATGCGGAAATTAACCAGAATCAACAAGTAACTAAAATTCAAAATAACACATGATATGAGAGACAATACACAACTTGTATTAATACTTATACAGAAAAGAATACAATAAAGAAGATGCCACTTCTTCTCTACCACCTCTTCAGAGGCTTCCCACACCTCAAGTGAACAGTAATTCTCTCCTCAAAGCTCTCTCTCTCAGAGGTCCCAACACACAACTCAAACATAGAGTTGGTGTTCACCTCCTGTGCTCTACGCACACCACAAGTGCTCCACGCACTCCACAAGTACTCAAAGTACTTCAAGTAGATCTCCCATGAACCTGCAATAACCTGCAACTCAACAGACCATACTTATGGAAGGAACTCCCTTACCTTCCTCTTTGCTCTATCCGAGTACACACCTGTACTCCAAGTAGATCCTTCCTGATCCTGCTCTCTATTGTGTTGCTGTCCTATCTGATCTTGCACACCTGCAAATTAACCTGGTTTTGCACACCTGTGAACCTTGACCTTGCACACACATACACCTGTAGATCAACAATCTTACTTACCATGTAGATATCCTATATAGGCCATGCACCTGTGACCAAGATCCTACACACTTGAAGAATCCTACTGACTCTCCAAAACCAGCACCCACCTAGGTACTGCTGTGGAACTAGGAGGAACACCCTTGCTCACCTCACACACAGAAGGAGCTAACTTTGCTCAACTCAAACTAGAACAACTTTTCCAATACAACCATGAGTCTATTATATAGATCTCATCCAAACAATGATTAGACATCTAATTATAATAATTAGATCCACAGCTCTCAGTCTAAAAATAGCTCTCATCATGCAAACACTTGGTTCGTTAGCTAACTGCCCATAATAAGCTCGCAATCGAACCACACAGGTGACCGACATCGGTCCCTGTCTGCCTGGAGGTGACCGACGCCGACCGATCCCTGACCGACGTCGATTGCTTCTCTTCACTATTCTACCGACGTCGGCTGATCAGACCGACGCCGGTTGCTCTGACGCTCAGCAACCTTCAGCAACCCCTCCAATGGCCTTCTCCATGTCTGCATCAGTGAAGCTTTTAGCTCCACAACCTAATAGGGTAGTATTCTTCTTTCACCGCTTCCACAAAATTATCCTAGGTAGGTTCCACCTCAAGGCTAATGTCATCTATACTAAACCTCTTTTTTTACACTTCCCACTAGTTTTTCACAGGCAATGTTGATTTCAAAAGAGCAAAAGTAATCTTATCTCCATCAGTGAACTTATTTACAGAGAAGTAGGAAGACAATTGATCCAACCAATTTTCTACTGCATCAGCATTGATTTTGCCTTCAAATGTAGGAATATGAAAATTTACCTAGACCTTGAAGGGTATTGGAGCACTAAAAGGAAGTTCCCTAGTTGAGGAGCTAGGAAGTGGAGCCACAAAGCCAAGATTTCCCATCCAAAGTGTTTGAAGAATTTAGGCAAACTATTGTAGCATCTGTGCTTGTTGCCGTTGGAGGGCTTCATTCACCATTTCCTTGAAAGGATCAGATGTCTCAGTGTCATCTGCCATTTGAAGTCATTTGGAGTAAACAAGTGGAAAATTTGGAAGCTCTGTTGTTTCCCACACAAGCTTCTTGTAGCCTGACCTCATCCTTGGGATCATACACTCTCAAGACAAACCACTCTGATACCAATAGAAGACTAGCCATCACACCAAAAGCTCTAGAGTGATCTGGGTCCTCTTCCAGATCCCTATATGGCTAGCCACGAAGCACCCGAGGTGATTCCTGATTAGACACATGGCATGCGATGATCACCTTAGTAGGGAGACGTATCCCTGAGAAGGGATGTGGATCATGCCCACCAGCTTCCATGGGTCTCGACCTCGAGACCTAGCTCTGACACCAATAGAAGACTGACCGTCACACCAAAAGCTTTGAAGTGATTTGGGTCCTTTTTCAGACCACTATATGGCTAGTCTGAGGACACCTGAGGTGATTCCCAGTCAGAACATGTTGTAGGTAGTTTGGTGATCAGAAGGCACGGAGACGCGTCTTGCATTAGTGTAGATCAGGCCCACCAGCTTTCGCAGGACTCGACCTCGAGACCTAGCTCTGATACCAATAATCCAAAAATCAAAAATCTTTGGTTGAAATATAATTTAGAAATAAGAACAACATAATTCAAATAATGCTATCTTTGAAAAGAGATGTTTTATTTATCTAAATTGCAGACCCAAACATATGCTTATCTCTGAGAAGAGATGTCTGATTTCCATTTCAGGTTACATCTTCATTTATACATGTTTTGAAGGTGTGGGGAGGATATGGAAGGTCACCAATCTCGAGGGAGATGAATTGGTTAGACTTCCATGATTTACAATAATACAAAATTCGAGGACTTACTATTTTTAGAAACTTACTATTTTTAGACTGCACTACTAAAATTGAAATTTAGGATACTTATATTGGGGTTTAGGGGGTCAAACTTCATCAAGAAAAGCTCAATTCCATCTCATGATGTTCCCCTCATTATTAGATTTCCAACGGTTCAAATGATGAGTCAATTGGAGCTATGGTGCAAAAGTTATGGCTCCCAAAAGTTCCGCCATCAAATGGGGTGGACTCATCACCCGAATTGTCATCTAAATTATTGTCTAGATCATTCCTCCCCCCTTGAGAAACAATGGTCCCCATTGCATCAAGATTTTTCATCAAGTGTGGTAGTTTTGCTTCGATTTGATTCCCATTGCATACCCGATTGTTCACCATTTCTGTCTGACCATCAGTCTATGGATGGAAGGTTGTGAACTTCTTCAACTCAATATTTATTTGCTTCTATTGTTGTGTTGTTTGTGTAGTCAGGGTTGTAACATCAGCCCTTTTGGATTCCTGTGGCTAGACCACCATGAGAATAAATTTCTTGGCACTAATCAGAGAGACAGCTGTAGATGGTGGTACTTCTGGTACCCTGTAGCGTCGTGTTCCAAGAGTGAGAGTGATCCTTCTAGTTCTTGATTCATATATACCATGTCGATCATACATGAATGGATAACCAAAGAGTACAACACAAACATCTAGATTGACCACATCACATAAGACCTCATCTTGTAAAGGTTGTATTGCATATGAGAGAAGACATTGGTGGGTAACATAGAGGTTTCTCCCTGGACTCAACCATCCAATACTGTATGGTTTTGGGTGAGGCTTCATAGATAGATTTAGGCATTTCACAATATCAGCAGATATTAAATTCTTTTGACTTCCACTATCAAGAATGAAATGTAGAGGCTTACCTTTCACCCATAACTTAGAGTGAAACAACCTTTCCTTGTCATCTAGCATCTTGTCATGTGTCTGCGATGAAGCAACAATGGCTTCAAGATCAGCATCTATAATTTCTTCTTCAACCTCTTCGACTGTAGGGTCTGTATGAGGTAGAGCAGAGGATTGTGACTTAGAAAGTAGTGATTTGATAGCTCGACATTATTCTTTGGAGTGAGTTCTATATTTGTGATAATCACACCACTTCCCAATATTTCCTTCCTTTTGCTTCTAATTTTGGCCTCGTGTTTGACCTTCTTTGTCACTTTTCCATTTCGAAGACTGATTATTTATATTCATTCTTCCATGCTTCTGCTCACTCTTCACTGCGAACTTGTATGCCTCACCAATGGTTTCCAAATTGAAGAGTTCCATTTCTCCCCATATGTACCATTGTAATCCGCCATGATATTTGAGAACCTTATGTTTCTCATTTTCTTGGATGCCCAATCTCGCAGATAGAGAATGAAAAATGTCAGTGTAATCTTGAACAGATTGTTCCTTACCTTGGCGAAGTTGTTTCCACTCTATATACAGATCGTCATATGCTCCAATGGGGTAGTATTCTTCTTTCACCACTTCCACAAAATTATCCCAAGTAGGTTCCTCCTCAAGGCCAATGTCATCTATACTGAACCTCTTTTTGTACACTTCCCACTAGTTTTTCACAGGCAATGTTGATCTCAAAAGAGCAAAAGTAATCTTTTCTCCATCGGTGAACTTATTTATAGAGTAGGAAGACAATTGATCCAACCAATTTTCTACTGCATCGGCATTGATTTTGCCTTCAAATATAGGAATATCAAAATTTACTTGGACCTTGAAGGGTGTTGGGGCACTGAAAGGATGTTCCCTGGTTGAGGAGCCAGGAAGTGGAGCCACAGAGCCAAGATTTCCCATCGAAAGTGTTTGAAAAATTTGGGCAAAATGTTGTAGCATCTGCACTTGTTGCCATTGGAGGGCTTCATTCACCATTTCCTTGAAAGGATTAGATGTCTTAGTGTCATCTGCCATTTAAAGTCATTTGGAGCGAATAGGTGGAAAATTTGGAAGCTCTATTATTTCCCACCCAAGCTTCTTGTAGCCTGATCTCATCCTTGGGATCATACACTCTCAAGACAAACTGCTTTGATACCAATAGAAGACTGGCCGTCACACCAAAAGCTCTAGAGTGATCTGGGTCCTCTTCGAAATCCCTATATGGCCAGCCACGAAGCACCCAAGGTGATTCCCAATCAAACACGTGGCGTGTGATGATCACCTTAGTGGGGAGACATATCCCTGAGAATGGATGTGGATCATGCCCACCAGCTTTCGTGGGTCTCGACCTCGAGACATAGCTCTGATACCAATAGAAGACTGGCTATCATGCCAAAAGCTTCAGAGTGATTTGGGTCCTCTTCCAGACCACTATATGGCCAATTTAAGGACACTTGAGGTGATTCCCAGTCAGAACACGTGGTAGGTAGTCCGGTGATCAGAAGGCACAGAGACACGTCGTGCATCAGTGTGGATTAGGCCCACCAGCTTTCGCGAGACTTGACCTCGAGACCTAGCTCTGATACCAATAATCTAAAACTCAAAAATCTTTAGTTGAAATATAATTTAGAAATAAGAACAACACAATTCAAATAATGCTATCTCTGAAAAGAGATGTTTTATTTATCAAAATTATAGACCCAAACATATGCTTATCTTTGAGAAGAGATGTCTAATTTCCATTTTGGGTTACATCTTCATTTATATATGTTTTGAAGGTGTGGGGAGGATATGGAAGGTCACCAATCTTGAGGGAGATGAATTGGTTTGACTTCCATGATTTACAATAATACAAAATTCAGGGACTTACTATTTTTATATTGCACTACTAAAATTGAAATTTAGGATACTTCTATTGGGTTTTAGGGGATCAAAATTCATCGAGAAAAGTTCAATTCCATCTCATTATGTTCCCCTCATTATTAGCTTTCCAATGGTTCAAACGATGAGTCAATTGGAGCTATGGTGCAAAAGTTATGGCTCCCAAAAGTTTTGCCATCAAATGGGGTGGACTCATCACCCAAATTATCATATGAATTGTTGTCCAAATCAAAAATAATCTCTTCCCTTCTTGAAATTTGTTCTGAGCTTTCAAATTTCTCATTTTCCAAGCTTTTTCAGTCAAGATTTTAACAGGTTCAAGGTTTAATGTCGTCGGCAAGCTTCAAAGAGTCAAGCGCTTTGTCAAAATTCATCGAGTTCAACCACTTCACGGTTCAATGATTCAAAAGAGTTTCCAAAAGGAAAAAGCCCAAGAGTGAAAGCTGAGAAGTGTCATTTGCTAGGACACATTATAATTTGTTTCTAAAAGTAGTGGAATGCACCATGTGTCCCTTAAAAAATCTTGACAGAAGCTGACAAGTGTCAATGGCTGCAATTTCTTTCTTTGGTTTTGTTATTGAGCAAGGACTGTGGTGGGCCCTAGGTGAGTTGCTAAAATGAGCAGAAGCTGCCAAGTGTCATCTATCGAGACCCATTACAACTTGTTTCTTAAAAGTAGTAGAATGTGGCATGTGTCCCGTTATAACTCAGTGTAGTGTGACAAGTGTCTGTATTCACGTGAATCCAAATGAGTCCTGAATGTTTCCACAGTGTTTCTAAAGCTCAGCAGAAGCTGCCATATGTCATCTTCCACAGGACTCTCAAAAGGCATCTAATGCTTCTATAAGCTAAGTAGATGCTGCCAAGTATCCTCACCTATTTCACAATAGAGAATGCCACGTGTCACTTGTTAAGATCAGCAAAAAGTGACCAAAGCAAGTGGAAAAGACATGAAGGAATTGCTAAGGAGGATGATGGGCCCACAACCATCAAATTTAGGACAACCAATTAGCCGTTAGATTTCAAATGATGATAGACTTAAAGATGTCAAATTTGTGGCAGCAAAGTGTCTATTGATCTTTGTAGGCTTAAACACAAACTTGGAGGCATTCAAATACCTTCAGCCCGAAAGGAAGAACCACCGAGAGGAGGAACCAAAAAAACCAAAAAGGGTAAAAGATAGCTCAAGGGCTCAAATCACAGCAATAAAGGGGAAAGGCCAAAATATCTATGCAGTAGTTATTCCAGTAGGTGGAACAGTCTACAAAGTAGATTTTTGAGCCCTTAAACATTAATGACACGACATGTTTGTCTCCCTTGGAGTAAAGACAAGATGGACAGCTGCATAGATACCAGATGATCGAGACCCAAGAGAAGACATTTGAGATGAAATGACATGCCATAGCTAAGGTAGCCACCTTATTCTAGCATGGCCCCTCTGATAGAATTGAAAATGCATTCAAGGTATTGAATGCATAGCATGAACCATTCCATGAAACAAAACACCAAGTCTTTCTTGGCTACTATATATGGTATTTTCTTGTGTAATTTTAAAAGAGATTTTTTTGATCACAGAAGCAAGACTCTACCTAAATTGAAAGGCAAATACTAAGACTTTGAGCTTAGATTGTTGTTTATATTATTTTATCTGAATGAGAAACCAAGTTATTTGCAGACTTTGTGCTATTATAGTTTGTGCCATTTTAAGAGATTGTTCTTATGTCTGTCTTCTAGATGTATTCTTGTTTATTTAATCTAAAAAGAAGAATGAGTGGAAGTGATAAGGAAGATCTCCTAAAGTTAGTTACTTTTAGACTTTGTGATGTTATAGTTGTCTTCAATGTGTGTTTTTAGTTTCTATCTGTGTCAAGGATTTTGGGATGACTTTGTGCCCCCATTATCCTTTATATTTCACTCTTTGGGCAGTTGAGGTGGAAACTTTGTGTTCCATTTCATCCTATTGGTTACTACCCTTTGTTGCTAGTTTCTTGTCACTACCTGAAAGAACTCTTGCTATTTGCTGCAAGACCACTTCTGAAAGAAGAGAAGTGCCTTTGGTGTCTTCACCAGGATTTCTCTTTTATTTGTCAGCATCATCTCTGAAAGAAGAGAGATGGATGGTGTTGCCCTACCCCTGAGTGTTATTTTATACTTATATGTATATTATATAGCTCCTCATATTTAATAGGGAACCTCCCCTTGATGAGAGGAGAGATTTGTCCCCTTTGGATGTGGTAAACCTACAACTTTGGATGACCAATCTCCCTTGATGTGGTTGATCAGACCTATTTTTCTGATCAGTTAGTTGGTTGACAAAATATTCAACCAACAATCTTTTTGGTGACTCTACTGGGGAAGGACAAGCAGTTTGAAGCCTCAAGCTTCAAGCTAAAGTAAGACCAGTCCTTTTCTATTTTTGTTTCACAATCTAGCAACTCCATGCTATACTAGAAGCCAGAGAGTTCAAGGTGTTGTTGACCCTGTCTTTGAGTTGGTGTAACAAGGAGAATTCAACTTATTCCCTCCCCAACTTCAAGCTTAATGATCCTAGAGTTTTCCTCCTACCCGTACCAGGTCACCAACCCAAGGTAGAGCTACTTTTTTTGCTATCACTAGAGCTTTACTTATACATACTCCATCTAGAGTTGTTATCACTACTTTCTATAATCCCATCATGGCAGTTCAAGGCCCTTAGGGTAACTCATTCGGTCCCTTAAATCTCACTCCACCTCTACATGAACTTCTACGCAGCTCAAGGAAGAATTTCTCTAAATTCTTTGGTGATGGGAGAGTTCACCCTGATGAACACATTGTAGCCTTCAACATAGCCTGTGGTGTGATAGGCATAGAATTTGAGGACGTGGTAGTCAGACTCTTTATAGAAACACTGCAAGGTGCTACTGCAGACTGGTTCTACCATCTGCAAGCTTGATCAGTGATTGATTGGGACACACCCAAAGCCAAATTTGAAGCCAAGTTCAAGCCTGCAGAAGATGTACATGCCCTACTAGCCTAGTTCACACAGATGAAGAAGGAACCTCATGAACCTATGAGGGATGTCATAGCAAAGATTGACAAGCTGAAGAATAAAATTCTTGTAATTGCCCAGTCGACACCTGAAAACCTCAAATGCTTCTTCATCAACTCACAACTGCCTGAAGTGAGTTTTCTACTAAGACGTGCTGGCCACATAGACCTTGAGGCTGCTTAAAACTTGGCTACTAAGGTAAAATATGACCTTATCTTGGCAGAAAAGATAAGGAGAGACCCAAATAGAGATAAATCTTCTTCTTCCTCTGAATACTCACCTTCATCCACCACTGATCCAATGGTGCAAAAGCTAGCAAATGATTTGTTGGCCCTCAAAAAACAAATGGCACAAGGAATGTCGTCTGCTCCTCCATATAGAGATGCACCAAGGAGGACATTCCCTAATTAGTCATATCAAGGTAATGCTGCCAGGAACCAAGGGCAAGCAAATCATCTCCCTCCCCCTCAGAGGAATAACCTTGCCATTGAAGCACCTCCAACCAACTCATTGATTGGATATTTTGAAGCTAAATCAGATTTCTCCTTCCAATTTGAGCTGAATCTAGAAGATGACGCTAATCTCTTCACTGAAGAAGAAGAAGAATTAGCTGGCGACTCCAACATTGGTTTCCTAAATTATCAGGATGAACCTAGAAGTGAAGGTAAAGTAGCTGAAGGATCATATGTTATTTTCACACGGTCTAAGAATCAATCAGCCCAATAAGCTGATAAAGAGAAGATAGAGCAGCGACCTCAACTAGCAATTTTGATTGCCAAGCAGGGAACCACTCTGCCTTTCCAGCCAATGGACCTGGTGACTGCTAAAAAGGTGAGTCCCTCAATTGCGCCTTCACCTCCATTTTTGAATTCATAGACCAATCCTTCCCCTTCTAAAACCCAAAAGGATGAGCTCCCATCCTCTATTCCTAGTCCATTTCAAGAATTTGACATTATCGATCATATAAAGAAAACCAAAATTTAAATGTCTAAATTTGAATTTATACAGTCTAATCCTGAGCAATTGGACAAGTTGGTTCAATGTGTGAAGAACCAAACCATCCCTGTAAGACAAGAAGCTAAGAAGGTAACTCATGATCCCTCAAGGAACATGTTTATCCCAAACAACCTTGTCATTACCCCTCCTACTGCCCCTGGAAAAATAGAGCCTTTCTATGTTTCCCTGTTGATAAACGGTCACAAGCTGAGCAATTACATCATTGATTCTGGAGCTTCAGACAATGTCATGCCTGCCAAAGTGGCATAATCCCTTGGTCTCATATTGACCAAGATATTTGAGAGATGTTTCTCCATGGAGAATAAACAATTACCCTTGCTAGGACAAATCAAGGATGCCCAATTTGCATTGCAACATTCCCAAACATAAGAATCAAGATGACTGTCCTGGTGGCCGATGTTCTGGCATCATATGGCATCCTTCTTGGGTGAAATTTCTATAAGGACATTGGAGGTGAATTGGGCATGGAGCTATCTGAAGCAAGGATTCCAGTCAAGGGTGTTATGAAAAGATTGCTCCCTAAAAAGGAAGTAAAATATGTGGTCACCCAATCATCAACACTTGAAGTTCAAATTCTGTTTGAGTCTTCAGGCATGGATAACTACTTTCTATCCAAAGAAGAAGTTCATGAAGTGTCTATTGAAGCTCTTGAAGGTGTCAACCTAAAAATACATTCAACTAGAACAACAGAAGAATTGGTAGAGTGTAATGCAAGTATGGAAGGATCTCCCCCTCTAAATGAAGAAGAATCTAAAGAAGAATCAGTATCAAATGAGATATGGATTCTAGAATTTGATGGTAGTTGCTCCTCTACCGATTCAAAAACTGAGATTGTGCTGATATCTCCTCAAGGAGATATTTTTCCTTCATCATACAAGTTGTAGTTTAGTAACACCAACAACACAGCTGAGTATGAATCTCTGTTGCTTGGATTGAAGGCTACCAGGGACAAAGACATCAAACTCCTTCATGTTAAAGGAGATGCTGAATTGGTGGTTTGTCAAGTGAGAAACCTGTATCAAACCAAGAATGAGATATTATGCCATTACCACAATTTGGTCTGGGATTAGATTAAAAAATTTTATGCCTTCAACATCTCTGCCATACCCAGGGGATTCAACGACAGAGCTGATGCACTGGCTGTTTTAGCAACTCTCTTAGTTCCTCACCCAAATTTCAAAGGAGACAAGTACACTATTAAGCTGGTCACTTGAACCCATTAGAGTAATACAATCCTCATAATTTGCCATGTTTTATTCGTCTATTAACCAAAAATGCCTATGAATAGTAGAATTTGGTTGAGCACCATGACACATGTTCTCATTACACCATTCAACCATAGTTTTTGCATTTATCAAATGAACACCCTCTTCAAATTTTACATCTTCCTTTGCAATAAATTTTTTTACACATGCTCCATCACCATCATGCTCCCCTTTTCCATGGGCAACCTCAGTGAAACTCCAAATGTATTTTATACCAGTGGTAATGTGCATCCTGCTCAACCAATAAAACATCTATTCATTGACCAAATGTAATGTCACTTTGACTCAACTATTCATAGAAATTCTAAAAAAAACCTTGCACATACTCTGAACAATGCGATCGGTCATCACTAATATATAAATGGTACTCCCTTAATATTTTACATTGTTACTATGTACTATTAGGTGCATGCATGAATACTATATGCATAAATATGATAACTTATGATGATTTGTAATACTACGATTAAACTTCCATTTGGGGTTTGAATGTGTAATTTTTATCACATTCAACTACTAAAATAATTAAACCAAGTAGGAATGCATCTTTGCTTATCTTGAAATGTTCATCCAACCATCTAGCCCTATGTGCGTGCTTTACATACTCATAAATATTTTTTCCTTAAATTTGACCAAAAATTTGGAAACATGTATCTTTTTTGTAACAAGATCACACCCTTTACATTATTTACCATATTTTTCTTGATAAGTCACTGATTTATATTTGCTTAAACCAACTAATTCATGTCCAATTGCATTTATAATATCCTCATGGATACATTTTTTCAATTTTGGCAATCTACCACAAATGCTATAATTTTCATTTAAAGATGATTTGTTATAAAATAATTATCCATCTGATCTTTTGCAAAAGATAGTTGGAATAAATTCCCTAGCTAATTTTGGTGGAAATTCAATGCCACACTCCTAAAATATGTTGTTAGTATGCAAATTATAATGAATAAGAAAAAAAACATCATAATGCATTGAAAATTCAACATGTTGCCTACAACAAGAAGTGGTGCGTGTGTGATTTATTTTTACATAAAAAGGTTTGTCCATCTCAAAATATTTTTATTTGTGGATGTTTTTCCAAAAAATTAAAGTAAAATTATGTTTGAGTCATATCCAATAAATATTTTAGATGCAGTTCATGGTTATGAGAACCAACTCTTCTTTTCACTACATCTCTTGCATTGGGTGAAACTCTTGTATTATCTTTCCAAAATTGAGTAACTCTTTGAGAGTATCAAATATAGCCTTGTCATTTCATAGAAGTCTACTAGAGAATGCCCAAAGCTCATTGGTATTAAGTTTATCAAGTCTTTCACATCTTTCAATTGCTTTTATTAATGTTTTTTTTGTTTATATTCAGTGTTTGGCTTGTTTTTAAAACCATTCATTTTCCCCCTATTTGGTCACTTACTGCACAAGTTATAAGTATACATCAGGTAACATTACAATCTTGGGTGCATGATTTTGGGCCTACAGTATGATATGCATCATGTAGATTTTCAATAATTTCATTTTTTTCATCATCCATGTTAGATATTCTTAGTCCTAATATGTATATTATAAGTCTCATCTTAATCAATTTTATCAATGAAATAAATAATTGACATCTTTGACTATCATAATCCAAATTATGAAAGAAACTATCCCAACTTTATTAAGTCAGTATTATTGAATGGCGGTCAAACATTTTGTTATGCATTGGTTCTAAAATATTTTCATTGACTTCAATTAAGTACTTGTCTTTTCTATGCACAATTCTTGGAGGTGTTGTTAATGGTGGAATTTGTTGAGAGGGTGTTTCAAAATCATTATGACTTTCATTATTTAGAGATGGGATGACATTTTATTCACTATTTCTTTCTTCATTATCTATTTCCATGAAATTTTCTTGATTATTAATTTCATCATTATTTGTTTCCATCAAATTTTATTCTTTCATGGGTGGTGAAGCATCACACATAGACTCATCATCAACAAAATAAAAAACTTGGAACTTTGAATGTAAACTTCTAACATTATCTAATTCATTATTGTTAATTTCATTATTATTCATTTTATTATGGTCAAATTCATCATTATTCAATTCATTATGGTCAATTTCATCATTGTTTAATTCATAATAATCAATTGGCTCATTATCTATGGCATTTGGTTCATCAAAATTAGGGTTTGTACCTTATTTATCATGAAGTTTTTGCATTTGTATCTTGTGTTTCTCTCTCAAATCTTCTAATTCCTCTAGTGTTTTGTTCTTCAACATCTTCCTCTTCCTCAAACATGATCCATTACCCATCAAGAATAATTGACAACTTTTCAAAGGTAGGGTCAAAAGTACATAGGTCCCATGGGTCCCATAGAGAATGTTTGTGGGGACATAATTATCGATTTGGGTTAAAAATAGATGTTGAAAACTGAACTTAGTCTATGTTAATAATAATGTGATTATGTTATTATTAATACTAGGCTCTACTTGAACATAGACATTAAGAACCAAGTTTTGTCTATAATAAGAATAATATGATCACATTATTAAATAACATGATCACATTATTCTTAATACTTAATTGGGGTTAGCATAGACATTGGGAAGCAATTTTTATCTATATTAAGAATAACATGATCATGTTATTTAATAATGCGATCATGTTATTTAATAATGAGATTATGTTATTTAATAACACAATCACATTATACCTAATATAGATTAGGGATTAAGGCATTAATGCATAGTATTTAGGGATTAGGGAATAGGGATTATAATTTATGTTTTAGGGTTTAGGGATTAGGATATGCAGGGTTTAGGTTTAAGGGTGTATATAAGGTGTAATCATTCTATGCCATGTGAACCTAATTCTTACTACAAAGTATGTAATTAGGAATAAATTAATTAGTAAATAAGGAAAGTTTGTGGTTTACAATTTAGGGTATAATGTTTAGGGTTTATGGTTTAAGGCTTAGGTTTAGGGTACATAGGGTCAATAACAAAGATAATTCTTAGTCAAAATGATGTTAATTTGGGCTAAAATGATTGGTTTAGGGTTTATAAAGTTTATATTTATGGTTTAGAGTTTAGGCATTATGAAATTTAAGGATTAGGGCTTAGGGTATAGGTTTTAATGTATATAAAGTATAATCATGAAGGCAATTGGGAAAAATTTGATCTTTGAACCTAGATATGTGAGTAAAGAATGTGATTTTGGGCTAAATTAGCCCCCACATCATCACAAATTGAGTCAATTCAGTCAATTATGGTTTAATGAGTGATGTAATTTTGACCAAGTTCATCCCTGTGAACTTAATTCTTACTATATATAAAGGATGTTAATTAGGGCTAAATTTATTGGTTTAGGGTTTAGGGTCTAGAATTTAGAGGGTTTGGGGTTTAGGGCTTATGGATTAGGGTTTAAGGTAAATGTTATAGGGTTTAGAGTTTAAGTTAAGTGGTATAGGGTTTAGGGTTTAATATATCAGATATAGGGTCTAATTACTAAGGTAATTGAAGAACATTTGAGCTGCTTATTCACCTATCTATGATAATTACCATCATGTTTGCGTTTTTGATAAAAGTAGGGTCAGTTAAGCCATACATGTTGCATACATTTTACAATCAATTGAGTCATAAATTTGGTTTAGGGGCTCAATTTTGCCCCAAATCATATCTTGCTCTTGAATGGGTTCAAATTGGCCTTAAATGCCTCCCTCGATTAAATGAATCAACTATTTGATTAATTATATATGACATGACATTAGGGGTAATTTCATTCCAAATCACATCATATATGATTTGATATAGGTTCATGTGGCTCATTTTGACCCTAGTTACCTCCATAATTGAACTAGTCGACATTTGCATTCATTAGCTAATGACTTCAAGTTTATTGAGCTCAAAACACATTCTATACATGTAGAACTTGCATATAAGTTACTAGTGTTTTTTTGCTTCAATCGAGCTAATGAAATTTAAGTTGATCAACCCTAAAATCACATTTTATATTCATGTGATTAGGTTGAAGGGGCTTAAAATAACCCCAATTTACTTTAGATGCATAACTAAATTGATATTCCAAAGGCTAAGTTTTGGTCATAGGTTTAAAAAATGCATTTTATGACATCTCATGATAAAATCATTTATATCATAAGGCATGTATGTTTTCAGCATGTAGTGGGAATTAGGGCATAGAGCTTAAAATTTATGTTTTAAGATTAGGGATTAGGGCACAAGGTTTAGGTTTAAGGGTGTATATAATATTTAATCACTCCATGCCATGTGAACCTCATTATTTAAACATAGGATGTTAATTAGGAATAAATTGACTGGTAAATAGGGAAAGTTTATGGTTTATAATTTAGGGTACAATGTTTAGGGTTTATAGTTTAGGGCTTAGGTTTTAATGTATATATGGTTTAGGGTACATAAGGTCAATCACAAAGATAATTGAGGAAAATTTGAATCACTTGGACCCATTTGTGACTATAGAATGTGTTTTTGTGTTGTCATTATACCCCATATTATCATGCAGATTGAGTGAATTAATCAAATGGGATAATCAATCATGTGATTTAGGCCAAACTGAGCCTTGTGAAATTAATTATTGGTCTAAATGCTGTTAATTTGGGTGAAAATGATTGGTTTAGGGTTTAAAGAGTTTATATTTATGGTTTAGAGTTTAGGGATTAGGGCTTAAGGTATATATTTTAGGGTATATAAGGTACAATCATGATGGTGATTGGGGAAAAATTGAGCTCCTTGAACCTAGATTTGTGAGTAAAGAATGTGATTTTGGGCTCAATTAGCCCCCACATCATCATAGATTGAGCCAATTAAGTCAATTATGGTAATGAGTGATGCAATTTTGACCAAGTTCATCCATGTGAACCTAATTCTTAATATATATAAAGGATGTTAACTGGGGCTAAATTTATTTGTTTAGGGTCTACAATTTACAGGGTTTGGGGTTTAGGGCTTATGGATTAGGGTTTAAGGTAAATGGTATAAGGTTTAGGGTTTAAGTTAAATGGTACAGGGTTTAGGGTTTAAGATATCAAATATAGGGTCCAATCACTAAGGTAATTGAAGAAAAATTGGGCTGCCTATTCACCTATTTATAAAAATTACCTTTATATTTGCATTTTTGATAAAAGTAGGGTGAGTTAATCCATACATGTTATAAACTCAATTGAGCCATAAATTTGGTTTAGGGGCTCAATTTTTCTCAAATCATGCCCCTAATTTCACAAATTAACTAATTGGATCAATTCATGATAGAATCAAACTTAATTTTACCCCAAATCATATCTTGCTCCTAAAGGGGTTCAAATTGGCCTCAAATGCCTCCTCGATTAAATGAATCAACTCTTTAGTTAATTATATATGACATGACATTAGGGTTACTTTCAATACAAATCACATTGAATATATAATTTAAAATATGTTCATTGACTCATTTCGACCCTAATTACATCCACAATTGAACTAATCAACTTATGCATTCAGTAGCTGATTAATTCAAGTTCATTGAGCTCAAAACCACAATCTATACATGTGGAACTTGCATATAAGTAAATAATTTTTCTTTTCTTCAATCAAGTCAATGAAATTGGAGCTGATCAACCCAAAAATCACAATTTATATTCATGTAATTAGGTTGAAGGGGCTCAAAATAACCCTAATAAACTTTAGATGCATAGCTAGATTGGTACTCCAAAGGCTAAGTTTTGGCCATAGGTTTAAAAAATGCATTTTATGACATCTCATGATAAAATCAGTTATATCATAGGCATGTATAATGAGTCACACCTTAAAACCAAGTACTAATAAGTAGTCAAGTCAACATATTAAAATACCCATAATTTTTTGAAGTCTAATGTGATACCACGACACCTTAGTTTGCTATCTAAGGTTAGGGACCTTTCCCATATCTCATGAAATAACACCACTAGTAGGAATCTCAAGAATAGATAAGATCATATATAAAATTTGAGGTAAATATCAAATTTGGGTTTTTGGATGTTATGAATATATAACGTGATCACATTAGTAACATGATCACATTATCAACTAACGAGATCATTTAACTAACATGGTTAATAATGTGATCATGTTAATAATGCAAGTGTGTTATTAATGTGATCACACTATTTGAATTTGAATTTAAAAACTGTGCCTTTTGGCTTAGGAATGGCTTGGATTCCTGAGCCAAAGGCTTGGACCTATTAATCTATAATCGAGTCTGAGACTTCTGATAAAAAATAACAAAATTCAACTTTGATCACCAAATACACTATGAATTACAATGGTAAATTTCAAAAACTTAATACTATTGTGATGAACACACTCTCCTCTTTCCAAAAATATGTTTTTTATAGTTTTTTGACTAATTTAAGGTTTCAAACTATGTTGATTTCTTACTATACCTTTTTTATGCCACTACATGTTGCAAATATACATGTCTATACATGTTCAGGTAATTTGTTTTTCATTGATCCAAGTGTAAAAAATGTTATATGGTCAGAAACTAGGCCTAATTATACACACATTAAAAAAAAACTTATTTTCATTTTTTTGAGGTAGTTAGGCATGTTGCATAGGTGACTATCCATGTTTTTGTTAGTTTTCTAGATCTATTTACTTACAAAATTCATAAATAAAGAGTATTCATTGAAAAAATATAAAAAAACATAGGTCACAAACTAGAATATCTTATCTAATTTTTCCCCAAAGGGTTTCAAATAATATTAAATGCTACTCAATAAATGGTGCATTGCATGGCCATCTATCTACTATGTTTTATTAAAAAAATATGAGTTCCTCTTCAAATTTTATATGTTTGACCTAGTTATGCTTAACCATTTTTTTGAAAAAAAAGTGATTTGTAAACTAGACTCAAAATGATACATTTCATGTTCTTTCACCATCCTTAAATTTGGAGTGTATATATCTTAAATCATCTACAAAAGTTCAGATTTCTAAAATTTTAGGAAAATCATGTCCACGGGTAGGCCACCTTTTGTCCCCCAACTTTGTACACTTCCTCAGGTCTGACCTTCCCAATTTTCTATTAGTCACCTATAGAAATTTCATAGTTTGTGTCTAAACTAATCATTATTATACTCATATTATCTCTATATCATTAGATCAACATCTATACCTTTCAAATGATTCGATCATACTCAAACACTTATAAAATTCAAGATATGTCCAACCCTAACGGACCTATCCATGTGCCAAGTAATAGTTCTTTTTCAAGTTTAAATTATATTTATGGGTCAGCTCATATGATTTTCATGTCAATTTCATGATAATTACCTAAAGAGTCTCATATAAGTACACAATAGGTATAAGCCTATTTCATTGTTTATCATCATCTAGCATTGTAAAGCAAACACTAAGCAAGCCTATTCTAACACTTGCACATTTGAATGGATTTCCCTAAACTTCCCAATTCATAAATCAATGATGAAGAGTAGGCCCTAACCAAGTATAAATCACTTCAGCCAAGCCAAGTTTTTCTTTTCCAAGTGTCAAAAACTAAATTACAAGTTCCATTCATAAAAAGAGCACCATTGCACACATACACCTAACAATGAGAACTATGTGTTTTTTTAATTCCCTCTTCACATTATTATATATGTAGGTAATGTTTAACCACTTATTGGGGAATGGTTGAGGTTATATCAACCCACATGTCTTACCCTTTTGCCTACCTAAACCTAGTGTTGAAATTGGAGTTAGGTGTGATATCCCCTTTCAAACAGGGAATATATAAACACATAAAGCTCTGATACCACTGTGATATCCCTTCTAAACAGGAATATAGCAACACAAAAAAATCTAAACCAAGATATAATCGCTGTTGAATAAATTCAGAAAGATCACAATAATATAGTCTCTTAATAACAAATTACAGATTGTATCACTTGTCCTTGTAAATTATTACAATTGCAGTCCTCTAATATGCATATAAATATGAAATACAGTCTTGAAAACCCTGGCTTTGCAAATCTGGAAGTGCAAATTGAGTTCTGGAAAGTCTCGGCCCTTCTGTGTCGACACACAGTCGCCGTCGTCAGTCGATATCTCGCCGACGTCGGTCTCTGCCGGTCGGATTTCTGCCGACGTCGGTCTTCAGTCGACCAATGTCGGTCACTGAAACCCTCTGTCTGCCGAGGTCGGTTCCTGCACTGGTCTGTACGAACCCGTACGGATTCTGTACGGCCGCAATTTAAGCACAACTTCCCTGTTTTCAACCCCTGATCTGAAGATATCTGTCTCTAGCCCAGTAGATCTTTAGCTGTATAATTTATTGAATCAAAACATAAAGCAATAAATACCTGGAATATCTGTGATAACTTCTGTGTGAAGTTATCTCTCAAACCTAAAATTCTGTGATAACTTCTGGATGAAGCTATTTCTCACTTTGGCAATAGATCAGCTGATATTTCACAGCCTCTTAATTGCACACACTGAAGAGGGAACATTCTCCAATGCAAATGGAATCCTTGAACCCTAGGCTCAGTCTTCACAGAAGAAATTCTTCAATTTTCAATAATCAATAATCAATAGCATATGCCATAATGGCCTCCATGTGAAACCCTTATACCCTCAAAAGATATGCTTGCCCTAATTAGGGTTTTCTTAAATTAGCATTAGGGTTTCTAATTTAAAATTAGAGCAAATAATTAATAATTAATAATTAATTATTAATGAGACCAAATAATTAATATTTGATTAAATCAATCAAATATTAATATCTCCCTCAATATATGTCGGATCCTCAAACCGATCGAAGCAGGTGAATCAGGGAGTGATTCCGTACGTGACCATACCAAAATAAAGGTGCTCCACTGCATATCAAATATCCCTAAAAAGTAGGAGCCTAGGCCAAATATGTCTGAAATACCCTGAATGAAAATCAAATGTAGAAATCCTGTGAATCAAAGTCAATCCAAGCTCCATTATGACCCTCTATCCATCCTATTAGCCTACGAAGGTCGCATAATAGGCCAATCATCAAATCTGTCAATGTCCACAAAAAAGGGGACATGACAATCCGCCCCTCCGAAAATTGCTTGTCCCCAAGCAATCTCGAAACAATGAACTACTCGATCCACCTGGATCCCAAGGAAACAATTGTGTAACATTCATCATGTCACCAATCAACCTATGTGAATAAATCATCAACAGTAATAGCATTAACAGTATCAAAATCAGCAACTGATAAACTGCACTCGACACCCAAACAACTATCTGAAGACCAACTGTAGATGCCGGTGGAAGAAACCACACTGTGGAACTCAAGCCAACTAAAACATCCACTCTGTCAAAATTCAAGTCCCTGTCTAACTGATACCCACACCCAACTGGACCGTGGATATGATAATCATGGGTCCCTGAGTCACTGACACCAAAACTAATCTCTAAATGCAAAGAAAAATAAGGAGCATACCTCACCGTATGATGCTGGTAAGAACCCCCAAACTCTGCTACTGGCACACTATTGCCAAACTGGGACTCAATGGATGGCTCCAATCTCGGCTCAACAAACATCACCTCAACATCCCTGTAAGGTAATATAGTGGAAAGGGTTCGTAAAATCTCCTCACCCAATCTGCTAATAGCACTAGAACCTCGGACAAGAATACCGTCTGTCATCTTATGTGAGTCCAGACGAACACCTGCACTATCCAGCAAATACTCCATGAATGGTTCAGTGCAGTAGAAATTATATGTGGAAGCATCAACATACTCCCCCACACACCCCAACTGATCTCTCTGTAAAGGTGGCACAACCAACTGTACCACACTGTCATCTGTGTGAGAATAATCAATCTGGAAACTCGACTCCACTGGTATCTCCTGCCCATCAGAATCAGGTACTCCCAAATCCTGAATACGTGTATCAGTCTCAACAACATGCTCATCAGCAACAACTGCAGGAATGTACTCATCACCAACCACCTCAATATACAAATGATCGACGTCAAAGCTCATATCAACAGATGGAGTATCAACAACTATAGCATCACTGTCTAACTCTTCCATACAGGAAGAAACAACCGGTGAAACTAAGTCCTCAAAACTGTCCACTGCATTCTCCTGAGTCTCATCTGCAATAATAGGATCCTGGGACTCTGCTACAATCTCTGCCATAGTTGAGGGTTGATCATCAACCCTCAGTGCACTAACATCTGAGCCCACCTGTACACTCTGAGTGCAAGCATCTAACTCATCATCATCTTCACTATATCCTATCTCATAATCATAATAATTATGGGACATGCTACTCTTTCGTCGAAGTGATCTGTAGTGCTCTCTCCTATGCTTAACAAAGCGATCAAAAGGCAACAACTTCTGAATTTGAGGTGGTACTAACTCCCACTCCTCCTTCGCTGTCATATACCGTGCGGGTTTGTTTTTGGATGTAGGATATGAAAGAATTGCATTCATCCTCTTATGGGTTTCATCCAACTGCTTCAAACTGTGTTCCAGCTTCTTCATATCATTGTCCCACTGTTTCTGAGTATATGAAGGCATCATGATCCTTCGCTGATTCAATCTACCCAAACTACCTAACAGGATGGCAAGACATTAGTTCTGATGTGCCCAACAGGATGGCAGGAATTTGGCTCTGATACCACTGTAATATCCCTTCGAATATCAAAACAAAGCTCCAAATTGCTTCAACCTAAATTTCTGCAAAATATCTTCAAATAGATGAATAAATCACAGTATAATTTCTTTTTATTTGCTCATAAGCTTACAATTTGAGATCCTCTGTCAGGTATACAAAGAATATCGAAAGTTCGGCCTTATAGCCTGAATATTCCGCGAACTGGGTTGAATCTGGAACGTCTCGGCCTGCTGTGTAAAAAACACAGTCGCCGACGTCGGTTATACTGCCGTCGTCGGTCGACCTGTAGTAGTCCCCTTGCCGACGTCGGTGATGAGTCGACCGATGTCGGTCTCTGTAAGTTCCTGTTCGCCGATGTCGGTACCTGCACTGGTCTGTACGAACCCGTACGGATTCTGTACGGCCGTAATTTAAGCACAACTTCCCTGTTTTCAACCCCTGATCTAAAGATATCTGTCTCTAGCCCAGTAGATCTCTAGCTGTATAATTTATTGAATCAAAACATAAAGCAATAAATACCTGGAATATCTGTGATAACTTCTGTGTGAAGTTATCTCTCAAACCTGAAATTCTGTGATAACTTCTGGATGAAGCTATTTCTCACTTTGGCAATAGATCAGCTGATATTTCACAGCCTCTTAATTACACACACTGAAGAGGGAACGTTCTCCAATGCAAATGGAATCCTTGAACCCTAGGCTCAGTCTTCACAGAAGAAATTCTTCAATTTTCAATAATCAATAATCAATAGCATATGCCATAATGGCCTCCATGTGAAACCCTTATACCCTCAAAAGATATGCTTGCCCTAATTAGGGTTTTCTTAAATTAGCATTAGGGTTTCTAATTTAAAATTAGAGCAAATAATTAATAATTAATAATTAATTATTAATGAGACCAAATAATTAATATTTGATTAAATCAATCAAATATTAATATCTCCCTCAATATATGTCGGATCCTCAAACCGATCGAAGCAGGTGAATCAGGGAGTGATTCCGCACGTGACCATACCAAAATAAAGGTGCTCCACTGCATATCAAATATCCCTAAAAAGTAGGAGCCCAGGCCAAATATGTCTGAAATACCTTGAATGAAAATCAAATGTAGAAATCCTGTGAATCAAAGTCAATCCAAGCTCCATTATGACCCTCTATCCATCCTATTAGCCTACGAAGGTCGCATAATAGGCCAATCATCAAATCTGTCAATGTCCACAAAAAAGGGGACATGACATTAGGGTTTTGAAGTGAAGGAGACATGTTTTCTAGATTTGAGCACACAACAAACACTTGATATCACACATGAAGACATATTTCAAACTAGCATAGCACCCTATGTCTAAATAGTGAGGCACATATTCACAATACAAATTATTAAAATAATATACACCTACATGAGATAATAACATCTAATCCTAGACAAACTCATCCAGAAAGATCTAGACTCAAGTTTCTTATCTAAGTGACTTATGATCCGTTTTTAGCCTTTTCAACTACCTATATTCAATATCAAACCTGAACATAAATTAATACACTAAATATATAAACCCCCTTATTATTTTCCACTAATAGTGAGTGCAATTATTCAATCATATTCAATTTTTACATTCAAATCAATGTTTTATTGTAATACATTAAATGGTCTGCATTAGTGCAAAAAACTATCTTATTATATTATATATTAATAAATAAAAAATAAGTTAAATTTTTTTGATGAACTCATTTATATAGTGAACATGTTAAAATCCTAGGTTTCCCTTAGGGTTTCATCCTTCTTTCTAGTGTTTCAATTTTTTGTATTTTTTTTCAAACCTAATTTCTGATTTTCCTTCTTTCATAAATTATTTGTGGCTATAATAGATATACACTATTTTTGTTTTCTAACTCAAGCTATGATTGTAATCATTACATGTTTTTTTCTTAAAATATACAAAATATATAACAATTATGTAATTCCATGGGTCAAATATTTATGTAATAATAATGTTGAAATTAAAGTTGAAGTGTGTTATGTTCACATTGTATGCGAATTCCACCTTAAGTAGCTATGCTACCAAGGTGTGATTTATTATGTGCACATAATTATTAAATACATAATTAACATGGTAGTTATCCTTACATATGTGAGTAGGGTTAGGTGTAACTTGGGGAATTATCCCACCTTTTTTCCCACCAATAAAAATCTATCACTCACATCATACTTTTATTATATAAGAACCCTTTATGGTCTTGTGGAAAGTAATGGAGCTTAGAGTCATCTTCTAAGTTAGTGGAGATGTTGTCTTTTAAATAGTCATGTTCTAGTGAAACCATTACTGGTTTCAAGCATACATTATATATTACATATAGTTAATATAATGTCTTTATTGGTGAATCTCTCTCTTGTTTGTTTACTTTACATTGATGGTGTTTATGTTGGAAATCCATAGGCTATAATATCATTTTTAGTAATTACTAATAATAAATCTTTAACCTTCCTTAATTCATGTTGTATAAATATCTAATTTGAATTCATTTTAGTTATTATCAGGTATCAAAGGGCATGCATGAATGTTTTTATTCCTTGTCCACCTAGACCTCAAGGTTGTACTAGCTACCATCCCACTCCCATTATTTGCCCTATGCTTATGTTGGGTTTTGTGGTCCATATTGTCACCACATGAAGAGGTTGGGTACCCCCATCATACACAACAAAACAAAGGTATCAACATGTTCCTCCTCATCTACCTCCATGTCCCAGGAGGCCATCCAATCAAACCAAAGGGAATGATATCATTGATTAACTAATAAATACCCATGTTTAGATTTCAATCCTTGAATTACAAAAGAGATCAATTTTTTACAAAAATGTCCTATATGAGGCATTTCATGAGACAACTCTACTGAATTATATAAAACCTACAGACTTTGCCTACATTATGAATGCACTAATGGATCATAAAGAAATGATTTAATTCAAAAATTAAGACTCTCCCACCAAACATAATCGAGTGAAATCCCACATTGTTCATTCAAGTTCAAATTAAAAGTAAAGTAGTCAAACATGTATTGATAGATAAAGGACCAAGAATAAATATCTAAAACATAACTTTCTTATAATAATTGGGTGTCAATATGAATATTATTCAAAAATAATATCAAAGCATAAAAGGGTTTTATAACATCCCACATTAGGTACTTGGATCAATATCATTGGATATGATAGTAGGACCCAAGAAGTTGTCCACCCTATTTTAAGTCATGCCTAATCATATACATTATACTTTTCTCGAGTTGACCTTCGATGCATGCTGTGAAAGCAATATCATCTAGACTACATAGGTGTATGAAGTTCATGCATGATGGATATTTATATAAATGTCCTACAGATAATGATCCCTTCATATATTATAAAATGATGCAACCTAATAATGAGGGTAATTCACAATTAGATTTTATGCATTATTCTATAGTACCTCCATTAAAACCTATCCCATTAGATAAACTTCCTAATATGAGGTTGGATAATTAATTATAATAAACAAAAAGGAGCTAGGTATGACCATTAATGAAATAACTACAAGTTATTAGAAATAAAAATGTTAAAATTCTAAATCTTTCTCTTTTGGTCAAATTAGAATATCTAGATTGCATATTCACAAATAATGATGATTATGATGATGATGATAATGAAATACAAGGGAATATAAAGATTATTTGGGTAAGATGAATTTCAATCCCATTGATCCAGATGAGTACCTATCTCATAATATGTTTAAACCTATTAGTCTAGAAGAGTATCTAGGTAATTCATTTACAAATATTATTGATGAATCAAAGGTGTCTACTTAAAAATAATCTAAAGTGGATAAAGGAAAGACAATAGTTCAAGATGATCAACATAATCAAAATGCAAACAATTGTTCGAATGTTATCTTACACCATGAGCCTCATATGCTAAATGTATTGTTAAGAAAATTCTTTATAAAATCCAAAATAACTCAGACATAAGATCAATTATACATTTCACACTGTATAATTTAATGAACAATGTGGAATTTATAGGTATATGACCTCCCCTGACATTGCAAGTAATGATTATTCAAGATAAACCAAGTATTATATTAAAAATGTTACTTGATAAAAGATTGATTCTATTACTCACTACATGACATAGAGTTATGATCCATCTATCACATTAGGAAATCAAATTATATTAATCTTACCATAAAATAATTGGGTTGGAAATTAATAATTGTATAACATTGAAACACCAAATTTAGAAATATAAGATTGAAGGGATCATTAAGGTAATACAACAAGATTAATCAGTAATCGGTTCTATGAAAATTTAGTATAAAAATACAAAATTAATCAATAATCAATTCTAGAAAATTTTTGTGTATAAATACAACACATAATAATTGCAAGTGTCCACAAAAAATTTGACCATTGTAATATGTATTTAGGGTGATTATCAACAATAAATTCAAATTAATGAGAAATAATACCCAACAATGTATAATATTTCTTACTTAAAATAATTGGGACATGACATTGATGAATTACAACACACTATACCTTATGAAGGATCAATTGGATATATTACTTTACCACTTTATTGTGGGCCAAAGGCTAATGATACATTCATATGGGTGATGGATGCACCTTGAAAACTATTTGAGATCTAAATTAGGACATAAATGATTAAAATAGATGTGATATAATGGAAAAACAAAAATGGCACATCACCTTCTTACATGAAGGAAGTACAATCAAGATTCAACATAATGCAAATAATGACAACCAAAATGGCAATGCTTCAATGATAACTACAAAAATAACACATCAATAACCACACACATTAGAAAATAATGCAATTCATATGCACAATATTTGGAAAAGCATAAAAGAAGAGGAAGAACCATTTGTAATAGACCCATATGACAACTATGATGACTTATATGATTTAATTATAAGCATTTGTTTAAAATATTACATGAATTCCAAAAAAATAAAAAACCAGTAATCCAAAATCAGGACCCAAGCTTGACATGTTTGCTAGTTTACATTATTGATTTATGTTATTTATCACATATGTGGTAGATTACATATATTTTTCCATACACACATGCATTTCATAGTATATATGCTTGGGATGCTAGACATACAAGTTTTACATGATATATCGATGCATAGATACAAGGCATTCATATACCCAATGGCCATGCCAATGTTGGGGGAATCTCATTTCATAGGTTACACTATTATAGGTTATATCTTTCTATGACCTTTTCCATGTATCATGTTGTGTTAAATTAATTTATTACACATGACTTACTCTAGCTTATATTCTTTACAGTGCTACATTTCATGGATATGTTACTTTTCTATGTTGTGACATTGACATATATTGATGGCATACAATAGTTTGACTTGTTATATGGTTCATTGTTGTTATTTAATTTTACATAGACTCATCATTGATTATTATTTGTGTGGATTTTGCCTTAGTGTATGGCATTTTTTGATTGAGTGTGTCATTGTATGCCTCTTTATTTGGCCATTACCTTATCTTATTACTTTTTCATGATTAAGTATATTAGTGTATGCCTCTTTCTTTGGGCCCATTACCTACTATGTGACTTTCTCTTGATTCAATTTTTCATTGTACAACTCTTTCTTTGGGCTCTTTCCTTATTCTATGACTTTTTATTTACATATCCCTTCCTTGTGTGACATTTTATTGTCTATTTTGTATGCCCTTTGCTTTGTGTAACACTTTCTTGCCCATTATATAGCCCTATCCTTGTGTGACATTATATTATCCATTGTGAGTGGCTCTTGCCTTGTATGATATTGAGTGTTATTGTGTGTGTCTAGGCCATAACATTTGTGTGTTTATGAGTGGATAAATCTAGGGTTTTCTATTGATTTTGTGGTTCTATGATCCATATCATGCATTTTACTTTCATTTTACCCTAATTTGGTTTTGTAACCCTAATAGGATAGAAACTAATATGTAAATTCAAGTTACTAAATATGGAATTTATGTATGAATTTGAACTTAAAATCTTGTTATGGATTGAAATGATTTGACAAGTGGCATATGCTAAATATAGTAAGCACAATAAAAGAATGAGTACTTAGTTTTTTTAGTTGATTATCTGATTGTCACTATATTCTAGAAGTGGAAATTAGACTAAAGTAGGCATGTGATTCATCTAGTTCAAGAATTGTACTTCTATCTACATAGGGTTAGTTTCATCGCTTAAGGTTAGTAATAATTATTAATAGTATAAATGAAGAAATGTGACCATATGGTTACCTTCACCTATTTTGTATGGTCTGTATATGTGATCCCAAACCCTGATAATGCTACAACTCCAACAATCAACCTCCTTCACCTTAAAACTCTATGTGTGCTTGTTAAGGGTAAAAACTTGCAAAAAATAGAGAAAACATAATAAGATGAGTTAACCCCATTCACCTTCATTTGATGATTGATTGTTGCCTATGTATTCGATACTCTGAGGATCAAATCAAACCACATGTAGTTCTCCCACCTAGTGTGATTGTGTAATTATGTTCCTTCACTATATGCATGCAACTAATGATTTGGATTTGATAGTTGACAATGCTTGATTTGACTTAGATTTGAAATGCTTCAAACTTAGATTTTGACTATTTATAGTGACAATTTACAATTTGGTATTAATAGGGCATATTTTCTCAATGTGCAATAGTATATGGATATGTGCTAAATAAGTGCCATGTCCCTTACTATAAACACCCAAATTTGGTACTAGCCCATCTTTTATTTCATTTAATTTATCTTTTGCACATATAGACTATTAATGATAAATAAGGTATCTATTGGTGTATCTTACTTGGTTCTTCTCTATTATGGTATATGATTTTATCTATTTCTTATTCATATTTCCATTTTGTCATGGGGATCCCCAATTTTGGTCATTTGTCCTTCTAGACAAGTCCATGGTTTTTGGACAGAATCGGCCTATGACCTTATCTGTAAGTAGTTGATTTATCCAGACATAATTTTTAAAATTTACATCAAGTCAAATTTCATTTGATTCCATTATTTGTTTGTTGGGTCTTGTTGTAATAAACCCTCTAGGTTAACTAGAATTAGGTTATTTTTTTTAACTCAATAACAAAATTAACTCAATACTAATGATTCTTAACTAAATGCGTAATTTAAGGTAAACTATGTTATTAACCAATATGGTAAGTGTTTGATTCATTTAGCTAATAATCATTAATAATATATACTTATTTGATTTCATAAATTTAATAATATAAAGTACAAAATTATCCTAGTTAATAATTTAGCCACTGCTAATTAAATAGTACAAGTATAGATATATACAACCAACTATTGATGTTATACAATTAACATCAAATTATACCAGTATACAATAGTACATATTTGAATATCAGATTACAAGTATATAATATTTCATAGAACATACGAGTCTAAAAGAACTCATTAATATCCAAAAATAATCCTAAGTAAAGCCTCTATCGATTGACCATTGGATGGGGAGAGAGAGTATTATATGAGTGATTTTCCATACCAACCATGGACCATTGATCCCTTGTAAAATATTCCAACAAGGGAATGACCTTCCCTTCACAGATGGGTAAATAGCGACAGTGCATAAATTGAGAGAGTCAACTAGAAACGCATGTGCTATAAGATAACTATCACATGAAACATATAATAAAAAAATACAATTTAACATAATATCATGTAATACATGCAAACCAAATCAATTGGGTGAAATGACAATGTTCAAACCATAAACATTACTTTGGCCAAAGTTTTAATATAGTTTTTCTAGATCTCAAGATCAATCAAATTCACACACATAACTCATTCAAATAAATTCATTCTACCTATTAGTGGTACTAATTAAGTGAAAAAGTCCATCTCCCTACTTGCTTATAATCATTAATACCAGAGTTATTCATATTATAC